>JAMPIV010004879.1:0-600000 GCA_024509875.1 Oreohelix idahoensis
CATTGCCACGGAAACGTTTGAGGAACATATAGACTCCCTAAATATGTTATTTGACAGACTCAGGGAGGCAAATCTGACTGCTAGACCTACCAAATGTTGTATTTGATGCAATGAATTGGAGTTCCTGGGACACACTGTACATCAGGGGAGCATGACCCCTGATCCTAAGAACTTAGAAAAACTACAGAGAGCACCTAGACCACAAACTAATAAGGATGTGAGATCCTTTGTCTCACTGTGTGGATTCTATCAAAAATATATCCATAATTTTAACTCTGTGTGTGTTCCTCTGACAGACCTTACTCGTAAAGGGAAGCCAGATAAAATAGAATGGTCAGCAGAATGTGAGCTGGCATATAATGAGCTGAAACAAAAACTCACCAGTAAGCCCATATTGAAACTACCTGATTTGAGTCAGGAATTTGTGGTGAGAACGGACGCTAGTAATGTGGGATTGGGAGCCACGTTGTTACAAAGGTCCTCATCACCAGAAGGAGAATTGAACCCTGTTGCGTATGCCAGCCGCAAATTGAACAGAGCGGAACAAAATTAATCAACTGTAGAAAAAGAATGTTTGGCCTTAGTTTGGGCAATAAAGAAATTCCAAATTTATTTGTATGGTAGGCATTTCGTGGTCCAAAGCGATCATCAGCACCTGGTTTTTTTTTGCTCAGGCAAAACATGGTAATGCACGATTGTTAAGTTGGTCTCTTCTCATACAACCTTACTCTTTTACCATTGAGTACATTCCTGGATCGCAGATCGTTGGGGCAGATTTCTTGAGTAGGCACCCACCTGCAGGAATCCAGGATCACACTAAGGCATAGGGAGTCAGTTTGAACGTGGTTGTATACAGATATGAAAGCAGCACTAGAGGTTCACGCTTTTCTAACTGGGGAGATATGTAGTGAAGTGAATCCGTATCACAACACGCTCAAATTCCCCGCTTAAAACGAACTAGCTATCGTAATTTTAAATCTATAAATAACTACAGTATTTGAAATTTGTCTGATTGTCCAGTCAAATTTACCGCCAACAATTTGACTAGAGTATTTAAATTTTTCTAAGAAAATACGTTAAACGTTACCACCCCCCTTCCCCTGTTCACGCACCCACCCCAATATTTATCGAAGGACGTAGTAAAATTTAACAACCAATCAAATCGTTACCTCTTTTTTTGTAATGACAAGAAAATTTTTGGTTGAAGTGGAAATATTACATATTTTGGGTTTTTGACCGAAATTACATAATTTATTTCTTGATAACTAAAGATACTTAAAATCCAAGGGATATCTCAAATTATAGCGCTGATATTGCTTAACATATGCACATAGAGATTCCCTCATACAAAATTAGATAAATGTAATTTAGTAATATGTTTACATCAGGTTAAGATCAAATTTAATTACAAAAAAATTAACCCCATTTGAATGCAAAAGAATAACTAAAGGAAAACTATATAGAACGATAGAGAATAGTTGGCCGTTTAATTATCACTTTTGATAATTAAAATCGGTTCACAAATAACTATGATATAAAATAAACAAATTCGGTCAGATTAGACAAACACGCTTAAAACTGCTCAAATTCTATGGCCTAGGAAATAGTTAATTTGTTTAACTCTTCATCTGATTGGTCGGGTGTAGTGTGATAAAAATTAACAACTGCTTGTAAAGTCCGCCATTGACGAAAAAGCTTCCATACCAAGCTGACATTATTGAAAGAGGCAGAGGGACAAGCCTTTGCCGTCTGTACTGAGAGTGCTTAGTGCTATAGCCCTTTACTGTCGGGCAGTTTGTGTGTGTGAAGATTCTTTACTTGAGGGTAAGACAGATAATTTTATTTGCATAATTTATTTGTCCTGTAAGTAACAGGCTTATGTGTGCCATATTTTTTTCGATACTGCCGAAAGGGATGTGATGTCACGACGACCTAAGTAGGAATGTGCCTATAGCAGGCTTATTCGGAGTGATATGGTGTAAACGGTTTGCCAATTGGCTTTACAAATGTGCGACTGTAAGTGCAGTATTAATAAATTGATATTGTCTTTTGGAATGACACACTGTTAAAATAACATGTGTGTAACGTACTGTTTATGCGTGATGTGAAAGCTGGCAGAGTGAACGTGTCGTTTATCACCTGGACTGTGTAATGTTGCGGTGTTGATGTAGGTCACCAGAAATGTAACGGCCAGAAATGTAACGGCCACCAGCGTGAGGCACTGCCTGGGGTACTATGATCACTCACACAAAACAGTGTACATGTTGTAGATGTGTGGTACTGGTATTATGATGTGCTGACTGTGGCTGTAGACGAGAACGCGAATGCTTGAAGCTCTTAGTAAAGTCAATAATTCACCCATACACTCGCATGCAGTAGTCAATGATGAATTGAAGACTGCTGGCACGTTTCAAACATTTATTTACGAAACTGACAGTAGCATCAACAGGACAGTCAAATCAACAAGATCAAGGACTTCACATAAATAATGTATGACTGTTAAATGTCTGGTAATCAAATGCTTGCATCATACATCAACTAGGACATACTCAAACATCATCTGTCTTAATGTTACAGTTTATAATGTAGCTTCCGTACCATTGACTCAGCGCGTCAGGTACTTAATTAGCTCTGTCGTCCAACAAACGAGCTCCTAAATTGCGTAGCAATAATACTTAAGGCTGTTATTCAACTGGCATAGCCCGCCAGATATATTTCCTCTCGCTGAAAAATATTGGCCGTAATACAGGGCCTCAATATGTAGACAGCTGTGTATCCTTTGTTAGCAGACACGATCAAGCCATGCTAAACATATATATACCGCCAACCTGCGGCGTCCACAATAATTTATCATTATCATAAGGCTTCTGTTCAATAGAAGACACATAGTCTCATTTGGCTAACACAAGAAGCAAAGAAGGAATTCTGTCTCTCAAGATCTGTGAGCTTCACTCGCAGATAGGTAACTTCAAATGTTCTGCAACCAAAGGCATATTAATAAGAATGTCATTTACCTTTTACAGAATCTTCCGGATACACACTTAATAAATGTCGTCACTCTTGACGAACAAAGAATCACTGGGGAAAACATTGACATTTCAGTCATATCGAAAACTTTCCAATCCCCACGATGATATAGAGAAAATCACAACGGACATCATGTCCGACAGCCCAAAAACACAACCTCCCTGACGGAAGTTTCCTCAGTTCGCGCCCAGAACTTGCGCATGCCCAGACAGCATAAAACTGAGCATCGTTAAGACAGATCAACGACAATAATTGAAAGAAAGAGAAGATAACCCTTAAACAACCTGTCATAGAAGTAAATACCCAATTATCCTCAACTTTGACCAACAAAAGTATTAAATAGATTTACCTATTATGACTCCGTAAAAAACGACAGCAACAGACTACCGCACCCCCCGTATAAAAAATGACCCATTTTTTAAATACATCTAACGAGCAACATCCCCTAAGCTCATGACACATGAATAATGCGCCAATGAAAGAATCAACCTAATGTCAGGTAGAATCGACGCACACATAGAGCGTCCGGAGAGAATCGAATCATCTCACTAAATAATGGAAAATATATTCGGGAAGGTACCATCAAAGAAACCTCAGTTGCTGGCGATACTAACAAAAATTACATAACTATCAAACAATTATGCAATATTATAATCATAGCAATGACAAATGACAATCTATCTCAAGAAGTCATATCAATATACAAGTTACAATGTTATACCATTAATATATGTAATGGATGGACATGACCAAATTTGTTAAATTCCTTACACGTTATCTAACAATAGAAGTATATTATATACAAATAAGTGTTGCGATCTCTCGAACAAATGTAAGGTATGGCATCATCATGATTCTCACAAGCGCTCCGTACTTGGTACTAGTTTGCACTGAGAACAATATAAATGACACAATTAGTAACATGCTATAATGCACTACAGTCATTATAAAATTATTTAAGTATTATATGTGGCCATTTTAACATTTTTCCTTTTCTTATTTTTGACCTTTATTTTATGTTAACCTTAACCTTCCACATTACATCAAAGATAGTAATAGAGAAAGAAAACAATCAATTTACTAATCTAAGGTGAAACAAATGTGTTAATGTATATTATGACCAGACATGAGTCTGGAAATGTATCATGAAATCTAGGACACAATACTTAAGTGGAATCATGTGGGCATCTAGACAGTATGTCCGCCATCACATTATCCGAACCACGGATAGCCCGCACCATGAAATGAAAAGGTTGAAGAGCAATAGCATATCGAGTAGATCTCGAGCTCTTCAAATCCTGGTTCTGCATAGCTGTAAAAGCTTTTTGATCGGTTTCCATAATGAAATGCGCGCCTAGGAGGAATCTTTGTAGATTAAGAATTGCCCAGACCATAGCTAACAATTCACGGTCTAAAACCGAATAGTTCCTTTCTGCAGCATTCAATTTCCTAGAGATATACATCACAGGATGCAGAGTTCCTGAATACTCCTGCATAAGAGCCGCCCCGATCCCAGTGGAAGAGGCATCACTACGAAGGACAAAAGTCTTATCAATCGATGGTAGTCGTAAGATAGGAGGAGATGAGAACAAATTCTTAATCTGATCCAATGAAGATTGGCATTCTTGGGACCAGCGCACCATATTAGGAGAACCTTTTTTCAATAAAGTTGAAAGAGGTGCCATTATGGAGGACAGATTCTTAATGAATCTTCCGTAGAATTGTATTAATCCCAAGAGACTACGCACTTGCTTTTTTGTTTTAGGAACGGGGATATTTAATATTTTAGAAATATTTCTGTCCTCTGTCTTCTATAGAACATGACCAACACGATGACCTGGGAAAGAAATTTCACTAAACCCAACAAAGGCTTTAGAGTGTTTTGCAGTCCAATTATGCTCGCGTAGAGTAGACTGTAACTCATTTAAACCCGAATAGTGTTCTTCCCAAGTATCGCTGAAAAGACAGATATCATTTAAGTATGCGATGACATCTGTACGATATGAGAGAATTCGACGCATCATGTGTACGAAAGTAGCTGGGGCGTTCATCAGCCCGAAAGGCATAAAATTCCATTGATACAAACCCCTAGGTGTTGAGAAAGCAGTGAAAGGTTTGGCGCGTTCAGTTAACGGAACTTGCCAATAGCCTTTCGACAAGTCAAGTTTAGTAAAGAATCGCGATTTAGAAAGTCTAGTAAGTAGATCTTCCAATAAAGGCATAGGTTCAGCATCGAACTTCGTAACCTAGTTCAATTTGCGATAATCGACGAAAGACGTATGTTATTGTCTTTCTTTCGAACAATAACCATGGACGAAGAGTATGCTGAAGTGGATGGTTCAATTATTTTCAATTGTATCATTTCATCCAATTCTTTCTCGACTTGCGCTTGGAAATGAATAGGGATAGGATATGGTCTTACTCTGATCGGATTATGATCAGTAAGTATAATGTCATGTTTTATAATATGTGTGTGTCCAGGAATGTCGGTAAGGACATCCTGAAATGATTGTAGCAAAGAAGATACTTGACGCTGTCCTCAAAAGACAAATTAGAAGAAACCGAAACGTTTCTTCATGATTCCGTAGAATTGAGTGGAATCATAGGAAGAGGTAGATTAACATCTGAAAACGTAGTTTCCTCCTCCTGTATAACCGACAAGGATGAGATATGACCATGTTGTACTGGAGAATCGTCCGTCGCCTGGAAAATAGGCTGCAAATAGTCTGGTCATTCAATAAATTCCGTAAGAATATTTATATGGAAGGTTTTATGCCTTCCATCAATATCGACAACATAGTCGACATCGGAAATTTTTGAGACTATACTATATGGACCTTTCCATGCAATGAGAAGTCTGCTCTCCCTCGAAGGAAGTAAGACAAACGCGTTGTCTCCAGGACAAAGTTGACGTAGGCGTCTCTTCTTATTAGCGAATTGCCTCGCCTTTTCGTTGGCAAATTCGGAGGATGAAGTCGCTAACTTGCATGCTTCGATAATCTTATGCCTGAGAGCAATGACATACTCATATGAAGATTGAGTGTCATTGTCAATATTATCGGCAGTTATCAAATTGTGTAGCAAGGACATAGGAACGCGCGGTTGCTCGCCAAAAACTAGTTGAAAGGGAGAAAACCCTGTATGCTCGTTGGGGACCTCTCTATAGGCAAAGAGAGCCGCGGGTAAAACCCTGTCCCAATCCTGAGGATGATCCTCAGTAATCTTGCCAAGTAAGTTCTTAAGTGTTCTATTAAGACGTTCAACTAACCTATTAGACATTGGGTAATAAATACTACTGAGAGACCTTTTAATATCTAGGATAGACATCACCTGCGAAAAAGTTTCTGATATCAATTGAGTACCATGGTCTGACAATATTTCTCTGGGAAAACATAAACGAGAAAATATTAGCCAACGAGCGTCTGCGATATCGGCAGTAGATATGCTCTGTTACGTGCAGTTTTCATAACTGATAATGTAGTCTGTCTGTATACTTGTTATGTTTGAAAATATTTCGATTGAACCCTAATCTAAAGGCGAATACTCATTTTTTGCATGGAGGGAAAGTAAATATGTAGTTACTCCCCTAAAAGGTTATACCAGCTGACTGCATAGGTCAAAGGTGGATGCGAACAGCGCATGCCCGAACTAATAGAGTTTGAAGAAGATTTGGCGGGAGGCCGTGTTTTCTTGAACTGGGTCTGTCAGACGGAATGTCTGATTACATCTCTTTATTGCCTCTGGGGATGGAAACTCTTCCACTGTTATTGAATTTCCCCTATGTTATTTCTGTTCGTCAGGAAGACGGCAGTTGCTTCTAAGTTGTGTTAGGAATTCGTAGCAAGGTAAAAAAACGAAACTTTCACACTTCCTTTGTAAGGATCATATCTTGAGTCAACCGGTGACGAGAGCTCACGACTGGTTGAAAGGCAGAGTATTCTACGTGTTATGCTCGTTGGAGCCATCTAAGACCGTTAGGTCTAGATTTACACACAGAGACCCATGAGAATAGATGTTATTCTAAAACCCGCATGCTTAGCGGTATATATCTTTGAACTTAGACGCTTATGTCTACAGATGAGGAATCCACAGTGTTTACTGATTTATAGAGGCCTAATATATAATTATCTGGAGTGGAAGACCAGATGAATTATCAGTTATTGCTATTATAACTTTGAAAGTGAAAACTCGCCTGATGTACAACGGAGTTATATAAGACTATCTTCGAAAGGACAGCCTATCTTTAATACGTCCGATTAGAGGGATGGACTATGCTATTTTTGTCGCCCGCCATGTTTGGGGTTGACTTAAGGAGAGCGACTTAAGAAAAGTCAGAATGAAACTGTTGGATATTTATACAGTTATTTACCCGTTATGTAATGCGGGGTTTTCTTCTGCTAGTTGTGAAATGAGAGTTAACTTGGAGTCTGCAACACATTGATAATCATATATTTATTGGAACTTATATACATGCACTTGTAGTGAATTGTCTTCATATCCGCCATGTTCCTGTGTCATGCTGACATGGATTTGTCTACGTCTTGTTGCTGTGACTATAATAAATGGTGAGAAAAACGTACACAGCTGTTTACCAATATTTGTGACTCCATACCTGTAACACGTACAACATGTGGTTAAATCAACTTTACATCTACACCTTTTAATGTGATGAATGCCACACACACTCTTGTATGTTACATGTTGTGATACGAGTCTGCACTGCTACACAGATGTCCACCTTCGCGAACCTTCATGTCAAGCATTCGCGATAAATCATATTACAGCACGATCAACCTATGTCTACATCACCAGCCACTACCACCATAGCAATATATATATATATATATATATATATATATATATATATATATATATATATATATATATATATATATATATATATATATATATATATATATATATATATATATATATATATATCAGCCTTACTGCATAAGCATTACTGCATCAGTAGAACATATGTTTGCATCACCAACGTGTGCACATGTCGACGGATGTTATGATGAATTGATGTCCTCTGGCTGACTTAATCTTAAAAGGGCCAATAATATCTATTGCCATCTTCTGGAATGGTCGAATGGGAATGTCTGCAGACTGGATAGGTGCAGCATGTCGTGGACCTCTAGATTTGTCTTCTTGACAAATCTTACAAGATCGGCAATAAATTCGTATGTCTTTGTTTACGAATGGCCAAAAGAAAGCCGCTAGAACTCTCGACTTAGTGCGAGAAAAACCAATGTGTCCAGCACACTGAGAATCGTGTGCATGTTGAAGAATTAAGGCTCTCATACTTTTGGGCACAAGAATTTGAGAGTGCATAGATTTGTCTGAGTGTTGTACCATACGTACTAGTATACCATTCTTCATAGTGATATACGATTCGTGAATTGTATTTTGATTCGGATCACCGTTTTTAGCGAGAAGAAAGTATTTATTTAGAGAAGAATCTTCTTCTTGTAGTTTCACAAACGAGTCATGTGAAATCACCAAGCGAGCATCTTGGCTACCACCTTCATTACTATCATTAGATGAAGTTGAAGGAATAAGAGCATGTGCTCTTGTTACAACCACATTGGCTGTTTGGATATTATGTTCTTCCCAAGCAGCAATTTGCTGCGGGGTACATTCCTTAACCCCGTGAATACGACCGATTATAAGATCCGCAATAGGATTAGGAAGAAGACACGCGTGGACATCTCCTGTAAAGAAGGGAGTATCCATGTGGATGATAGCAGTAGGATATATCTCCAAAGTTCCACCAAATGTTACACACTTAACCACCTTTCCCGTGGCACAGCAAGGATCTATGAGAGATGGCCTAACCCCAATAGTAGTTCATCCAGAATCAAAAAGTACTGAGACTGGATTATTATTCACTAGACCTTTATGTAAGAAAAGAGATCCTTTCCCGTCATGCGCAACTGTAGCAGGAAGAGCGAGAAGAGGGTGACCACAAATTAGGGTAGATACTGTAGATGGCTCGAACAATGTTGAGCATTGGGGGCACTTAGCTGCTCTCCCAAAATCGAAAGCAGAGCCAGTGATAGCATTAGAGTTTCTACTATCGTTCACTTGACTACAGGCTTCCTGAGACTCATGTTGTGCAGCGTTTGCCTGACCATAAGATTTTCTTTTGTTATGTCTAGGTCTGCCGCGATTATTATTTCCCTGTAATTATCATTATATTGCCCATCATAACCATTATTCTGGTTTGCATCACAGTTACCATAACCATCATCGTAATATTCTTGACGGCGAGGATAATTATCTCGAGAAGAAAAATTCGGATAGTTCCTATTGTGATAACCTTTGCGAAAGTGTCTATAATTATTAGACCCATCTTTACGAGGACTATCAGCTCGTCTCCAATTCTTTGAAGAAAACCCACTGTGTGATGGATTGCTTTGATATTGAGTGTAATTCTGATTACTCTTCTTATTAAAGCTTCGTTTGGCACCTTGAAATTTACGATTGTAATTAGAGCCATATGGTGCTGCCGAAGCAACTGGCAACACTTCTTTCACTTTAGAATTGCTAACTGTAGCATGGGGATGCGCAGTTACGTACTGGCAACAATATTCCTCCATGTCTTTTATGTTTTTAGGTTTACGCTCATGAAGAAAAGCAAGGAAAGATTCGTTGACCGATGACATAACTTTGTCTCGAAGTAATAAGTCCATTAGGCTTTCATATGTTTTTTCAGTCTAAGACAACTCAATCCAACGTGTGAATGTACGGCGTATCTTTATAATAAAGTCAGAGAAAAACACTCCATTTTCTGGCAACATTGTCTTAAGACGAAGACGATAATCTTCTTCTTTTAGTTGATATCTTTTAAGTAATGCTGCTCTGACAACATCATAGTTAGTCCTATCATGTTCCTCTATTGTCATAAGAGTAGTTACTGGTTCACCTGAAAAAAATTCCATCAGTTGTTCCACATATTTTTTATTTTATGCGTATCGCATAAAAATTGGAATCTATCAAGATAATCCGTTATATCGTCCTTTAAAGGATTGAAATGAGGTAATATGATCTTATTAGACTTCTCCTTTGTCGTACCCGAAGTTGCTTGATGAGCACCCGCATTCATCAATTTCAATTTCTCTAACTCCAAAGCTGCGAGTCTTTCCTCATGTTCCATTTTTGCTGTTCTCTCTTCAGCAGCAGCTTGAAATTTTTTTTCTTCAGCAGCAGCTTGAGCTTGAAGTTTTTTCTCCTCAGCAGTAGCTTGAAATTTTCTCTTCTCAGCAGCAGCTTGAAGTTTTTTCTCTTCAGCAGCAGCTTGAAATTTTCTCTCCTCAGCAGCAGCTTGAAGTTTTTTCTCCTCAGCAGCAGCTTGAGATTAAAGTTTTTTCTCCTTAGCAGCAGCTTGAGCTTGAAGTTTTCTCTCCTCAGCAGCAGCTTGAGCTTGAAGTTTTTTCTCTTCAGAAGCAGCTTGAAGTTTTTTCTCCTCAGCAGCAGCTTGAAATTTTCTTTCATCTGCCTGCATCTGTAATCTTAAATTCTCAGATTCTCTGTGTAATCTTTTATTTTCCTCTTTTTGTCTCTTTTCTTCAGACTTCAATGCTTTGTCAAATTGAGCAGTTGCGAATTCTTCTAACTTCTTACCTGTCTTCCCAAGGGCTTTCCCTTGTTCAATAAAGTAGTTTAGTGTAGACATTCTGTCTAACTATGTGAGATCAGGCCTGAAAAATTAAATAAACTACCTTATCCCACTTTGATGGGAGACAAGTCGGTAATACTAGACTTGTATACTCACTTCACTTTATTTCACTCTCTTTTTGTACTCTTAGAGACAAGTCTTAGTCAAAGACCTTGTATAGTTACCGTGTTTCTCTATTATATTATCATTATAAATAACCTTTGTATGAAAAGTGTATGATATTAGTAATAATAGTCCATGATCAAGTATAGCTATAGACTGTATGACAACAAAGTATTACAATAATAAATACAAAGACAAGAATATAAAATAACAACCGAAAACGTTTGCAGAAGTCAAATAATCCATACAGCGAAACTAAAAAAACTTGTTGCAAAATGTGTAATGATGACTGCGAAAATAAACAAACAAATGGCAACACTGTCATAAACACAAAGATGTATACAAATAAATGATAGACAGAAGAGGCAGACAAATTCAAACAAATAAAATCAAAACTAAAGAACAGAAAAAATTTTACAAAAACAACGAAAAGGCACACCTCGGCACAACTAAACTTAAATAGCAACAAATATTGCTAACAAATTTCCCTGTGGAAAATGTGTATAGTCCTTACAGAAAACGCTCTCAGATAGAACCTCTTTCACGTGGTATATTCTAAAAGGAGTCACCTTCCCAACCGACCCGCAGAAATACACACTAAATAAACATGTAAACAAAAACATGTATACAAATAACATGCATAGCATATGTAAATAAACAATATACAGTATGTGTATAGAGGAAGGCTCAGCTTTACACAAAATAAAGGCACAGTTTACACACTAAACAGGCCACTTATCTTTAAGCACAATCCTCAATAGCCGCAAAGATGCAGTATAATGCGGTACTACTGTCAACAACAATGGTAGACGATCCACCGTTGAAGGTCACCGTAACTTCATAACAGGCAGTGGTCTCCAAAGTGTAGCTACAAAAATCATACTCGACACCAGTTGAGACTAGAAGATCCAACGTCGATATGTTTGTAGAATGTAGTGTAAACAACCAGCGGTACTGTTTACGATCTTAGGTTGACAGGTAACGATGTGACTTGATAGCCCAGATATATTGCCATCATTTGTAGACTTCCAGAAATGTATAACAATGTCACTTCAATTCCGTAGCAGTTGTGGTCCACGTAGCAGTAACACAAAAATGCCAACGCCAGTGTTTATGTGAGTCAGCCCAGTTGTTGATCTATTTACCACTGTCTTGAAAATGTAGAAAACCCACAAATCTGGTCCACCATAAATGTAACGTACTGTTTATGCGTGATGCGAAAGCTGGCAGAGTGAACGTTTCGTTTATCACCTGGGCTGTGTAATGTTGCGGTGTTGATGTAGGTCACCAGAAATGTAACGGCCAGAAATGTAACGGCCAGAAATGTAACGGCCACCAGCGTGAGGCACGGCCAAGGGTACTAGGATCACTCACACAAAACAGTGTACATGTTGTAGATGTGTGGTATTGGTATTATGATGTGCTGAGTGTGGCTGTAGACGAGAACGCGAATGCTTGATGCTGTTAGTAAAGTCAATAATTCACCCATACACTCGCATGCAGTAGTCAATGATGAATTGAAGACTGCTGGCACGTTTCAAACATTTATTTACGAAACTGACAGTAGCATCAACAGGACAGTCAAATCGACAAGATCAAGGACTTCACATAAATAATGAATGACTGTTAAATGTCTGGTAACCAAAGGTTTGCATCATACATCAACTAGGACATACTCAAACATCATTTGTCCTAATGTTACAGTTTATAATGTAGCTTCCGTACCATCGACTCAGCGCGTCAGGTACTTAATTAGCTCTGTCGTCCAACAAACGAGCTCCTAAATTGCGTAGCAATAATACTTATGGCTGTTATTCAACTGGCATAGCCCGCCAGATATATTTCCTCTTGCTGAAAAATATTGGCCGTAATACAGGGCCTCAATATGTAGACAGCTGTGTATCCTTTGTTAGCAGGCACGATCAAGCCATGCTAAACATAAATATACCGCCAACCTGCGGGGTCCACAATAATTTATCATCATCATAAGGCTTCTGTTCAATAGAAGACACATAGTCTCATTTGGCTAACACAAGAAGCAAAGAAGGAATTCTGTCTCTCAAGATCTGTGAGCTTCACTCGCAGATAGGTAACTTCAAATTTTCTGCAACCAAAGGCATATTAATAAGAATGTCATTTACCTTTTACAGAATCTTCCGGATACACACTTAATAAATGTCGTCACTCTTGACGAACAAAGAATCACTGGGGAAAACATTGACATTTCAGTCATATCGAAAACTTTCCAATCCCCACGATGATATAGAGAAAATCACAACGGACATCATGTCCGACAGCCCAAAAACACAACCTCCCTGACGGAAGTTTCCTCAGTTCGCGCCCAGAACTTGCGCATGCCCAGACAGCATAAAACTGAGCATCGTTAAGACAGATCAACGACAATAATTGAAAGAAAGAGAAGATAACCCTTAAACAACCTGTCATAGAAGTAAATATCCAATTATACTCAACTTTGACCAACAAAAGTATTAAATAGATTTACCTATTATGACTCCGTCAAAAACGACAGCAACAATGTGAAAATATATAGGGAATGTTAGAATGAAGTAATCAACAGGTTACAAGAAATATTGTATCCACCATGACTATTGTATGGAAGACAAACAGGAAGGAGGGACATTAAAGTAGAATAAATACTGAAGAAGACTGATTACACCAAGCTGAGTGTAGGCAAAGGAATTTAAGGTCTGGTGAGACTTGTTAGCATAAGTGGCTGACCCAGGTGGGTATTAATACAGTTTAGAGGTGGAATTGATAGAGGCAGATGTTACATAGAAGGGATTGTCCTTCTTATTTCAGGTTGTATTACAAAGTACCTCGTTGCTGCAGTAGCCTGAAAGGAAGAACATGTTGGAGTGAGTGCTCATGCTACAATTTGAAGCTAGCTCCGTTTCTTCAGTCAGGAGTCACAACGTTGGTGTACAAGACTAAGATCAACAAAACAGCTGCAATAATCCTTTTACAGATAAGTCTTTTATACAGGCACTGATACCTCATCCTAAAACATAATTTCACCTATAAAAGTATACCACCTGGGAGTGATGAAAATAACATACCTTACAGTGTAGAATTAATGATAATATCAAGAACTGTGGGTATATTCATTCCAGTGACTTTTTGCTATACACTAATGGACAGAGTTTCCAAAAATATTTATTTGATGATGTAAATAAAAGCTTTTCTTCAGTTTGATAATTCCTGACCCAAAAGTTTGAGGTTCAGGAAAATAAAATTGTAGATATACTTTTAAGACAGTCTTGCTTAATTTTCCTTAAAGTTAAAGTTCGGTTTTGAAAGTCATAACTGTATAATACATTACTCTAGACACTTTGCCAAATAACAACACACAGATAACATACTCTTGGTGAGATCTCAAGAGGTAGCGGATAGGAACACAGAGAACTTCATCATCATCAGTCCTTACTCTGGGAACTTACATAGCTGGACCTCACCTTGATTGTCTATACACCCTTGCTCTTTTCAGAGAAGGGGGTATTTCTTGTAAGACCAGTCTCTTATCTGGAACTATCCTTGTATCCTCTGATACATCTATTTGTCCAGGATATCTTATAATTAATAACACCTAAACCTCTTATCACAATAGTTAGAGTGTAGTTGAGCAGGAATGGTTAATGTGTAGTTGAGTAGTATGGTCAGTTTGTAGTTAGGCTGGGATGGTTAATGTGTAGTAGAGTTGGTATGATTAGTGTGTAGTTGAGTTGGTATGGTTAGTGTGTAATTGAGCAGGTATGGTTAGCGTGTAGGTAAAAAGATATTGTTAGTATGTAGCTAAGCGAGTATGGGTAGTGTGTAGTTAAGTTGATATGGTTAGTGTAGAGTTGAGAAGGTATGGTTAGTTTGTAGTTACGTTGATATAGTTAGTATGTCGCTGGTCGGGTATGGTTAGTGTGTAGTTCAGTTGGTATGGATAGTTTGTAGTTATGCAGGTATAGTTAATGTGTTGTTTAGTTATTATGGTTAGTGTGTAGATGAGCAGGCATGGTTAGTGTGTAGTTGAATTTGTATGGTTAGGGTATAATTGAGCAGATATGGGTAGTGTGTAGTTGAGTTGGTATTGTTAGTGTTTAGTTAAGTTGATATGGTTATTGTTAGTTTATTGGGTACGGTTAGTGTGCAGTTCAGCAGGTATGGTTAGTATGTAGTTAAGTTGTAATTGTTAGCGTATTGTTAAGCAGGTGTGGTTAATGTGTAGTTAAGAATGTATGGTAAATGTGTAGTTAAGCAGGTATTGTTAATGTGCAGTTAAGCATGCATGGTTATTGTGTTATTAAGCAAGTTCTGTTTATTGTGTAGCTGAACATGTACGGTTTAGTGTGTAGTTGAGCAGGTATGGTTAGTGTGTAGTTAAGCGGGTATGGTTAGTGTGTAGTTACGCGGTTATAGATAGTGTGTACTTGAGCGTGTATGGTTAGTGTGTAGTTAATAAGGTATGGTTAGTGTGTAGTTAAGCGGGTATGGTTAGTGTGTAGTTAAGCGGATATGGTTAGTGTGCAGTTGAGCGGGTACGGTTAATGTGTAGCTTAACATTTATGGTTAGTTTGTAGTTAAGCAGGAATGGTTAGTGTGTATTTAAGCACGTACGGTTAATTTGTAGCTAAGCAGGTATGATTAGTGTAGTCGTACGTGTATAGTTAGTTTGTTGTTAAGAAGGTATGGTTAGTGAGTAGTTAAGCGAGTATGATTACTGTGTAGCAGAGCGGGTATGGTTAGTGTGTAGCTGAGCGAGTTTGGTTAATGCGTAGCTGAGGAGGTATGGATAGAATGTAGTTAAGTAGGTATGGTTAGTGTGTAGATAAGTTAGTATGGTTAGATTGTAGTTGAGCGGGTATGGTTAGTGTGTAGTTGAGCGGGTATGGTTAGTGTGAAGTTAAAGCAGGTACGGTTAGTGTGTAGATAAGTTAGTTTCGTTAGCGTGTAGTTAAGCAATTATGGTTAGTGTGTAGTTAAGCAGGTATGGTTTAGTGTGTAGTTGAGTTGGTATGGTTTATAGTGTGTAGTTAAGCAGGTATGGTTAGTGTGTAGTTGAGTTGGTACGGTTAGTGTTGACAACTGCTGTATGGTATGCAATCATTTTGTTGCGTTATCTTTTGATTATTTTTTTTAACGTACGAACGCTATTACTCGAGGCGTGAATTTCCGGTTAGTATATCCAACGTGACTGATTTGTACGTGAGTATCCCTTTTTTTCCTGTACAATGACAGGTGTCCACACGCCATTCAGGCGGACACTCGCCGTCTTCGGAGGGTAACCATGTCTTCGACAGGGCTCGAATTAATCCAGTCCACATCCCGGTCGACGACACTCTTCAAATGTTCTCCCCCGGGCTTGAACCTGGATCACCCGATAACTAGCGCAGTGTGGTAACCATTACACCAGCGCGGCTCCCTTTCTGTTGATTGAGATGATTGCCCCATTCAGCATCCCAACTAGATATTTGTTAATGAGGTCTGGTTAGTGTGTAGTTGAGCGGGTATGATTAGTGTGTAGTAAAGTATGTATTAGCATTGGGCTGACACCCCTGTCTATGCAAGCAGAAATGAAGTTACGGAAACGACAACAAATGAACAAACTTTGCTGCGGGAGGGACATCCGGAGTCTGAGACTCGTATGACTGTCAGTGGTGAAAGCCGAAAGAAAGCGACTGGCACGAAAATGGACGTCCTGACCGCATAAACGTGAAACAAGAATAGGATTTTGGAATGTCAGGACAATGAACGAGACGGGTAAACTAATACAGGTCACAGCAGAAAAGAGAAACTATAGATTACACATTCTAGGGATAAGCGAGAGCAGATGTACAGGAGCAGGAAAAGTTAAAACAGCAACAGGAGAAACAGTACTTTACTCTGGAAGAGAGGATGGACAGCACAATGAAGGTGTAGCCATTATTCTACAGAAAGGAATTGAAAGGATATTACTGGAATGGAAACCCATCAACTACAGACTGATAAGAATAAGATTGAGAAGAATGCAGTCAGCGACCCATAGCCTGACTACTTGCGTCAGGGTCAGCGAACCAGAGCTGACCAAGACCCTACTCCACCTCCAAGTGTTCGTCCTGGAAACAGTCTGCATCACTGCAGTTTGGCTGAGAGAGTAGGAATCGAAGTGGAAAGGCAACCCTTTCCCAAAAAATGCCGAGCTGAAGTTGGATGTGTCGGCCGAAAGGTGCAGATATCGCAGTTTCGCTGTAAACGGACACAACGCAACCAACGTCCTTTTCAGGACGAACGAGGAATAAGAAGAATGAGAGGGAGATTCACCAACACTACAATAATACAATGCTACGCACCAACGAATGACAGCGATGATGAGGTCAAGGATGAATTCTATCAACAACTGCAGAAAGAAAAGGAAGACACACCTAGATATGATCTTATTGTAGTAATGGGAGACCTCAATGCGAAAGTTGGAACACACATTACATATAATGAAAGAGTAATGGGGAAATGCGGCAGCGGAACTGCAAACGAAAATGGGGATAAATTAATAAGGTTCTGCAGCATTAACAACCTGGTCATTGGAGGAACACTTTTCCCACACAAAGAAATTCACAAATTAATATGGGAATCACCAAATGGTCGGGACAGAAACCAGATAGACCACATTATGATTAACGGTAGATGGAGACAGGCATTACAATATGTGAAGGTAAAAGAGGTGCGGATGTGGGAAGTGATCACCATTTAGTAGTAGCAAAACTGAAAGTGAAATTAAGAACGGCTGGACCAACTGTAACTACACAGAAAAAGGTTTGACATCCGCAAATTGAAGGACCCCCTTACCAGAAAAGCTTTTGCGGCTGATATAAAGAAGCGATATCAATTTGCCAAAAGTCAGGAAAAGACATTGACTGATGATATACACCAGAAATTCTACACAGTTACCAACAATATATAAGGAAAGCAGCAAATCATGCTTGGGATTCCAGGGAAGGAAGAAGCAAGACTGGATAACACCAGAAACATTAAACACCATAACGATGAGAGGAAATAAGAAGAAAGAAAACAGAAGCGAAGTCCCCTAGGTTAAAGCAACTATATAGCGAACAGTACAGTCAGCTGGACAAGGAAGTTAAACGCCAAACCCGAGCCAACAAAAAGAATTTCCTAGACGATCTTGCAATACAGGCAGAAGAGGCAGCACTGAAAAATGAACAAAGCACAGTATACAAAATAACTAAAATCATCAGCGGAAAACGAGGTGCAAACAATATTACAAGGGGATTGACATAAGTCTTGGGCCTGACCATGAATGAGTCACCGGAGGAAGATGAAACTTGGCACATTTAACGTTCATCATATTTGCACTGAATGTGTGAAGTACGCGTTTGTTTCTTCAATGGGTTTTCCCGCTACAGTGCAAGGCGCAATGTACCCTATTGACCGGATCTGCTGCTCCAAAGATTTGACAAAATTATGGAAAAGAAGGAGGCCAGAGCTGTGATAAAATTTCTGATGTTTCAGGAAAAAACACCTACAGAAATACACAGTGAGATGGAACCAGTGTTTCGTGATTCTTGTCCTTCATATACTTCGGTAAAAAACTGGTGTCAACAGTTTAAGTGCGGCCGCTCAAATGTTGCTGATCTGCCAAGATCTGGTAGACCAGCCTCAGAGTGCAACGATGAAAATGCAACAAGAGTGAAGAAAATCATTGACCAGGATCGAAAAATGACAATTGTGGAGATAGCTAGTAGAGTAAAACTAAATGAAAGAACAGTTTACAGAATTTTACACAACAGACTGAACATGAGAAAAGTGTGTGCACGCTGGGTTCCGTGACTGTTTACACGTGAACAGAAGCAAACGAGATTAAATTGCTGTCAACAGTTGCTCAAAAAGTGTCAGTCAAAAAATTATTTGGAGACCATGGTGACAGTAGATGAGACTTGGGTACACCATTATGACCCCAAATCCAAAATTTCCAGCATGCAATGGAAAAACCCGGGCTTCCCAACACCTGTCAAGCCGAGAGCGCAGAAATCTGCAGGAAAAGTGATGCTGACGGTTTTTTGGGACAGCAAATGTGTCCTTTTGAAAGATTATCTGCCTCGTGGGAACACAGTTAATGGACAGTACTATGCAGATCTTCTCACCAAACTAAGAAAGGCTGTGACCAGGAAACGAGGGTGTTAAAGTACTCTCTTTTAAGGTTAAGTGTTAAATAGTCTCTTGGTTGAATTCCACCAGAGTTAAATATCTATAAGTCCTCTTATTAGTTCCAAGTTCTACCAGTGTTGAATGGTGTATAGAACATCATTTGTTAAGATATGGGTGTGGAGACCAGGTGTTAAGAGGCTGTGGAAGCTCCAGTGTTAAAGACTTGTTGTTGGCCCCAGCGTTGCTCGTCAGAGTGTTTGAGTATGGATAGGAATATCAACTCGACCTGCGCAGTGGTGTGTAGACATAGAGTGAGAGTATAATACGCGAATGATGAAAAGAGTTCGTAGAGTTGATAATGTTCTTTTCTCACTCATGTATGGCTGGAAGTCATCGACGCCAACTGCTGTGTACTTTTGCTAAAGTTTAATTTGACGTACACACTCGACAGCACGGATACAGTGACAAATCACAGGTTGGCATAAAACATCATGGTACAGTTGATAAATGGTCTTGCAATGATACATGGGCACTCATTTTAGAATAATAGCACAATGGACTGTCAGTAGACAAACACTCAGTATTGCCCATATATATATCATCTGAGTTTACTGACAAAGCATGTCAGCTTATAAACAATATTCAAGATGGCTTCTAGACCTAACCTCGTCTAGCGAAGATTCGTTTAAATAATGTTCAGCACATATTTTTTCATATAATCATATTGAACCACTAGTAAGGGGTTCTCATCTGTAGCAGTGATCTCTGGACCCATCAAGCGATAATACGGGGCATACCTTTCTCTTCCTGATAGTCCTTAAATATGTGTACACAAGATGTCTTCTGGTGAGCTGTCACTCACGTTTGGATACAGACGATGAATCTGTATTAAAGTTAGTCATTCATTAAATGTTCTCATTACTCTGTAGATTCTATCATGATACAATTGACTTCATCATACAAGATATAGTGCTGCTAGAAATGAATGTCATCTTCATCTAGTTAAATCCCCTCAGACGTACAAATCGTGCGTCCGCTTATCGAAAACGATGGCTTCGTAAGAGAGTTCATAAGAAGTGCTTCTGTTACCTTTGTATCAGAAATATGATTCTGCCATTCCTTGGCAATAAGAATATACACTGGGGTAAAGCATACACGATAGGTCTAAACATCTATCACTTTCCCCTACACATATATGGATCACTTTTTCCGGCGACAAGCCGATACAGAAAACACGACAGCCCCCATCATCAGGGCGAAGCCAAAACACCACTCTCTAGCGACACATCCGCCGAACAGCCCTTTGACCTTTCTAGAGACAAAGAACATATAGTTCGACTTAGATATGTAAAGATATACAGATATAAGACAGACTCGTCCTACCCAGACAAACAATACACATAAATTCAGGCCATAGATATTCTGAAGCAAGAACAATCTATTTCTACCCAAACAAAGAATAATCGTAGTAAAACTAGATTCATCCGCGGAGTTCGATCGAAAGTGGCGAAACTCCTTTCAAGGGAAGTAACTCAATAATGACTTTTCCCTAAGCACTAAAAAGTATCTATTTTGTTTACAAAATATTTGCGAACATAACAAGCATACAAATGTATTATATTGCAAGATACCAAAGACTGCACGTAACAGTCTTACCACACCTCCCGGGAAAAAAAATGAAACTTTTTTTTTTTGAAATACATCTAGGAGCAACGTACAATAGGCTCACAACGCATGAATAATGCGCAGATGAAAATATCAGGAATAAATATAACGCCTAATATGAGGCTAAGTCGACTTATGGAGCGACTGGTGAGAATGTATCTCATAATCTGAGAGAAATTGTTTCTCTACGAATAAATGTTTCCAGGAAGGTGTCATCAAAGTATAATACAATTTTGGCAATTACACAATGCATACAAAAATTCATACCATAATTTCGTATTAGATATCTTAAATTTATGATTTATGAAGAAAAATCATTAAAGAACAGCGGTGAATAAACATCAATGAACCGCCAAGTAGTGATACAATCATTATATTATTAAATTACAAATGTGTATCTATCATGATATAGAAAAGGAACTACTATAGAACTAGACATATCAAGAAGTCTAAGCCCTAATAGTTATGTGGAATTATGTGGGCATCTTGACAGAATGTCTGCCATCACATTATCTGATCCACGAATAGCTCGTACAGAGAAATGAAAAGGTTGAAGAGCAATTGCATATCGAGTAGACCTCGAGCTCTTCAAATTCTTACTCTGTATAGCAGTAAGAGCTTTTTGGTCGGTTTCTACTATGAAATGTGCGCCTAGAAGGAATCTTTGTAGTTTGAGGATCGACCAAACCATAGCTAATAGCTCACGGTCTAAAACCGAATAATTCCTTTCTGCCGCATTAAGTTTTCTGGAAATATACGTTACAGGATGCAGAGTTCCAGAGTACTCTTGCATTAGTGCCGCTCCAATCCCAGTGGATGAAGCATCACTACGAAGAACAAATGTCTTATCTTTAGTAGGTAACACTAAAATAGGTGGTGTTGAAAACAATGTTTTAATCTTATCCAGAGAGCATTGGCATTCCTGAGACCAGTGGACCACATTAGGCGAACCTTTCTTTAGAAGTGTTGAGAGAGGTGCCATGATAGAGGATAGACTCTGAATGAATCTGCCATAAAATTGAATAAGACCTAACAGACTTCTCACCTGTTTTTTAGTCTTAGGGATTGAGATGTTAAGTATCTTTCTAGTATTATGGTCCTCTGTCTTTAGGAAACCATGACCAACTCGGTGGCCTAGGAAAGAAATTTCGCTAAAACCAATATAGGCTTTAGAGGGTTTCGCCGTCAGGTTGTGCTCACGCAAAGTAGACAGCAATTCATCTAACCCTGAATAGTGATCTTCCCAAGTATCGCTGAAAAGACAGATGTCGTCTAGATATGCAATGACATCTGACCGATAAGATAGGATTCGGCGCATCATGCGTACGAATGTAGCTGGTGCGTTCATAAGACCGAAAGGCATAAAATTCCATTGGAACAAACCTCTAGGTGTTGAAAAAGCCGTGAGAGGTTTGGCGCGTTCAGATAAAGGTACTTGCCAATATCCTTTAGACAAATCAAGTTTAGTGAAAAAATGAGATTTGGAGAGTCGAGTAAGTAGCTCTTCCAGTAAAGGCATAGGTTCAGCATCGAACTTCGTTACTTGATTCAATTTGCGATAGTCAACGCAAAGACGTATGTTATTGTCTTTTTTCCGAACAATAACCATCGGCGAAGAATATGCAGAGGTGGATGGTTCGATTATTTTCAAATCTATCATCTCATCCAACTCTTTCTCGACCTGTGCTTGAAAATGTATAGGGATAGGATAAGGTCTAACCCTAATAGGAGTATGGTCAGTTAGAACAATGTCATGTTCAATGACATGAGTTTGTCCAGGGATGTCAGTGAGTACATCCTGAAATGTTTGCAACATAGTTGAAACTTGTCGCTGTTCTCCTAGAGACAAATCAGGAGAGACAGTAACGTTCTTCCATGATTCACTGGAATGAAGTGGGATCATTGGAAGAGGAAGATTTACATCTGAAAAACTCGTTTCCTCATCCTGTATCACGGACAGTGATGAGTAATGACCATGTTGTACTGGAGAATCGTCCGTTGCTTGGAAAATGGGTTGTAAATAATCCGGACGTTCATGGAATTCAGTAAGCATATTGATGTGGAAGGTTTTATGCTTCCCATCAATATCGACAATATAGTCGACATCGGAAATTTTCGATATTATATCGTACGGACCTTTCCAAGAAATAAGTAGTCTGTTTTCCCTACAAGGTAGTAATACAAATGCTTTGTCACCAGGACAAAGTTGTCGTAAGCATCTCTTCTTATTGGCAAATTGCCTTGCCTTCTGTTTCGCAAATTCAGAAGAAGAAGTTGCTAATTTGCATGCTTCGATAATCTTTTGTCTCAACGCGATGACATATTCGTAGGATGACTTTGTGTCATCGTCAATATTGTCAGCTGTTATGAGATCATGAAGCAACGACATAGGGCCGCGCGGACGCGCGCCAAAGACAAGTTCAAAGGGAGAAAATCCTGTATGTTCATTGGGGACCTCTCTGTAAGCGAAGAGGGCCGCAGGTAAAACTCTGTCCCAGTCTTGAGGATGATCCTCAGTTATCTTCCCTAGTAAGTTTTTAAGTGTTCTATTAAGGCGTTCGACCATACCATTAGACATGGATGGTAGATACTACTTAAAGATCTATCTATCTGCAGAGTAGACATTACTTGAGACATGGTATCTGATATTAGTTGGGTGCCATGGTCTGATAATATCTCTCCGGGGAAACCCAGACGAGAAAATATAAGCCAAAGAGCATCTGCAATATCAGCAGTAGTAATGCTCTTCAGAGGAATAGCCTCTGGCCAACGTGTGCACATATCAACACACGTCAAGATAAACTGATGTCCTCTGGCAGACTTGATCTTAAATGGACCAATAATGTCTATGGCCATTTTTTGAAACGGCCGAATAGGAATGTCCGCCGCCTGAATGGGTGCAGCATGCCGTGGACCTTTGGATTTAACTTCCTGACATACTTTACAAGATCGACAATAGATCCGTATGTCCTTGTTTACCAATGGCCAAAAGAAAGCCGCAAGGACTCTTGACTTAGTACGGGAAAAACCCATGTGTCCAGCACACTGAGAGTCGTGAGCGTGCTGCAAAATTTTAACTCTCAAATTCTTGGGAACCAGGATTTGAGAATGATTTGACGTAATGGAGTCTTGAACCATACGTACAAGTACGCCATTCTTCTTTGTAATCCACGATTTACGACTTGTGTCTTTATTCGGATCACCTTTAGTTGCAAGAATGAAAAATTTCTTCAGAGTGGGATCATCTTCTTGCTGTTTTATAAACGAGTCACGAGAAATTACCAAGGGATCATCTTGGTTATGCACTTCATTATCTTCAGTAGATGAAGTTTGAGGCATATTAAGAGCTTGAGCTCTAGTGACTACAGCGTTAGCAATCTGCATGTTTTGCTTTTCCCACGCGGAAATTTGTTGCGGAGTGCATTCTTTGACTCCATGAATGCGACCGATGATAAGGTCAGCGATCGGATTCGGAAGAAGACATGCGTGTACATCTCCTGTAAAGAAAGGAGTAGCAATCCTAATGATAGCAGTAGAGTATTTCTCTAATGTGCCGCCAAATGTTACACATTTGACTACTTGTCCAGTGGCACGGGAAGGATCTACGAGTGACTGCCTAACACCAATTGTGGTGCATCCAGAATCAAATAGCACGGAGACTGGATTGTTATGTACTAAACCCTTATGTAAGACAAGAGAACCTCTTCCATCATGCGCGACTGATGCAGGAAGAGCAGGAAAAGGATGGCCACAGCTTAAAGTAGACACTGTGGTTGGCTCAAATAATGTTTTGCATTGGGGGCACTGAGATGCTCTCCCAAAATCAAAAGCGGAACATGCCATATTACTAGCGTCATTATTATCTTTACTCTGTTTATAGGCTTCATGGGACTCTTGTTGTGCAGAGTTTGCCTGAAAATGTGGTTTATGTCTTCTGTTTTGAGATCTACCTCGGTTATTATTACCTCTGTAGTTATTGTTACCTCTATTGTAACCCCTATTTGGGTTTGAGTCATAGTTCTCTTGGTTACCATTATCATATTCATTATAATGAGTATCTCTGTAATTATGATCTTGTTGACTCCAAGACGGATAACTCGGATAGTTTCTATAATTACTTCCTCTACGGAAATTCCTATAATTATGACCACCCCTGTGTCGAGAGCTATCAGCTCGTCTCCAGTTCTTTGAAGAAGAACCCTGAAATGATTGGTTACCTTGGTTTTGATAACTATTATGGTTACCTTTTTTTCAAATCTATTTTGAGGTCCCTGAAATCTGTGTGAATAATTGGGATTGTATGGTGTTGCTGAAGCAACTGGCATACTCTCCTTAATCTTAGCGTTGCCGAAAGTCACGTCGGGGTGTGCAGTGACATATTGGGAACAATATTCTTCCATTTCCTTTAGTGATTTGGGTTTACGCTCATGTATAAATTCAAGGAATGGTTTGTTAACACATGACATAATCTTATCTCTGAGCAACAAATCCATAAGTCCTTCATAAGTTTTTTCTGTTTTGGAAAGCTCAATCCAACGATCAACTGTGAGACGTGCCTTTGCAATGAATTCTGAGAATTCTACACCTGTCTCAGGCACCATCGTCTTAAACAAAAGGCGATAGCCTTCCTCACTTAGCTGGTATTTTTTTATCAAAGCCGCCCTAATGACATCATAGTTATCCTTATCTGCTTCTCCTACAAGGCATAATCTAGTCAGAGATTCACATTTCAAGTTTTCTGCTAATTGGTTAGCATATTGTGATTTATCCACATTATGAGTACGACAAGAACGTTCAAATCTATCCAGCCAGAATGTAATATCGTCACTGGACTGATTGAACGGTGGCACCTTAACCTTGTAAGTAGAAGTTTTACCATTACCACTAGATGCCTGATTAACAATACTCATACTTGTCAATCTTAATTTCTCTAACTCAAATTCATGTTCTCTTATTGCTTTTTTTTCTTCAGTTAGAGCTTCATCTTTTCTTTTTTCTTTTTCCATTTCCATCTGGAATCTTTTTTCCTCAGTCTGTATCTGCAATTTCGTTTGTTCAGCTTCTCTTTCTAATTTTTTTTCTTCAGCTAGAGCTTCTCTGTCTAGTCTTTTTTGTTCTGCAGCAGCTTTTCTCTCTTCTGCAGCAGCAGTTTTCTTTCTTCTGCAGCTAATGCTTTGTCATATTGAGCAATTGCCCATTCTTCTAATTGTTGACCAGTCTTATCAAGGGATTTCCCTTGTGCAATGAAGTATTCTAATGTAGACATGATGTCTAACAATAATACTAATTACTTGAAACAATAATAATACTATATATATTTCAAAGTAATATAACTTGATTAACCAGTACACTATTCCAACCTCTGTGGGTCACAAGCCTTAATAAGGTCTTGTATAATTTCTTGTATACCAGTAATAATAATAAAGTACTGGTTTATACCATAATCCAAGTGCAGTGCACAAGCAATAGTGTCTTATGAAATATACCTATATAAAACATATGTCAACCAACAGCATACATAAAGCACAAATAAGACTGACAATATGAAAACATTTGCAGAAATCAAATAGGGAAATCAATGAAAATAATCACCGAATCTGCAAAGGAATAACAGCACAAATGACGCTACAGTGTATGAATATAAATTGTGAATAGAACTGAAAGATAGAAAAGGGTAGACCAACAAATTACAAACAAATCAAAACAAAACTAAAGAACAAAGAAATATTACAAAAATAACAATAATTACAGTCTTCACAGCTAACACAAATAGCAACTAGTTGTTGCAAGCAAATTTCCAATTAAGGAAATTGCACCTACATAAAACGCCCACAACGGACCCTCTATCACGTGGGATATTCTGTTGTGAGGACACCGCCCAACCTAAACACAACCCGCTGACATATAAACTAATATACTGTACAAACAAATAACATGTAACATATCATAAATACATATATCATGTGTGTAATGTGTTGCAAAATAGGCACAGTTTTACAGTAATGGCACATTATTCTAATGAAAATAAATAAACTGCCAATTTATTGGATTACAAATTCTGGCCTTAAATATTAAAGTTCAACACAATAGCAGAACATAAGAAGGTCCATCGATGAAATTTACACACTTATGTTCAACAATACTGCAAACAATAGAACAGTTTATGGCCTTCAAAGTATCATCTCTGTACTGTGAAACTCTGTAATGTCTAAGCGTAAAAATGTCAACAACGCTGACCTAGATACTGCATTCACTTGATAGGTCACGTGACAAAGTGTTGACAAAGAGCAAACCAATACTGCAAGTGTGTCGTATCAGCCACAGGAAACGGTCTGGTATCGTAGTCTGTTAACTTCTCAATTTCTGCGAGGTCAAACAAGGAAAGCTGGTCCACCAGTGTTAAAGTACTCTCTTTTAAGGTTAAGTGTTAAATAGTCTCTTGGTTGAATTCCACCAGAGTTAAATATCTATAAGTCCTCTTATTAGTTCCAAGTTCTACCAGTGTTGAATGGTGTATAGAACATCATTTGTTAAGATATGGGTGTGGAGACCAGGTGTTAAGAGGCTGTGGAAGCTCCAGTGTTAAAGACTTGTTGTTGGCCCCAGCGTTGCTCGTCAGAGTGTTTGAGTATGGATAGGAATATCAACTCGACCTGCGCAGTGGTGTGTAGACATAGAGTGAGAGTATAATACGCGAATGATGAAAAGAGTTCGTAGAGTTGATAATGTTCTTTTTCTCACTCATGTATGGCTGGAAGTCATCGACGCCAACTGCTGTGTACTTTTGCTACAGTTTAATTTGACGTACACACTCGACAGCACGGATACAGTGACAAATCACAGGTTGGCATAAAACATCATGGTACAGTTGATAAATGGTCTTGCAATGATACATGGGCACTCATTTTAGAATAATAGCACAATGGACTGTCAGTAGACAAACACTCAGTATTGCCCATATATATATATCATCTGAGTTTACTGACAAAGCACGTCAGCTTATAAACAATATTCAAGATGGCTTCTAGACCTAACCTCGTCTAGCGAAGATTCGTTTAAATAATGTTCAGCACATATTTTTTTCATATAATCATATTGAACCACTAGTAAGGGGTTCTCATCTGTAGCAGTGATCTCTGGATCCATCAAGCGATACTACAGGGTGTCGTGAAACATTCTAAATCCACATATATAAATTAAAAGGTAAATGTAACGCCTAACAAATAAATTCAATAAAAGGAAAGAAGAATGGTAAAGAACAGTGCTGTCACAATGACGGTACTCGAGATCCCCCTTTTTATGCTCCGTCTGCAAAATTGTAACGCTTTCACGTTGATAGTAAGCCTAATGCATCATACACGCGTTTCCACAACACAATAAAACGGGTACTGCAGTTCTAAGAAAAACCTTGAGATACGCAAGCTGATTAATGACCTAAATTAATACTAGCATTAATTACACTACGTTACCATAAACGAACGGACAGATGGACTTAGGATAGAAAGAAGGGAGGGCTGATCGGAGGAACACATGCAACACTAAACACGCGTCTCGCTATATTAATGCCACCCCCAACAAGCGTAAGGCCAGACGCAATACTTTTTTTTTCAGATGGACAGTGATAAAAAACACTACCCATACGAGAGTTATGTTTAAAAACTTACAAAACGCTTATTAGGAAACATGACATTCTACTGTTTTATGTCTAAAATCCTGACATTAGTCTGACAGTACAGCAGGACAGGTGGCGGTTCTAAACCTAAAAAATAAAAAAACAAATACACGACTATCCTGGAAAATACATATTTTGAACGCCGCCACTTAGTCCCATAAAATTTATATAGTTGGGTTCCTTAGGACTTGCTGACAAAGAATATGTTAAGTGTTATGCAAATAGTCTAGGAATTAACAAGTTATAGCCAAAATAAAATAATGGTGCTGTCAGACAACACCAAAATCAGAATCGCTCAGTGGCAGATTTTTAAACCACCATTGTACGGGAAATAGGTCCCCATGTTAAATCCTATTTGATTGGATAGAAATAAATGTAAGGCTAAACACGATTAGTCGGACTATAAATACTAATTTTCGTTGTTAGGGGAGACGTATGGAAGGGTACCTTTTTTCAAACGCTTGGGTAAACATGGCACGATTGGTTAGACCCGTCAATATAGTTACTTAGACGCGTCAGTTCAGCACCAGATTTTCAAAAATACTTTCTAAAGCAACAGTGCGTTGAGAATCAGCTTATATTTTTCTAAATAAAAGCCTGAGACAGAGGCAGATCGGAATTTGTGCCATAATTTGTGCCATTATTCTTCACCAGTCAACGTATCTGTTTATTATTTCCATGAATTGTGGTAAGCTTGAAATATTTGATATCTTTTTAATGAAAATTGAATGTAAATTAATAATTTATGTCTGTATATGTGTGTGGTTCAGTAGCGAACCTGAGGCAAGGCCTATATAGTGCTCCAACCTGAACAGAAGGTGTCGGAGAAAAGTAAAACTACATGGAATTACCAAATAGTACACTGACACCTATCCTATTGTATAGAAGGACTTACAGATGAAATTGCAGAGGCGTAGTAACCATTAGGGAGGAGAATACTGGTGTAAAATGTTTCAGATGAAGATAGCAGTTGGCCTACCGCTCTGAACTCAGTGTTTGTTATGTATTGTGCTCAGTGTAGAAATAGAGTATAAATTAGTTCTGAAGTAGGAGGTACAACCTTCTTGTTTCAGGGACTGTGGTCCTAAAGTTATTGAGCAGCACCTGGTCAGAGCTTTGCTGAATCCAGAGTCGGACAGCATACTCCTTGGTCCATATAGCAAACAGTGAGGTGTCTCCAGAACACAGGGGAGCAATCGAGCAGAGGAGTCTTTTCCTGCCGCCATCACGAAAGATAAGCCTATGTGGCCAGCGGAGCTCAACATTATGTAACCCCATCTTAAACTGACATTGTATAAAAATAAGAGGTGAAATTAATTGTTTTAATGCCAGGAACTGAGAACATCTCCAATACTAGTTCCAACAGAAACAAACACTTGAAGTCATGATGACAAATAACAACATAGCTTGAAAAACAAAACCAGTATTACCTCATAGTACTACTACACAACTGACACACATAGTATAATACTAAGAAAATATGTCACTACAAGATTCATATTTATAAATTATGTACATATAAATTGTGATTACCTTTTATTATGATTCCTGGTTCACTGTGTAGTTGAATCAGGATCGCTACTAGTGAATGTAATTAATACATATATATTTGAAAATTTACCCGTGACTCATTTAAGATAGTCTCATAGAGTGTTAGATGTATGTGAGTGTCAATCTGTTGTCAAGTGTGGTGGAATAAATTAAATTGTTTATCTGTCTGTTGTTGTTAGGACTTACACTTCATCATTTACACAACCCTAGACATTCAACGTAGTCATCACAATATTCCAGAATAATTCTGACTGAGGTATAAATATGTGGTAGCAAGTAAGGTCATCTGTAATACACTACACTTATTAGATACAGATACCTTCACAGCTGATCTCAGTCAGTACACTAAGTCCCCTATAAATATTTATAACATCCCATTTTACCACATATATTGGGGGCTCGTCCGGGATTTTGAATCTTTCCCTATTATAAATATTGGGGGTAATTCACTTCAGGGAATAATACAATTTAAAAGGTATCCTTGGGTGAAAATAAATAAGGTTGAGCTCTCAGTGCCTGTGTTGTCCTGAGTTAATTAGTCATAGATAAAATTGTTTAGTTAGACATTATATAAATTTACCTGTTAGAAAATGGCGGACCTGGCCAAATTTCGATCTGCTGCTGTACAGACTGCGAAAGAGTTAGGAATAGACGGGCAAATTATGATTGCTTATGTCACTGCTGAATGTGACAAATATATTGAACGGGAAGAAAGAAGATTAGAAAAAGAGGCCGAAAGAAAATTAGAATCTGAAAGATTGGCCGAAGATAAGAGAATAGAGGCTGAAAAAGAAATTAAGAGGTTGCAGATTGAGGCTGAGGCTAAGAAATTGGAAGCCGAGGAAAGAAGACAGGCTGCAGAAAGGGAAGAGAAGAAATTAGCTGCAGAAAGGGAAGAGAAGAAATTAGCTGCAGAAAGGGAAGAGAAGAAATTAGCTGCAGAAAGGGAAGACAAGAGATTAGCTGCAGAGAGGGAAGCAGAAAAGGAGGAGAAGAGATTACAAAGGGAACATGAGTTACGACTAAGGGAGTTTGAGTTTCAAGGCCATGCTCCTGAAAATGGTGCCAGTCCCTTTACCTCTGATGCTACTGCTAGTCAGAGAGCCTCAACCTCAGCTATGAATTTTTATTTGATCATTTTGTTGAGAAAGACGATGATATTGAGAGCTATCTAAATAGATATGAACTATTAGCTACCACGTATGGGTTAGAGAGAGAAAGGTGGAGCTTAAAGTTATCTCAAGGGCTTCGTGGGGCAGCTTATGAAGTTTTTGCCAAAATGAGCAGAGGTGATCAGGAAAATTATGACATGCTAAAGCAGGCTCTTTTGTTAAGATATGAAAAGAACGCAGAATTTTATAGAAAAAAATTTAGGAATGCTAAACTACTGTCAGGTGAAACCTATCACCAGTTCTCTGCACGGTTAGAGACATACTTGGAGAAATGGACTTCTCTGGGGAAAACCCAAGATCTTAAGGAAATGGTCCTTATAGAACAACTAAGAGAGTCCATGGCTCCAGACCTGAGAAAGTTTCTCATGGAACAAGGTGCAGAGAGGCTGGGTGAGTTGCTAAATGTTGCTGAAAGGTATCAAGCAGCTCAGGCAGAGGTATCAGGTAATAAAAAGAAACAGGTGGATAATTTTAGGGCACCACAGAACTTTAATAAATTTGATCCTAGAGATCAAAACAAAGGTAAGCACCAATTTGATAGGCAACGGTATGACAATAAAAATAAAACCCCACAATTCGAAGAAAGGAAATATGATGAAAGAAAATCTTTCAACCAAGGGAAAAGGTGGTGTAAAAATTGTAAGATGAACAATCATGACACTGACCGTTGCAGAAGGAACCCTATAGTTATGTCAACCCTTCAGGTCAGGTCGACCTCAAGAAAGGAGGAGGATATTATGTTAGATACCACTCCAGAAGAGTTGAGGAAGGCACAGGCTGGGGATAAGACCCTCAAGCCTTGTTTCAGGAAATTGTCAACTTGTCATACAACTCCAGGCAAGGGAGATTTTTACATGAAAAACAAGTTGATGTATAGGAAGACTGGAGCTAGATCCCATGGTCAGGGACAGCTGGTACTTCCTAAAAGATATAGGGCAGACTTAATAAGGAGCCTACATGTGAAACAGGATGGGGACCATGAGAAGATAGGTACCATCATTCAAAAGGTGGTTCACAATTATTATTGGCCCAAAGCAAGATGGGACATTGAGAATTTTGTAGAAAGGTGTAGCATAGCACATGAGGGAACACCCACAAGTGGGAACATTGATCAGGACCTGGACATGCCACGGGGCAAAATTAGGCCTGATAATAAAAAGAAAAATAGATTTGATAAAGTGGACCAAATGGAATGGGAAGCCCCTTTTCACGGACAAGCTTCACTTAACTGTTTTACAATGGCCACTATGCAGAGAGTGCAAAAAGATGTCTTACCCCAGGATAAGCCGAAAATCCCTCAATCGGACTTAAACAAACTGGAGGAAGAAGAGGTAGAGAGGAAATCTCTCATCAAGAATTCTAAGTGGGGAGAAAGCCCCAAGAAAAAAGTTGGTAGCGGTCGTTTTGTGCATGAAAATTCTGGGAAGAAAAATCATCACTATAGCGCTTCGAGTGGAAGAGACCATACCGGTGCATGGACAAAGAGGTCCACAAAATTAAAGGTCCATATGTAACGCTGTTAAGAACGTGGACTGATGAAAAGGCAGAGGAAAATATTACATCCTCATACCAATATGTGAATGAGCTGACCACTCGTTTAAAAACTGGCTGGAAACTTGCCAATGAAAATTTGAAACAAGCCAGGAAGAAACATGCTGCCTATTTCAACAGGAAGGCTAAAGACAGAGATTTGGCTGTGGGAGAGAAGGTACTGCTTCTTCTACCCGGTAGTCAGAATAAGTTACAAATTGGATGGCAAGGTCCATATACAGTTCTAGAGAAGGTGTCTAGAACCAATTATAAGATAGATAAGAAGGGGAAAGAAAAAATCTATCATGTGAATCTCCTGAAGAAATATTTGGAAAGAGAACATCAGGAAGAGACACACTTGTTAACCTTGTCCATTGCAATGGAGATGAAAAAGGAACCACTTTCATCATTTGAATATCCATTACACCCCTGTGAGACATCGGCACAGGTGAAAATCAGTACACATTTAACGAAAAATCAGAAAGAGAGAGTGCAACAGGTTCTAGATAATCATACAGAGGTGTTAACAGACCGACCGGGGCATACAACTTTATTGGAATATGATATGAAACTGATAGACCCCACACCTGTCTGTATGAAACCCTATTCGATTCCTTTTGCTAAGGAGAAAGCTTTGAAGGAAGAGATAGACTATTTGTTGAAGGAAGGAATTATTTCACACAGTGAATCTTCGTATAGTTCCAGTGTGGTACTCCTAAGGAAACCCTCTGGAGAACATAGACTCTGTATAGATTACAGGAGACTGAATGCTATTACAGAAGGACAGGTGGATCCATTGCCGGATACAAATCAGTTGTTTGCCAGGCTAAATAAAGCTAAATATTTCTCAAAAGTGGATCTGAGTAAAGGATACTATCAGATTCCAGTAAAGCCTGAGGTTAGACCATACCTAGCTTTTAGCACCTCAGAAGGACACTATGAGTTTAACAGATTGCCATTTGGATTGAAGAATGCACCTAGTGTCTTCTCTAGAATGATGAGAAAATTATTGGACCCTCTGAATAATCCATGTATCACAAATTTCATGGATGATATCCTTATAGCAACAGAAACATTTGAGGAACACATTGACTCTCTGAACATGCTGTTTAACCGACTTAGAGAAGCGAATTTAACAGCGCGACCAACCAAATGTTGCGTTGGATGTAAAGAATTAGAATTCTTGGGACACACAGTCTATCAGGGAAACATGACCCCTGACCCCAAGAATTTAGAGAAACTAAAGAAAGCCCCGAGACCACAAACCAAGAAAGACGTGAGATCCTTTGTCTCATTATGTGGTTTTTACCAAAAGTATATCAAAAACTTTAATTCCATATGTGCACCGTTAACTGATTTGACACGTAAAGGAAATCCAGATCGAATTACATGGACACCACAATGTGAATTGGCTTACCAGGAATTGAAGGAAAAGCTTACAAGCAAACCTATTTTGAAACTACCTGACTTAAGTCAAGAATTCATTGTAAGGACTGATGCCAGTAATATTGGGTTAGGTGCAACTCTGCTACAGAAAGCAGATGCATTGGATGGGGAACTAAGCCCAGTGGCATATGCTAGCAGAAAGTTGAATAAAGCTGAAACCAACTACTCAACTAGCGAAAAAGAATGTCTTGCAGTAATATGGGCGATAAAGAAATTCAATATTTATCTGTATGGGAAGGCATTTAAGTTGCAAACGGACCACAAACCCTTGTCATTTCTAGCACAGGCTAGACATGAGAATTCTAGATTACTCCGTTGGTCATTACTGATCCAGCCATATGAGTTTTGCATAGAGTATATAAGTGGAAAAACAAATCTGGGAGCGGATTTTTTAAGCCGCCATCCGTGTGATGAGAATCACCGTAAGCCCCAGAAATAATAATAAATTTCTCTATGTGTATATAGAATTATAGACTGACATATAACGTCTGTTTTAAGTGGGGAGAATTTGTCGTGAAACATTCTAAATCCACATATATAAATTAAAAGGTAAATGTAAAGCCTAACAAATAAATTCAATAAAAGGAAAGAAGAATGGTAAAGAACAGTGCTGTCACAATGACGGTACTCGAGATCCCCCTTTTTATGCTCCGTCTGCAAAATTGTAACGCTTTCACGTTGATAGTAAGCCTAATGCATCATACACGCGTTTCCACAACACAATAAAACGGGTACTGCAGTTCTAAGAAAAACCTTGAGATACGCAAGCTGATTAATGACCTAAATTAATACTAGCATTAATTACACTACGTTACCATAAACGAACGGACAGATGGACTTAGGATAGAAAGAAGGGAGGGCTGATCGGAGGAACACATGCAACACTAAACACGCGTCTCGCTATATTAATGCCACCCCCAACAAGCGTAAGGCCAGACGCAATACTTTTTTTTTCAGATGGACAGTGATAAAAAACACTACCCATACGAGAGTTATGTTTAAAAACTTACAAAACGCTTATTAGGAAACATGACATTCTACTGTTTTATGTCTAAAATCCTGACATTAGTCTGACAGTACAGCAGGACAGGTGGCGGTTCTAAACCTAAAAAATAAAAAAACAAATACACGACTATCCTGGAAAATACATATTTTGAACGCCGCCACTTAGCCCCATAAAATTTATATAGTTGGGTTCCTTAGGACTTGCTGACAAAGAATATGTTAAGTGTTATGCAAATAGTCTAGGAATTAACAAGTTATAGCCAAAATAAAATAATGGTGCTGTCAGACAACACCAAAATCAGAATCGCTCAGTGGCAGATTTTTAAACCACCATTGTACGGGAAGTAGGTCCCCATGTGAAATCCTATTTTATTGGATAGAAATAAATGTAAGGCTAAACACGATTAGTCGGACTATAAATACTAATTTTCGTTGTTAGGGGAGACGGATGGAAGGGTACCTTTTTTCAAACGCTTGGGTAAACATGGCACGATTGGTTAGACCCGTCAATATAGTTACTTAGACGCGTCAGTTCAGCACCAGATTTTCAAAAATACTTTCTAAAGCAACAGTGCGTTGAGAATCAGCTTATATTTTTCTAAATAAAAGCCTGAGACAGAGGCAGATCGGAATTTGTGCCATAATTTGTGCCATTATTCTTCACCAGTCAACGTATCTGTTTATTATTTCCATGAATTGTGGTAAGCTTGAAATATTTGATATCTTTTTAATGAAAATTGAATGTAAATTAATAATTTATGTCTGTATATGTGTGTGGTTCAGTAGCGAACCTGAGGCAAGGCCTATATAGTGCTCCAACCTGAACAGAAGGTGTCGGAGAAAAGTAAAACTACATGGAATTACCAAATAGTACACTGACACCTATCCTATTGTATAGAAGGACTTACAGATGAAATTGCAGAGGCGTAGTAACCATTAGGGAGGAGAATACTGGTGTAAAATGTTTCAGATGAAGATAGCAGTTGGCCTACCGCTCTGAACTCAGTGTTTGTTATGTATTGTGCTCAGTGTAGAAATAGAGTATAAATTAGTTCTGAAGTAGGAGGTACAACCTTCTTGTTTCAGGGACTGTGGTCCTAAAGTTATTGAGCAGCACCGGGTCAGAGCTTTGCTGAATCCAGAGTCGGACAGCATACTCCTTGGTCCATATAGCAAACAGTGAGGTGTCTCCAGAACACAGGGGAGCAATCGAGCAGAGGAGTCTTTTCCTGCCGCCATCACGAAAGATAAGATTATGTGGCCAGCGGAGCTCAACATTATGTAACCCCATCTTAAACTGACATTGTATAAAAATAAGAGGGGAAATTAATTGTTTTAATGCCAGGAACTGAGAACATCTCCAATACTAGTTCCAACAGAAACAAACACTTGAAGTCATGATGACAAATACCAACATAGCTTGAAAAACAAAACCAGTATTACCTCATAGTACCACTACACAACTGACACACATAGTATAATACTAAGAAAATATGTCACTACAAGATTCATATTTATAAATTATGTACATATAAATTGTGATTACATTTTATTATGATTCCTGGTTCACTGTGTAGTTGAATCAGGATCTCTATTAGTGAAAGTAATTAATACATATATATTTGAAAATTTACCAGTGACTCATTTAAGATAGTCTCATAGAGTGTTATATGTATGTGAGTGTCAAACTGTTGTCAAGTGTGGTGGAATAAATTAAATTGTTTATCTGTCTGTTATTGTTGTGACTTACACTTCATCATTTACAAAACCCTAGACATTCAACGTAGTCATCACAATATTCCAGAATAATTCTGACTGAGGTATAAATATGTGGTAGCAAGTAAGGTCATCTGTAATACACTACACTTATTAGATACAGATACCTTCACAGCTGATCTCAGTCAGTACACTAAGTCCCCTATAAATATTTATAACATCCCATTTTACCACACGGGGCATCCCTTTCTCTTCCTGATAGTCCTTAAATATGTGTACACAAGATGGCTTCTGGTGAGCTGTCACTCACGTTTGGATACAGACGATGAATCTGTATTAAAGTTAGTCATTCATTAAATGTTCTCATTACTCTGTAGATTCTATCATGATACAATTGACGTCATCATACAAGATATAGTGCTGCTAGAAATGAATGTCATCTTCACCTAGTTAAATCCCCTCAGACATACAAATCGTGCGTCCGCTTATCGAAAACGATGGCTTCGTAAGAGAGTTCATAAGAAGTGCTTCTGTTACCTTTGTATCAGAAATATGATTCTGCCATTCCTTGGCAATAAGAATAAACACTGGGGTAAAGCATACACGATAGGTCTAAACATCTATCACTTTCCCCTACACATATATGGATCACTTTTTCCGGCGACAAGCCGATACAGAAAACACGACAGCCCCCATCATCAGGGCGAAGCCAAAACACCACTCTCTAGCGACACATCCGCCGAACAGCCCTTTGACCTTTCTAGAGACAAAGAACATATAGTTCGACTTAGATATGTAAAGATATACAGATATAAGACAGACTCATCCTATCCAGACAAACAATACACATAAATTCAGGCCATAGATATTCTGAAGCAAGAACAATCTATTTCTACCCAAACAAAGAATAATCGTAGTAAAACTAGATTAATCCGCGGAGTTCGATCGAAAGTGGCGAAACTCCTTTCAAGGGAAGTAACTCAATAATGACTTTTCCTTAAGCACTAAAAAGTATCTATTTTGTTTACAAAATATTTGCGAACATAATAAGCATACAAATGTATTATATTGCAAGATACCAAAGACTGCACGTAACAGAGGGATAACGCGCACTCAAAATCTTCCTTTGCTTCAAGACAACGCGCCCTCCCACAAAGCACGGCTTGTACAGCTACCAGCCAACGATTTGAATATTGCAATTCTTCCACACCCACCATATTCTCCAGATTTGGCTCCATCCGACTTTTTTCTATTCCCAAATCTTAAAAAACAGCTAAAAGGAAATCATTTTGACAGCGATGAAGAGGTTATACTGGCATGTGATGACTGGTTTAGTTTTAAAAATTGGGTGTTCATCTCCCAAGGTCGTTTCAAGGTCAAGCAGAGATGTCAGAAGTGTGTCAATTCAGGCGGTGGCGATATTGAAAAGGAATAAACACTATACAAAATTTCAGCTCTCTGTGACATGTCCTTCATGGTCAGGCCCAAGACTTATGTCAATCCCCTTGTACATTAGTAAGAGATAAGCAAGGAAATCTCATCACGACAGCAGAAAAACAGGAAACAAGATGGGCAGAGCTTTTCAGAGAAACTCTGAACAAGGAACCACCAGACACAATTGAATGTTCCTGATGCTGAAAATGATCTAGATGTTAATACAGACATTTCACGAAAAGAAGAAATCATCACAGCAATCAAAGGGTTACATAATGGAAAATCTCCTGGCCATGATAACTTAAATGCAGAGCTATTTAAGACAGACCCTGAGCTAGCAGCAGAACTATTAGAACCACTATTTGCACAAGTCTGGAAAATAGGGACAACACCAACGGAGTGGAACAAAGGAATAATTGTCAAATTGCCCAAGAAGGGAGATCTTGCAGACTGCAATAATTGGAGAGAAATCACTCTTCTCTCAGTTCCCAGCAAAATACTAGGCAGGATAATTATACAGAGAATTTCAAAAGCAGTAGACATCAAACTGAGGAAAGAACAAGCAGGATTTAGAAAGAACAGAAGATGTGTAGATCATATATTTACCCCCAGGAACATTATATAGCAGTGCTCAGAATGGCAAAGACAGCTGTACATTAACTTCGTTGATTTTGAAAAGGCTTTTGACAGCATACATAGGGACAGTTTATGGAAAATACTGAGGGCTTATGGAATTCCAAGCTGCATAGTGTCAATCATAAAAAGTTTCTATGCCAACTTTACGTGTAGCGTTGGGCAGAGCAACCTAACCTTTGGGTGAAGACAGGAGTACGACATGGATGCCCCTTATCAACCACTCTATTTTTGGCAGTCATAGACTGAGTGATGCGCTAGACAACAGAGGGCAGTCCAAGAGGAATAAGATGACCACATTTTCTACATTGGAAGATCTGGAATATGCAGATGACATTGCACTACTAGCACATTCACATCAACACATCCAGGAAAAATAAGTATATCCAGCAGGTGGGCTTGAACATCAATCTAAAGAAGACAGAGGTCATGACGCTCAATGTGAACTACCCTGAGCCCATATCAGTAAGGAATCAGCAACTGGAACAGATCGACAACTTCACATACCTAGGATGCATAGTAACACCAGACGGTGGAGCAAGCAAAGACATCAATGACAGAATGAACAAAGCAAGAACAGCCTTTTTTAGTCTAAACAACATCTAGAAGTACAGCACAAGCACGAAATTAAGATTATATCAGAGCTGTGTGCTTTCTGTGCTTCTCTATGGTGCGGAATGCTGGGGAGTTACAGAGAAGGAAATGTCGAAATTGTCCTCTTTTCACACAACATGCCTTAGAAAAATTATCTGAATCTTTTGGCCGAATACCATCACCAACCAAGATCTGCTTACTCGGAGCAAGCAAGAGGTCATGCACACCATCATAGCTGGTAGACGATGGACCTACGTTGGCCATGTCCTCAGAAGAGACCCCGATGCCATCACAAGAACAGCTATGCTTTGGACCCCTAAAGGAAAAAGAAAGAGAGGCCGACCAAAAACAACTTGGCGGAGGACTGTGGAGGCTGAGATGCAAAGAATGAACCAGAGTTGGGGCACTGTACGAAGGATGGCCACCGACCGAGCAAAGTGGAATCAATTTGTTGTTGCCTTGCAAGACGCCAGTAGGCGTGATGGCCAGTGACTGCTTTGACGGTCGGCGGCTAAGGATCAAAGAAGAAGAAGAAGTATGTGTGGTTAGTGTATAGTTGAGTGAGTATGTTTAGTGTGTAGCTGAGCAGGTATGGTTAGTATGTAGCTGAACGATTATGGTTAGTGTGTAGCTGAGCGGGTAAAATTAGCGTGTAGCGGAGCGTTTATAGTTTAGTTTATAGTTAAGCAGATATGGTTAGTGTGTAGCTGAGCGGGTATAATTAGTGTGCAACTGAGCGGGTATGGTTTAGTTTGTAGTTGAGCAGATATTTTTAGTGTGTAGCTGAGCGCGTATAATTAGTGTGTAGCTGAGCGGGTATGGTTTAGTTTGTAAAAGAAGCAGATATGAATAGTGTGTAGCTGAGCGGGTATAATTAATGTGTAGCTGAGCGGGTATGGTTAGTGTGTAGCTGAGCGGTTATAATTAGTGTGAAGCTGAGTGTTAAGGTCGTGTTTTTGGACTAAGGGAGCTAAATCGTTTAAATACTTGTATATACAGACCGGATTGCTGTTATCGCCCTTGAGTAGCTGTTTGTGTGTTTTAAAAAAATAATATCGCGAATCTTCGCGAATGTTCTGGATACAGAACAGCTAGAACGTAGGTGAACAAAATTCATCTCAGGCGCTGAATTCGCGATGGGATGATTCCGAGATGGTCGTTTTCCCACATCTCGTTAATGTGTTGATGGATAGAATATATTATTTTTGGCGGTGAAAGGATATTTGAGATTTTCCGAAAGTATTTTCTAAAAGCCACTGAGATGAGGCTTATTTTTTCGTATACCGCAGAACGTACATTATTAGTGAATTTTCAGGCCATGGATAGGCCAGTATATGCATATCTTCGATGGGGATATTGTTTGAAGTTTCGACAGAGTATTACTGGGAATGTGTTTTCTCCCATGAGTTATATTAACCCAGGCCTAGGGGTACGTTGATTCAGACGACATAGTTATTATTGGATACTGCGACACATGCAGTTCCCTTTTTGTATGGATAATTTGGCCATGCGATTTATGATTATAAGCTGCTGTACTTATGCAGCGTTGTGCTTGGATTGTTTTACTATGCACTTAACTACCTACGGATTTGATATTTACCTGAGGTGTCATATTGATTGAGAACTGTTACTTGTGACAGTGTACTGTTAGTGATGTCCTCGTAACTTTGTAGTAATAAATAATGTGGAACGTTCTTTGGAGTTACCCCAGTTCCAGACTTCTACATGTGCTTTGATGTGTGTAATTTTGATTGACTTGATCTTGTCCTGCACGGCATTCGCGTCCTTTGTCATCTACACACCCACACACCTTTGGTCGGCCACCTGTAAGCCCGACGTAGCTGATCGCCTTTATCAGCGCACCTATGATAACAGAACATTTATCTTCTTCTTGAACTTTCCCATAAACTACGAGTAATCTTTATCAGTGGTGAGCCAGCATTTTGGGGTGTTACCAACGAATGAAGGATATTATCTTACAAGTTCATGATGTCAAGCCAAGTCTCACAGTGTTCCCTGTACGAGTCGTATGTACCCAAATGTTTTGCAAGTTAACGTCATATATGATTTTCAAGAGTTCCAGTGTTCCTGTACTCCTTCTTGGGGGCCAACTTATGATGTCAGCACCCGATGACTGGAGTAGCGTTTGAAAGCAGCCGTTACCTTGGAGTTCCAGTGTCGATCACCTATGGACTTCTTCACACGGGATTAGCTATGTTCATCGTTGTTGCAGATGTGCAGGCCGGGATTTTTTCATTTTGAAAGATAAGTGGCTGTTTGTTTTTTGTAAACTGTGCGTCTGTATAGCTGATTAAGCCTTCCTCAAAACTTACACTATTGTATCCTTGTTTATATGTTATATGTGTCATATTTGAGCGGGCAGGTTGGGCGGAGACTTTCGTAGGATATCCCACTTCACCGAGGGCCTACGAAAGCGTTCTATAGGGACTGTGTGTCTAAGTTTGTTCGTAAAAGATCCCATGACATAATTCTGGGCATACTCTGTTTACGCCGAAATTTAGTCATCTTTATTATTGTTTAGGTGTGACGAGATGTCTTAGGGTTGTTTTCGTTATATTTTTCTCTGTTCTTTAGTTCTTGACTAATTTGTTTGTAAGTGTTTTTCTCCCCTTTCTATCGCTTATTTCTATACAAATTTTCCGTTTATACACTGTGTTGTCATTTGTCTTGTCGTTCTATTCGCAGCTGTTATTGCACGCTTTGCAATATTTTTTGCTTTATTTCTGCTTTCTTATTTTAGTTGATTCCTGCGAACGTTGTCATTTGTTATTTATATCTTGTTTCAGTCTTTCTTGTTTGTATTATCCATTGTGTCATACACTGTCAATATTATAATGTTTAATATATATATATAGGTGGTTAATTATATTATTAGTAGTTTAAGTAATTATACAAGTTCATGTGCAAGGACTTGTCACCCACTGAGTTGGGTATAAAGTGAGTTTCAGCGAGGAATATATTTACATAAGTTCATAATGTCTACTTTAGATTACTTCATTGAGCAAGGGAAATCCCTTAATATGACTATTGAGGAGGTAAGAGAATTCGCACATGCCGAATATGCCAAGGCGCAGAAGTCAGAAGAAAAGAAACAGAAAATGGAAATGGAAAAACAAAAATTAGAAGCTGAAGAGCGAAAAAAATCAACAGCAAATGCACGTGGAAATGGAAAAACAGAAAATAGAAATGGAAAAACAGAAATTAGAAGCTGAAGAGAGAAAACAGAAATTAGAAGTTGAAGAAAGAAAAATGCAACAGCAAATGCAAATGGAAGCTGAAAAATTAGAAGCTAAAGAGAGAAAATGCAACAGCAAATGCAAATGGAGGCTGAAAAACAAAAATTTGAGGCTGAAGATATAAAAAGTCAACAGCAAATGGAAGAGAAGAAACTTCAGATGCAAGCTGAAGAAAACCAAAGACTCCACGAGCAAAAGTTGTTAGCTATGGGGCTGGAGAACATAAAGGTAGTGAATATGGGTAATACACAAAATGAGACAGTCAAACAACTTCTAATAAGGCAAATACTAAATCTCATGATATTAAATTGCCTGTTTTCAACTCTGCCTGCGACGATATTTTATTCTATCTAAATAGATTTGAACTTTCATGCGAATCTCATAAGATAGGCAAATCAGGATATTGTGAGCAACTTATGAAGATACTTAAGGGTGAAGCTTTGAATACTATAAGTATGTTGGAAGGTTCTGACATGAATAACTATGATTTTGCCAGAGCAGCCTTATTTAAAAAATGCAAACTAGATGAAGAAGGTTATCGCCTACTCTTCAAGTCTCTATTGCCAGAGACAGGGAAAGATTTTTCAGATGTTATATCAAATATCCGCCTTACGTTTTTACGTTGGGTTGAACTTTCAAAAACGGGACACACATATAAAGCCCTTATGGACTCATTGCTTCGTGACCAAGTCATGTCGTCAGTTAATAAATCTTTTCTTTCCTTTCTACATGAGCGAAAGCCTCCAAACTTAAAAAAATATGGAACAATACTGTCGCCAATACGTCATGGCGCACCCAAATGTAATTGTTAGGAATTCTGAAGTCAAAGAAGGTTTACCCGTGGCTTCAGCAATACTATATGGTCCTAATTGGCGACGTAGGTCTTAAGGTGCTGATCGCAATTTTGGTAGTAGATATAATGGTAATTTTGGACAATACCAAGAAGGTAGTGATTCTCCTTCTTCAAGAAACTGGAGACAATTTAACGGTCCTCACCGTTTTGATCCCAACATTTATGGACATTTTGGAAGGACTAACTACAATAGTAACTATCAACCCTTCAATAATTTTTCTCGGAGACAACAAAGCCCATCAAATAGATATTTTGATCAAAGGGGAAGTAGTAATCGCGACAAAGCAAACTGGGGTTCAAATCAGAACAATAGTTTCAATAGAGCAAATAACAATGCTCCCAACAGAGATTTTTTTTTTCGTACGCCCGCTAACACTCGAGGCGAAATCTCAGATTATTATTAATGTCTAACTTGATACTGATTTTACGTGAGCATCCCTTTTTTTCTTGTACAGAGACAGGTGTCCCTCACCATTCAGGCAACTACTTGCCGATTTCGGAGGTACCCATTAGAGCTGGGTCGGCTCAGGAGCCACCAATCCCTGGTCGACGACACTCTTTCAAATGTCCTCGCCAGGTCTCGAGTTAATCCAGTCCAATTCCCGGTCGACGAAAAATCCTCAAATGCCGTCGCCCGGGTTTGATCCTGGATCACCCAATCTTCTTGAACATTGCCTATAAACTACGAGTAATCATTATCACTGAGCGGGTATGTTTTAGTTTGTAGTTAAGCAGATATGGTTAGTGTGTAGCTGAGCTGGTATAATTAGTGTGTAGCTGAGCGGGTATAATTAGTGTGTAGCTGAGCGGGTATGGTTAGTGTGTAGCTGAGCGGGTATAATTAGTGTGTAGCAGAGCGGGTATGGTTTAGTTTGTAGTTAAGCAGATATGGTTAATGTGTAACTGAGCGGGTATAATTAGTGTGTAGCTGAGCGGGTATGGTTTAGTTTGTAGTTATGCAGATATGGTTAGTGTGTAGCTGAGCAGGTATGGTTAGTATGTAGCTGAACAGGTATGTTTTATTGTGTAACTGAGCGGGTATGATTAGTATGTCGGTTAACGGGTATGATTTAGTGTTTAACTGAGTGGGTATGGTTTAGTTTGTAGTTGAGCAAGTATGTTTAGTGTAAAATTAAGCGGGTAAGGTTAGTGCGTAGGGAAGCAGGTATGGGTAATGTGTAGTTGAAAGGGTACGGTGAGTGTGTAGTTAAGCAGGTATGGTTAGTGTGTAGTTTAGTTGTTATGGTTAGAGTGTATTTAAGCAGGTATGGTTATTGTGTAGTTGAGCTGGTATGGTTAGTGTGTAGTTGAGTTGTTATGAGTAGTGTGTTGTTGAGTAGTATGGTTAGTGCGCAGTTGAGTTGATATGGTTAGTGTGTAGGTGAGTTGTTATGATTAGTGTGTAGTTAAGTTGGTATGGTTAGTGTGTAGTTTAGTTTGTATGATTAGTGTGCAGTTGAGTTGGTATAGTTAGTGTGTAGTTGCGTTGGTATGGTAAGCGTGTAGTTAAGTTGGTATTGTTAGTGTGTAGTTGAGTTTCTATTGTTAGTGTGTAGTTAAGCAGGTATCGTTAGTGTTTAGTTAAGATTGTATGGTTAGTGTGTAGTTGAGTTGGTATGGTGTGGTGTCTAAATCAGCAAGTACCGTTTAATGTGTAGTTGAGCAGGTGTGGTTTAGTGTTTAGTTGAGCAGATACAGTTTAGTGTGTAGCTAATCAGATTTAGGTCAGCGTCAGTTATTGTTTAGTATTTACACAGAAATATGATTAAAGGGAGAAAGCAGAGACTTCTATGTCGTAACAAGACAACTAAAAATAGGTAAATAATAGGCACAACTAAGAAAGAAATAAGACACTAAACAAAATGAAAGTAGCAGAAATAATAGGCACTCCGGAGATTTGATCCAATTTCATCTAAATCGTTGCGAGAGTGAACTGGCTTCGATAGGGGACAAGTGAAGCACACCATTAAAAAAGTGCTTTCACTTTTTTGGTCAATTTAACATCACACCTCTCAAATATGGAAGTTATACATTAACAATCTAAGCATGTTTAATGAGATTATTTATTTCCAAACTTTCCTATTAACAAGAATAAGCCGAATAATAAACAAGACGAATTCTGTATTACTCGTGTCTATTACTTCAGAATAAGTAAGTAAGTAGCCTCCTTCAGTCATAAGACACACTGGGTATGATACGACCTTGATATTATAGCCCTGAACTGGCTATTTTTGGGTCTAGTGTTGCTTTGGGCATGTCTTTTCTCTCTCTCTCTCTCTCTCTCTCTCTCTCTCTCTCTCTCTCTCTCTCTCTCTCTCCCTCTTTCTCTCCTTCTCCTTACTGTAAGAGATTCTTTTCGCCCAAACTGAAGTGGCAGCGTAGGGAGCATCTCCACTTGGTTCAATCGGCAGCTGCATCCTTCCAGGTTGCTGGACTTATAAGATCATAACAGAACCAGAAAACCAGAGAGGAACGTATTAGTTCATTTTAGTAAATAATTTGTTATCGTTGCCCTCCGCTCCCTGTGGAGTATAGGTCTTCCATAAACTCATTCCAAGTCTTCCTGTACCGTGCAATCTATTCCACATCTCTCCATGTCGTCCTACCCATTTCTTTCTCCGGTTCTGTCTCTCTGCGTGTTTTAATTATGTGAAAACACAGACATAAAAAAAGAGCGAAAACCGAGATCTATAAGTAATAAAGAAATAACTAAAATGGATGGACGTAAATGCGCACGTAAATAAGAATGAAAGAAGGAGAGCATTTGACAAGAGATAAGTAAGAGAAGTATTGGGCCCTCGGAGTATCGATCCAGGTTCATTCTAGTTTGGAAGTAACAATCAATCAATCAATGCCCTTTAGCTCCCCACGAAGCATAGGCCTTCAACAAACACACGCCAAGTCCTCCTGTCACGTGCCATCAGCTCAAGTTCTATCCACGTCTTTCCCATCATTTTCACTTCTCTCTCCAGTTCTTCTCTCATCTCTGCGTGTTTTTTGTTTGTTTTTGTTGTTGTTGTCTACTTCTGCTTCTCTTACCTTTGGGGTTCCAGAATAAGGACTGTCTTATAATGCTATCAACAGGTTTCCTCAACGTGTGTCCAATCCATCGCCGGCGTCTTCTTAATTTTGAAGTAGCGGTGTCTATAAAATTGTCAGTATCTTTCAGATCTAAAAGTTAAAGTTCCGAATTGTGTTAAATAGCGACTACCCAGTGATAGCACTTTTGAAAGTAGTAGTATAGCTGGACAGTAAAAGGTAAACATAGACCCTTATCAGGTACTACCGTAGGGTAGTGAAGTGTTAGAGACTTCATGTTCAGCATCGAGAGGTGGGGGTGGCCATTTCCCTTCCTCGCTGCCTCTCCCTTCTCCAACTAAAAGAGAAGAGTCAGGTACTCATTTACAGCTGGGTAGACTGGAGCGTGCCGGAACCGTGATCTGAACCCGTCACCTTTGCCGCGAGAGACCGGTGCTCTAACCACTCTCTGAGTCCGGACAGAGCTTTTGCTGGACAGTGGCGTTGGGGGGGGGGGGGGGGGACAAATAAGAATGAGCAGATGAGAGAGTCCGAAACACTAAGCACATTTTTATATAAATTGCGATGGTGGGGATATTTTTCTATGTTAGTTCTCCTAACCTTCTTAGAGGATGAAAATGAAACCTCACATATTTAAAATTGATTTTAAAAAAAAAATACATTATATCAAGAAACAGAGTAGCAAGTAGCAAGAGAGGTGACAAAGAGAGTATGAGAGAAAGAAAGCAATAAAAAATGAAGGCAGAGTAAGACAGAAAAGCGGTAGATCTATAATGACCTTTTTTTTTCGTTAATGTCATAATTTAGTCAGTTAATGAGCATAACATGGAAGTGGAAAAAGCGATAGGACAAACTGACACATGGGCTGTCAAATCAAACAGGGAACTCCCAGAGTTGGTCTCCGTGAGGAAAGACTACAGTGAACAAGCGGAGGAGAAACAGCGCCGAATGAAGAGATTTGCCTATGAAGACACCCAAGAGTGGCCTAAGGACGACTCTTTGGATTATGATTTTGACGTAAGTTTTACCTTTTCATTATCATCAATGCATTCTACAGAACCGCAGCTTAGCGGCCCTTTTATATCTTCTTTTGTTCTTTATCAGTTACTCATGGCGTCAGAAGTGGCAGATAAGAGTTGATTATTGTTTTTATATCCAGTGCCCGTACTGCGGCAAGAGGTGCTGTTATTTTGTCTTTTTTATGGTGCTTGCCTCCCTCTCGGTGATGCTATGACTGTCGTATCCTCTGTTTATAATCTCTTCTATTCTGAGGTCATTAACGTGTCCTGGTGACTGCTAGGGATTCAACCTCACGTGATGTCCAAAGCACAGCTTTATTCTTAGTGCAGCTACCTCATTCACCGGTTCTACTCGAACAAGGGCACCCTCACTACTCATTCTCACTATGCGAGAACTTTTGACAATATATTTATTCCACACTTATATTTCTGTCGTTTGCTCTTAAGTCTCTTATCATGCGGCCATCATAAGACATATGTCATATAAAAGGATATGTAGAAAATCCTTTAACTTAAGTTTTGAAACTTAATGTACCAAGTACATATTTACTGAATAATTCGCATGTTGCTGAAAGACTATCTTCCACATTACTTGATAAGAGGTCACAACAACTAGATCTGAATATACACAGGGAAAAAAATATGAGAATTGTTGCAAATACAAAGGTAGTGTAGGAAGACAATGTTAATAGAGTTGCTGATAAATGCGATCAGCATAGGCCGGGCTTACGGATGGCCGACCGGTGTGTGAATGAGTGACTGTCAACATACGCCAATGCAAAGAATTCTGGCATACCTGCACAAACTGGAACCACAAACCACAGTAAACGTAAGAGTCAGGAACTGTAGAAACGACTGGTAACATTATACACAGTTTATTAACGCCACATTCACGTAGACATCATGGTAACATAGTTCACAGCATAAACATGACGTATCAGATAAGTAAGTCCATGAAAAACGTAGTTACAGGTACCAAATCCACAGTACATAGGCTGTAGGACATAGCAGCTCATATTCCCAGATAACACAGCAAAAATATTCGTCAAAAGGAACTGCATACTTCGCAGTTTACAGCAATATAAACTGAGCCGACTTACTCCATGGCTTTGAATAATAAACACAGCACATCAGCAAGCCAGCATGATCCCAGACTTTGAATCATCGATACAGTACATTAATAAGCCAGCATAATCCAAGGCTTTGAATAATAGATACAGTACATGAACAAGCCAGCATAATCCAAGGCTTTGAATAATAGATACAGTACATGAACAAGCCAGCATAATCCAAGGCTTGAATAATAAAAACAGTGGGAGAAAGAACATTCTCGTCAATAATCTCTCTATCTTCACTTCAATGAAATCTATTCCCCTCAAAATAACTCCTGGACACACTAACGAAATGGTACAACCATCTCGAAGCTCTGCCAGTAACACACTTTCACGAAATCACAGCTGCTCAAAACAGCTCAGTACAAATTCATTCAAGCGCGAACTCGCAGCTTGAGATGTGAGCTGAATTCATCCGCCTTTCCCCCCAAACTATGTCATAGAACATTCGAACAGTTTCTTTATCCTATTTTTAGAAAAGCAAACTAACAGCTAGTCAAAAGAGCTGTGTTCAAAAATTACTGAGCCCAAAGCCCCCAACTAAAAAAAAACATTCCATCACTAAAAGCGTGCTAACTAGCGTGTGTACAAAAATCAGACCCGTCCATACGAGTCTTTAACACTTAACTCCCATTAACAAAATATGATTTAACAGAATACATGTAGTAAATGATAAAAACTTTTCACAAAATGCACAATGGTGCGTATATGCAATAGAGACAAAGTCGGAGGGACAGATAGTGATATCAAAATAAGAAAACAAGAATAAAAGCCTTGGGAAGTAAGTGGAACATTCACATCAGCACATCAAAGAAACAAAAATTCTAAAACAGACAGACTGAATAGATACAGCCAACAAGTGGGACTGAATATCAATCTGAAGAAGACAGAAATAATGACTAATAAATCCTGCGCCCACATTTAAAAAAAAAATAAGGAACCAAAAGCTATAACAAACAAATACATTAACATATCTAGGAATCATAGTAACACCAGACGGCGGAACAAGCAAAGACATCAGTAACAGAATGAATAAAGCCAGAACAGCCTTTGCAAACCTAAACAACATTTGAAAATCTTCTCAGTACAGCACAATCATCAAATTAAGATTATACGAGAGTTGCGTACTTTCTGTACTTTTGTATGGCGTGGAGTGCTGGAGAGTAACAGAAAAGGAATTGTCCAAATTATCCTCTTTCCAAACAGCCTGTCTAAGGAAAATTCTTCGAATTTTTTGGCCGAATACCATCTCCAACCAGGAACAGCTTACATGGTGCAGTCAAAAAAGCATGCACACCATCATTGCGGGCAGACACAGGAACTGGGTTGGCCACGTCCTCAGATGGGACCCTGACACCATCACCAGAGCTGGAATGCTATGGATCCCAGAAGGATGGCGAAATAGAGGCAAACCAAAGACAATCTGGCGGAGAAAAGTGGAGGCTGAGATGCAAATCATGGACCAGAGTTGGGGCACGGCCCGAAGGATGGCCACCGAACGAACAAAATCGGAACAGTGTTGTTGTTCTACAAGACACCACTAGGCGTGACGGCCACTGAGTGCTTTGTCAGTCAGTAGCTAAGGATCTAAGAAGAAGAAGAAGAAGAAATAAGTGGAAAATTACAAGAAGTCAAGTTCAATAGAAAAATCAGAATGTTCAACTCAAATGCTGTGTGAGTGTTTGTGCATGACTCCGAAACGTGAGCAAGAATACTAACCAAGAAGTTACTGATTTCCATAAATAGAAGATCTGAAATGGGGTGACAAGATCAAAACTTTATCAGAAGTATAAATATTTTAATAAAATTAAATCTTTATTATGTAGCAAGGAACAATCACTGCAGCACTGACTCGTTTGCAGGAAGCCTGCACCAAACCATTCCCATGCTCTTTTTTTTTTTTTTTGTACGCCCGCTTATACTCGAGGCGAAATCTCAGGTTATTGTTAATGTCTAACCTGACATTGATTTTACGTGAGTATCCCTTTTCTTGTACAGAGACAGGTGTCCCTCGCCATTCAGGCAGATACTCGCCGATTTCGGAGGTACCCATTAGAGCTGGGTCGGCTTAGGAGCCGCCAATCCCTGGTCGACGACACTGCTTCAAATGTTCTCGCCAGGTCTCGAGTTAATCCAGTCCAATTCCCGGTCGACGAAAAATCCTTACATGCCGTCGCCCGGGTGTGATCCTGAATCACCCGGTCGCCAGAGCGGTGTTGTAACCACTACGCTAGCGCGGCTCCCTTCCCATGCTCTTGAAGCGGGCGCTTCTGTTGCAATTTGTGTTACGTGCTGAGGTGGCAGGCCTTATGCTCTCATTGATGTTAGTTGCCTGTTACGAGATGCCCGAGAGACCAGCGACTGTGTCTGTCCTTGTCTCTACAGAAATCCCTTGAATAAAAGTGGAAAATTGATTCAATTATGGTCAACAGTGAATATAATGTTATGGTTGTTCGTCCATCACGGGTGATGAAGACCACTCTGTTCATCCAATTATTTAAGAATATGTTAGGTTAGTCTATGGGTACGAAGGTGACTGAAGAGCCCGATGCGGGCCTGGAAAGATCTTGGACAGTGTGGGCAGGGAATGTTTGCTTCATGTGAAGGTTTTATTTCACGGTCCTTTCTAGCTTGTCTCCGCTGTTCCGCTGCTGCTCTTCTGGATGATTCGCATGCTGCTGCACCTTTACGAAGAGATGTGCGCCAAGCAGTTCGGTCTTGCGCAGCAGCTTCCCATGTGTCTGGGTTTATGTCAAAGGTTTTCAATGACGTCTTTAACGTGTCTTTGAAGCGCTTCTTTTGGCCACCATGGGAGCGTTTACCCTTCTGCATCTCACCATAAAAGAGTATCTTTGGCAGTCGATGGTCTGGCATGCGGACTACATGACCTGCCCAGCGAATTTGTGACTGCATCAGAATAGTATCAATACTAGGGATACCAGCTCTGTCAAGAACGGCGGTATCCGGGATCTTGTCTTGCCATTTGATGTTCATTATCTTCCTGAGACAGACTGTATGGAAGTGGTTTAGCTTCTTTACGTGGCGCCTGTATACAGTCCATGTTTCACATGCATATAGCAGCACTGGAAGCACCGCAGCTCTGTACACCTTCAGCTTTGTCTGTAGACTAATGCCACTTCGATGCCAAACGTTGGTGTATAGTCTGCCAAATGTGCTGCTGGCTTTGGAGATCCTGGTGTTCACCTCATCATCAATGACAATGTTCTGGGATAGTGTGCTACCAAGGTATGTGAATCTGTTCACAACATTCAGTTTCTCACCATTAACCTTGATGACTGGCTCAGTATAAACTGTGCCAGGAGCTGGTTGGTACATGATTTCTGTTTTCTTCGTGTTGATGGTAAGCCCAAAGTTGGCGCAGGCTTCGGAGAATCTATCCACACTATGCTGCAGATCAGCCTCTGAGCCAGCATTGAGGGCACAATCATCAGCAAACAGAAGATCTCTGATGGTGTGTGATTTGACCTTGGTTTTTGCTTGAAGCCTCCTAAGGTTAAACAATTTTCCATCAATACGATAACTAATGTCGATTCCTGTGTCCCCGTCTCTAAAAGCATCAGTCAGCATAGCAGAAAACATGATACTGAACAGAGTCGGTGCAAGTACGCACCCTTGTTTAACTCCATTTGAGACGGGGAAAGGCTCTGATAGCTCACCGTTTTCCTGAACTCTAGCCTGCATTCCATCATGCAGTTGCTGCACTATTGTGATAAATTTCTTTGGGCAGCCGTATTTTGCCATGATCTTCCATAGACCCTCTCTACTGACCGTGTCGAACGCCTTTGTCAAGTCGATGAAAGCTGTGTACAGGTCACAGTGCTGTTCTTGGCATTTTTCTTGTAGCTGTCTTGCAGCGAACACCATATCTGTGGTTCCACGTTCTTTCCGGAATCCACACTGACTTTCAGGTAAAAGACCTTTGTCAAGATGAGCCGTAAGGCGATTCAAAAGGATTCTGGCGAATATCTTCCCAGCGATTGATAAAAGAGAGATGCCTCGATGATTGTTGCAGTCTTGGCGATTACCTTTACGTTTATATAGATGTATAATTGAGGCATCTTTGAGATCGTGTGGGATGGTTTCACTCTGCCACATTTGCTGGAAGATCATATGAAGTTTCTCTATCAGAACTGCACCGCCATCTTTATAAACCTCAACAGGAATTGAATCGGAGCCAGGGGCCTTTCCACTAGACAGTTGACGAATCGCTTTTTTAGTTTCCTCCAGAGTTGGTACATCATCTAATGCTTCATTTATAGGAATTTGGGGCAGGCGGATGATGGCTTCGTCGTTAATAGATGATGGCTGGTTCAAGATATTATTAAAATGTTCAGCCCAGCGTTGGAGCATTTTTTCCTTGTCTGTAATTAGTGTTTTTCCATCTGCATTAAGGAGGGGAAATGATCCTGATGATGTTGGACCATAGACCGCTTTGAGTGCAAGGTAAAAGTTTTTCAAGTCATGGCTGTCAGCAAAGCCTTGGAGCTCATCTGCTTTATTACTCAGCCATGAATCCCGCATCTGGCGTAGTTTATGTTGGACGATTCTACGCATGTTGTTGAAAGCGTCTTTCTTGGATGTAGATTTTGGATCATTTAAATATGCTTTATGGAGATGGTGTTTCTCAGCCAACATCTGCTTTATATCATCTGAGTTCTCATCAAACCAGTCATTTTGTTTCTTGATGGAAGGACCCAGGACCTCTGTAGCAGTGTCTCACTTAGGGCTGCCCAATTTGTTTCCACACTTTGGCCGTCTAGCGAGATAGATTTGAGACGGTCTTCTAAGGTGTCAGTAAATGACTGTTTGATTTTTGTCTTCTTTAGTTTGGTGACATCCAGCCTCTTTTGAGTTTTCTTCCCCTGAGGGCGCCTGGCTGGTTGGATACGAATTTTAAGTTTAGATACAATGAGGCGATGATCAGTCCAGCATTCGGCACCACACATGGACTTGGTCACCCGGACATCTTGCCTGTCCTTCTTCCTAACAATTACATAGTCAATTAGGTGCCAATGCTTTGAGCGAGGGTGCATCCAGGAGGTCCTGTTGCGGGTAGGAAGTCGAAAAATGGTGTTGGTGACAAGGAGGTCATGTTCTGCGCAAGTCTGGAGGAGACGAAGTCCATTACTGTTACAGCGACCCACGCCGTACCTACCAATAGTGCCATTCCAGGAGATGTTATCTGAGCCTACTCTTGCATTAAAGTCACCAAGAATGATGAGCTTATCTGCTTTAGGAACTGATGCAATGACTGCATGTAGTTCTTCGTAAAACTTATCCTTGACATCATCCTGGTTTGTCATAGTTGGTGCATACGCGCTAATGATGGTGGCATGTTTTCTTCCATAGAACAGAGGGATCTTGACCGTCATGAGTCGGTCATTTATTCCCTTGGGGGCCCCGCTAACTTGCTGACAATTGCTGTTTTGATTGCAAATCCAACCCCTGCTTCTCGTCTTTCTTCAGTTCCTCTTCCGCTCCAAAAAAATGTATAACCTGCACCCTTTTCGCAAAGTTGGCCCTCGCCTGCAAGTCGAGTTTCACTCAGTGCTGCTATGTCAATGTTGTACCTGGCCAGTTCTCTCCCAATCAGGGCAGTTCGTCTCTCAGGTCTGTTTGCGTTAAAGTCTTTGTCAAGTAAAGTGCGCACATTCCATGCGCCTAGAATGAGGGGGAAAAATCTGTCCTTTCTTTTTCTTATATGTCGACCGCCGAAGTAGGGTACCCACCAACCGCGGTAAGCTGGTTAGGTAATGGTGAAGCAGGCAATGTTTAGGGCACCTTTTCTAGCCCCTTCCTCATGCCATGGAGGTGAGCAGTGCTTTCCTAAAGAGGGCTGCTCAGACACTTAGGGGGCTGCCGAATCCCACTGCTGCTCCGATCAGTGGAAGACGACCATATGGCCTGAGCCGCCTGTGTGTAGGTCTGCGACTACGACGGCCAGCGTACCCACGCCTGCCGCTTCGCCGCTCGCCCATCGCCACAGGTCTTGTTGTGAGTGGATGGATGAATGGATGAAAGAATGACTTGCGCGGTGATTTGGATTAAAGTGAGGAAGAGTTGCGCAATTCGTCGACCTCACTCTCTCGCCTGGGTCCATCTCAATCCAGTGGCAAGACAAGTCAAGACGACTGGAGATGAAGTCAGGCTAAACTAGGTGAGGGTAGCCGAATGGTTATAAACCTTCGGTGAGTTAGGGTCTGCCTACCCATGCATGCGAAGACTGGATTCGATAGACTGCGCGGAAGAAACCACCTGTTGGTTCAACGGGCATGACGGCGATTACCAGCAACGCGCTGTGGAGCGTAAGGAGCACGGCGAGGCACGTAGAAAGCCCTGGTCATATAATGTTATAGCAGGATAACCAATGGGCAGGTGGTGGCAAGAACCAGATAAGTGCCAGAGGAACAAGAAAATGAGAAGAAGACGCTGGCGATTGATAGGACACACATTGAGGAACCCTTTTGGAAGCATTACAAAGAAATTATTGTTCTGGAATCCCAATGGCCATAGAGGCAGAGGTAGAGCAAAAACACAAGGAGAAAACATTTGGAGACAGAAGAGAAAATGATGAGGAAGACAGAAAGAACTTGAGCTGATGTCACGTGACAGAAGGGCTTGGCATGTGTTTGTTAAAGGCCTATGCTCCTTGGGGATCTAAAGGGTATTGGCTGATTAATTGAGGATAACAAATGTGTAGGCGATGGCAAAAAACAGGGTCAAATATCTGTAGAACAAGGTGTAAGGAAAAGACGTTGGTAGTGGTTAGGACACGTACTGAGGAAATTACGGCATAGCACATCACGACAGTCACTGTTCTGATTTTCCCAGAGCAAAACAGTCAGACAAAGAAAAGTGGAGCCGACACAAGAAAGACAAACAAAATAAAGAAGCAACCGTTAACAGACATCGCAAGACACGAACTCTTGACTTGACCCCGTCATCGGCCCTGGTTCCACAGTTAATTAAGAAGAGATGGTTTGTCAGCTTGATTTAAAGCAGAAGAAGAAGAAGAGAACATGTGTAGAAAGAAAATGCTAAGTAAATTCGAATAACACAGAATGAAATAATCTTATCTGGGTGAATACAATAGAGAAATTATCATGCATAGCCTTTTAAAATTTGGAAAACGCTAATAGATTTACGTCATTTTAAAATGTCAGCCCCTTGTAGTTCTCGAAGGCTTCTGGGGAGATGAAGATGGAGCATGAATGGTGCTCCCTCTAGCACAACCTTTCTCAACCTTTTTACCCTGGAGGGCCCCTTAAATAATTTTCAGGTGAACCGTCCAATAATAATTGTAATTAATGCTATTAACAGCATGAACATTTATTGACAGCGTTGTATAGTAAAGCTCAAAAAAAAATTCTATAGGCCAAAGCAATATGAATGAAAGCATAGCCTAAGACACAGTTTTATACAAGACTTTGGGGAAAAAAAACATTTATTTTTTTTTCTCCATTACGATATATCGGGGAACCTCTAGCGACGTCTCGCGGAACCCTAGGGTTCCACGAAACCCTGTATGAGAAACCCTGCTCTAGCATGTCGTAAGAGGCGACTAACTTGACGTTGTGCATGGCCCTGTGAACCTCACCATGTAAAACAACATACTGCAGGAACCACTTCCGCAAGCGTACATGAATTCTTGGGACAAACTTTATGTAAGGGGAACAGTTGCAGTGAAGACTCTATGCTCAATGGGGAGCTAAATAGGAAATGAATGAACGAATGAAAAAATGTATCACAGGCGTCGGCTAAATGGTGTCCTCATACGCTTTATTTATTTACTAGTGTAAAAGCCCGCCATAAGACGGGAATTAAATTCAAAAGTACCAATACCTAACGGCAATTTCACTTATTCAAAAGTATTTTTAAAAACCACTGTCCATCACCACAGTATACGAACTACATAGCAGCAGCGAGGATCCCAATGTGTGTATACGGGATCACACATTCTATAAATATATATTTGTGCACAAGGTCATTTGCGCATTCTTCTTTGGTGAGTGTTACTATTTTCGGGAGAGTACATATAAGGGAAACAATACAATTAATGTCTAACTTTCAACCAAAGTTGCATCCTTTAGCGTTACGCACTGACAGAAAAAGCTGGGATTTTATATCTGGATTGGTTGCAATTTTCCATTTAATGAAATAATTAAATAAATCTGTCCACAGTAGCATTAAGTATTAACTTGTGTAGGCCGAGCGCTTGTCTGTTCGATCACCTAATCTGTGTGGACATCTATGACTCAATAGCATATCATTATGGTTAGTTACTATTTGAATGATTGGCTGGGTTCGAAGTGGCTCAGAGGTATGGCGCCCGCTTCACATTCTTGAGGTACCGGGTTCGCTCCCAGCACACGGAATATAACTGATGGAAATTTTTTTTTTGGTCAGAACCAGAGATTCATAATAATGTCATACTCCTCCCTGATCACCTGGGTAGTGAGATCGGGAGCCTATCGTTCTCGAATAAGGGCGAAAAATAGGAAGTCCCGTGTGCACGTTAAAAATTCCTCGGCAGCTGGATATCGTAAAGAGTAGGTCATACAGCCGCTGACCTGGCAAAATTTAAAAAATTAAGAAGGTACCCACTAAAAAAATATTTCTAGATTGTAAAGTTCCTGTGTACACACATTGTGATCCTCGCTGGTGCTGCGGAGTTAGTGCACTGTGCTGAGATCCTCCCAGTGGGATCTAAGGGAGGAGATCAGTGCACTCATGGAGTTGTCCGTGTCCTATCAAGATGGTCCTTAAAACCAAACCTAACCATGATTGGCTAACTGTCTCTAACTGTATCACGTTTAAGCACTGTTGTCTTAAATGCATGTGTGTCAAGAACCAGCATACTACAACGAAACGATCTTGGTTCTGGTAGAAAATATCTTTTAACTACATATTGCTACAGAAACCACGGCTGTAAGATCACGTGAATGTTATAATACGTGTCTCTACGATGGTACCCAGCTACACAGGAGTCCCCACGTTCCATAAATGGCAAACAAGGGAAATCAATAAATGACTGATATCTTTATACTTGGCAGATTGAATTCTTGTCTTGATGTTGATTTTTTAAAAACTGAATAAATCACTAAGAAGTATCAGTTTTTTTTTGAGCTTTTTTAATTAGTAAGGCGTCTGTGGCCTAATGAATATGAATGCAGTTTTATAATCCAGATATACCAGGTTCGAAACCTGCTGCAGGCGGTTTGGTAGCAGATCGCTTTGTGTGGATTTTCAACAATGGTATAAGCGCCGTACCGTTCAAAAAGCAATGGCAAACTACTGAATGAAAAAAAATTGCCTAGAAAAATCACAAACAGCCAGTAAAAGCTGGGGTTGATTGCCACGTCCTGTAAAGGATAAGCAACTAACTTTTTTTTTAATGCGGATGTTCTGAAAGAGGCCAGTGCGCAAAGAAAGGGTATTCCTCATGTTAGAATGAAGCAGTCCATCTTCTTTGGGCTTGTTATAAGAAGAAAAACGCTGGAGTATTTCATGACACAGGGAAGGTTGAAGGAAAAAACAGAGGGAGACAAAGAGAACAGATACCTGACAGTTTGACATCATGGCATGGAAAGAAGTCAACAACAGAATTGATAAACATTACTGGAGACAGGAAGTTGTGGAGAGACATGATCGCTTACGCCACCAGTCATGGTACAAGAAGACGAAGAAGTAGAAGAAGAAGAAATTATAAACTCATCTTTCCTTGGTACACGATAGTTAAAAAAAAAATTTTTTTTAAATTACTGTTATTTCCAGGAGAAAGGAGAGACTGAAGAACTGGCGCTATGGCAGGAGATTGGAAGAAACTGGCAAGTAGTGCTTGTCCGCGGAATGTTCTTGTTTGCGGGACTGATTATGTTTATTATGATCGTCTGTTGCTGCTGCAACGTGTGCTGTCGCGTGTGTTGCCAGTCCCTTAAGGACAACTGTGTCCCTTGTGGAGGCTTCTTGGACATTCTGACCTCATTCTACGAAGATCCAAGTAAGACAGTAAATAAATAAATAAATAATTAACACATAAAGGTATGTTTCAGGCGCTCGTGAGAAATAGAGAAGCAGAAAACCAGATAACAGAAAAACAACAGAAGTGAGTGGCTTACCGGAGAATCGAACCCAGGACCTTCCGAAAGGCACCGCCGCCTAGCTACAGAATGGAATCATGCTATCCTCCCTGCCAACTAGCACCACAAAAATATTGCTTCGATGACAACTTTATATTTATGTTTATGCAGTGGTAATATTGTGAAACTGAAGTACATGACCGAAGACAATCTGGCGGAGAACAGTGGAGGCTGAGATGCAAAGCATGAACCAGAGTTAGGGCACGGCACGAACGATGGCAATCAATTGAGCTAAATGGGGACATTTTGTTGCTGCCGTAAAAGACGCCAGTAGGCGTGATGGCCACTGACTGCTTTGTCAGTCAGGGACTAACGATCCAAGAAGAAGAAGAAGAACATAACACCAAGAAAGTAAACAGGCGAGGTGAAGGGAACAGATCAACTATAGATCATTAAAGTGGAGCTGATGACAAGAACGGGACAAGTGGAACTGAAATTGAAAAGAAGACGCTGACAGTATACACGGCACATATTGAAGAAACCTGTTCATAGCATGACAAGGCAGCCATGGTCGTGGAATCTCCAGGGTAAGAGAGGATTATTGGAGCACCGGAAAAAAACTGATGGAGAAGAGAGCTGGGGATATAATTGAAAGGAATTAGGAAGACACGAAAAGGCCATGAGCTGATGACACAGGACAGAAGGACTTGGCACGAGTTTGTTTAAAGGCATGTGCTCCTTAGGAAGCTAATGGGGAAAACCCCGTGTCTCTGAAAAGACAACGAAAAAACAGGATAACGGCCCCCTCAGACATGTCGTACAGGGCGACTAAATTTAGGTTGTGCATGGGCTGGCAACCTCATCATGGGAAAGAGTTTGCCTCAAAAACCACTGCTGCAAGAGCATGTGAATGTTTGTACAGGCTTCCTGCAAGGGGGTATGCTTCAGTGGTGGCTCCATGCTCTATCAGCAGCGTAAAAGAAAATATTGATGATGATAATGGGTAATATTTATGATGATGAAGATGATGATGATAATGGGTAATATTGATGATGATGATGATGATGATGATAATGGGTAATATTGATAATGATGATGATGATAGTGGGTAATGATGATGGTGATGATAATGGGTAATATTGATGATGGTGATGATAATGGGTAATATTGACGATGATGATGATAATGGGTAAGTGAAAGACTTTTGATAAACCCAAGTCAGACTGGACTCCAGCTCCAGGTGCTTCTGCTGCTCTTGATTTGTATATTGCCAACACTTTGCATGATATTAATCAACTTTCTCTACCCCGTCTCCGTCGGTCTAACCTGACTACTTCTGAGTGGCGGACATTGTCACTCCTTAAAAAACGGGATGACAATATCTTCAAACCTGCCGACAAAGGGGGTGCTGTGGTAGTTTGGCGAAAGGACTTGTATATTCAAGAAGGAGTCTCACAGCTCGGCAACTCCACCTTCTACTCACCTAGTTCTGGTGATGCCACAGTCCGCAACAATCTTACTGTTCATGCTACTATTTCTGATCTCATCCGTGATGACCTCCTTCCTTCTAGTGCTTCGTCTCTCCATATTGTTGAAAGTAGTCTAGGTAAACCTTCTTTCTACATGCTTCCTAAGGTGCATAAAATTGGCAATCCTGGTCGACCCATTGTCTCAGCCTGCTCTTGTCCCACTGAACGTATCTCTGAAATCCTGGATAGTATTTTGCAACCCTTAGTGGCCAATCTACCTTCCTACTTGAAGGACACTACCCATGCTATCACTACATTCGATTCCATCCAATTCACGCCTGACCACACTTACCGTCTTTTAGTTCTGGATGTGTGTTCGCTTTATACCTCTTTTCCACATTCTGATGGTCTCAAAGATCTACAATTTTTTCCTGACCGACGCACTGATCTTACTATCAGCACAGGTCCTCTTCTTCGCCTTGCGGAATTGGTACTTACTCTCAAGTCTTTTGAATTCAATGGTCAGTTCTTCAATCAAATTAGTGCCGTTGCTATGGGCACCAAAATGGGCCCGAGTTATGCTTGTCTCTTCATGGGTCACTTTGAATATTTGGTGCTTCAAAGTTACGATGGACCATTACCTGAGTTCTACCGTCGCTATATTGACGATGGAATTGGAGTCACAGACATGTCTGAAGTTAACCTTCGTAGATTCATTGACTATGTTGGCAATTTCCATCCTGCCTTAAAGTTCACTTCTTTAATTTTCACCACTTCAGTTAACTTTCTTCACCATACTGTCAATATTACTCCTACTGGTCTTACAACTTCTTGCTTTTATTAACATACTTACGCTCATGTTTTTCTTCTTTACAACACTTCTCACCCTCTCAGCTGTAAAGATTCCATTCCATTTTCTCAACTTCTACGCTTACGTCGGGTATGTCACGATGAAGATGATTTCCGTGAACGAGCTCTAGAAATGCTCGTGCTTTTTTGCCGACGTCACTATCCTGAAAAGAGTATTATCTGAAGCTCTTAATCGCACCAGTCACGTGACTCGTCAGGGGGCACTTACTGCCAAACCTACTACTACATCTGACAGACTCAAACTTGTCTTAACTTTCCACCCACACTGTTTGGCGGTGAAAAAAATTATGTTCCGTCATCTGCCCATTCTCCACGCTGATCCCGATACCAGAATGTTGTTTCGTGATACCCCTTTGGCGGTATATCGCAGGAATAAGAATTTTAGGGATATTCTTGTACACAGTTGCTTGAGACCAACCAGTCCTTCTCACTTCGGGACTAAACCGTGCCAACGCCGCATATGTAAGACCTGTCCTTTTGTACTCCAAACTCAGTTTCTTTTCCGAACGGTAAATTTGACATTAGAGAGTCTTTCACGTGCGAATCCAGAAACCTGATTTATGCTATCATCTGCAAGAGGTGTGGCATTACCTATATTGGTGAAACTGGCAGACGTTTGGCAGACAGGTTTCGTGAGCACTTAAATGACATCTATCATGGCAAATCTTTATCGATGGCCCTTCATTTCAATAGCCCTGACCATTCAGGTAATTCTGATATTCATGTCACTGCCCTCCTTTCATGTGTCGGTGATGATCGTACTCGCTTTTCGTTGGAGAATCGTTTTATTTTTCAAATGGGCGTTTTATCTCCTGAGGGCCTTAATGTCGATCATCATTTTGCATAGATTCTAGTGGCTTCTCTCTCTGTTTCGTACCTCTTTATATCTGCTGTCGTTGTCTTTCTGATCTATCTTTATTTTTGCTTTGGTTCGTTTCGTATCCTTTTGTATCTTTTTAGCCGTCACTAGTTCATAGGTCACTTCCGCATGACGCTCATTTTGACAGCCATCTTAAGTGTTCCACTTTGGGATCGAGCTAAGCGACATTTTACTTGTTTCAATAGCGTTGTTCATTCCTGTCCTCGTTACGTTGATTATTGACTTTCTTGTTTCGATACGTCTGTCTGGTTTTACGATTTTCTTACAATATTATTGTTCTCGTTTCGCTGAGCACCGCTGTTCCATCTGCACGTTTCGCTCATTTGGTGTGTTCGTCATCATCATATATATTTGTAGCTCCTATGTGTAATTCTTGTCCTTGTCACCTGTTCGTAACTGTGGCTGACAAAGGGTAAAACCCGGAACGTCCTTTGTTTCCTGTGTACCGTTAACTTGTAAAACTAATTTCATACCATTTTATTTTATTTTTTTAATTCATATATGATAATAGGTAATATTGATGATAATGAAGACAATGGGCAATAGTGATGATGATGATGATGATGATAATGGGTAATATTCATGATGATGATTGTCGTGTGGTGAGTACTGGGGCAACTACGACAGTAGTTTTTGCCAGGAATAGCCTATGAGATATTAGGTATAAGGTCTCTAGAAATTGGCCCGTTAAGAAAGAATAAAGACCTATTCGAGATAGGGACAAGAAGACGGGAATGCGAATGCTTTCCACTGGACAGTGTTTTCTAATTAATTATGGAAAGAGTTCTGTTTCCCCACGACCTTAGCTTCTGCCCTTAGATCCCGTAAAAGAAAAAGCCCCCAAACTCATCTGAGTAGAGAAATGTTCCTATAGGTGATACATTAACAAACTAGATAATGATCAAACGATTGTTGGGTTTATTAATTAAATAAACACACATATAGGGTTAGTAATTGTTAGAACGTGATGGTGGTAAAAGACGGTTCACACAAAACAGACAGATGAGATATTAAAATAGCAGGTAATTATGTAATAGTTAATTAAGAATGAACTGGTATAAAGCGAAATGATGATGATGTGATATGATACGTGTTACCAAAAATGGTGAGTAATCTACACAGTCCATGTGTCTCTAAATGCTTCTCATGGATACGATGATTCACATGTGTGCATAAAATGTCACATGTTGTCATACGTTATGTCGAGTTGGGTATCTCTAAGTCGAGGACGTTATGATGAAAACTGTTGTCGGACCAAAAACGTTGACGAGAGATATATTCATTCCTTCACTGTTTGAGTATATCTCTGTAGTGTTGATCAACAGTTAACAGCTGTCATAGGAAGAAAAAGTCTGTTGTCTAATCTCCCGAGGGTACTGGCCAGACTGGATATCTTCACGAAATGTTAGTGATATGTAGACGTATAATCTTGCGTATGTAGTCGTGATTCATAAAATATACTTTAGAGTCTGCTTCATAGAATGCGCCTAAGAGTGTGTTGCACTTGGTATAAATATGAGATTTCACTTTTGAGCTCTTTTGCTTGACTTCAGATAATAATGATCTTTCGAGTGATTTGAACTTGTGATAACTCTGTATTGAACTTGTGAGCCAGAAGCATATGAGTGACGAAAAATGCTGCGTCCACCTTCTGGCTTGTGGGTGAGACAATATTCCTTTTTAATTGATGAATGAAAGATGTCCTATGGCGAATTCTGCTAGCCAAATGTCCGTTTTTGATAACATATTTCTGGTTAGACGTCAGACACGTCGCGTGTAAACTCAGACTTCTGATGAACTTCTTTTCCCTTCTCAAAATCTTTTAAGAACACAATTCACCACAGAAATGAATTATTATCCACTCTGAATAAACACGAGTATTTAGGCTAGGCGTTTTAGGGATTTAATCTCTACCTCACAATGTAAAAACTGGACTCCTCTCTCTAGCAAGCTACGCGGTAGATTATATTTCTGGAAGTCCAGTGTGGGTTTCTTGGATCGGTGACGTACAGCTCCGCCCATACAACCAGTCCCTGAGAGCCTCTCTGGTCACTCATTCACAGGATCGCTCTTGTCCCCTGTCAGTCCAAACGTGGTTGTGGTAATTCGCGACCAATTTTCGTTGCCTGGCTTGTTTGACAAACTGGTTTGGAGATAATTGGCTAGCCAATGCAATAGTGCTGTCACATTACTCTTTGATTGTCTATCGCTTCATGTGTTGGCGGCACTCTTTGTTACCTCCGCCCATTGTCGCCAGCATGCTAACATGTCCTCTTTGTGCGCCGCCTATTTATTTACATGCCGGTTGGTTTAATCAGCATGAGACGTTTTCACCAGGCCAAGCTGCGCGTCCAATGTGTTGACCTGGCCGAGCAACAAAGATAACAACAGTCCACAGAAATTGTATAATGCCCAGATGTCTGATTTGGAAGACCAGATGTGTTTTCATCAGATTTATCCCGATGCAATGTGGGCGTCAAACGAAGATGTCAGGTATGGGGACTCAATCAAAAGACTTTATTTTACCACCGATGAAAGAACAAATGCGGTTCTCTAGATACTGGTCGCGAGTAATCAAAACGATGAAATAGCAAATGTGGGATGAAAGAGCACACATGTGGGCGAAAATAAAATACGAGAGATGTAGGAAAAGATAGAGCTATAAGTCCTTGGCGCTCGTTTGTCACAGTGATAATTGGTAATATTAATGATGATGATAATGGATAATATTCATGATGATGATAATGAGTAATATTCATGATGATAATAATGGGTAATGTCTTTGATGATAATGGGTAATATTGCTGATGATGATGATGATAATGGGTATTGGTGATGATGATGAAAATGATAATGGGTAACACTGATGAATGTGATGACGATAATGGGTAATATTGATGATGCTGGGTAATATTGATGATGATGATGATGATGATGATGATGATGATGATGATGATGATGATGATGATGATGATGATGATGATGATGATGATGATGATGATGATGATGATGATGATGATGATGATGATGATGATGATGGGTAATGTTGAGGGTGATGATGATTATGGGTAATGTTGATGAGGATGATAATGAGCAATGATGATGATGATGATGATGATGATGATGATGATGATGATGATGATGATGATGATGATGATGATGATGATGATGATGATGATGATGATGATGATGATGATGATGATGATGGGTAATATTGATGATGATGATTGTCGTAGATTTCGATAGGTGATTAACTCTTTAAGCCCTAAGAGCCACTATGATGGCTCAGGGTTTATACCTATTTGGCCCACGAGCCATTTAAGTGGCTTCAGATTTTTCGCTCCTGTCTAAAGCTCTGTTCCAATGTTAACAACCCAAAACGTCATTTCCAACAGGAAGTACTTTCATTTTAAATAACTCGTATTTATGCATATGAACATTAAAAAATTTTTTTTTTCCAAACAACAACAACAATATAAAAGCACTGTGGTGGCCGTTTTTGTTTGGGCCAAACCCTGCTTTTTGCTTGGGACTTAAAGAGTTAAGAACAATGTTAGGTCCCTTCTGAATAGAACTGACGAAGGTGATGACTCAGTGCTAGATAAGGTAAACAGATAGATTTCACTAGTGAGTTGGTGAAAAAGGTAAAGTCTGTCCCTGGATTTGAGAAAACTTCTCTAGCCCAGCCTATCGGTTACGACTAAAAAATATTGTTGTTCCGACAGTTCCCTTTCTATATATTAATATATATATATATATATATATATATATATATATATATATATATATATATATATATATATATATATATATATATATATATATATATATATATATATATATCCACCTCTCACATACAAACCCACAAATAAGTGACGACAATTAGACGCACAAAAGTGAAAACTATACTAATGGAATGAGGATGTTGTGTCGAGCTGACCAACACAGAAAATACAGTTTATGTAAATTTTATTTACCATAAGAAAACGTCACAACATATATATTTATCATATATCGAATATAAAAAAATCACATGGGTACAGAATTTAATAAAAAAAATAGACCCATAAATACTATCTCCCCCTGTTGAGACAAGATCCCACAAAGAGAAGTTAATTAACCCCCAAAAGGTCAAAAGGTTAGCACTATGGTATAGACTTTGACTATACTGTAAAGAACAGAGTATTTACGTTATTATATTTCTGAAAATTGAACAGTATTAGCAAAACACAGTAAGAAATATACAAAGTGAGTACATTGATTATACAATAAAAGAGTTATTCATTCCTGCTTTCTTTCTTTCCATACAACCGTGGCCACGTTCATTCGTTCTGACCTAATACTTGATTTGCAACTTCTGGAACAATCTTTAGGACACACGCACACAGCAAATCTAGTGTTATTTTGGCAAAGAAAACCCCAGCTCCCCAAAGACAGATTAAATCCACTTCTCCAGGGAACGTTCACTTTGTTACTTTTATTTAGGATTTCTGTAATTAGTCCAGGTAAGAAAGTTAACAGTGATCACAGCGTCAGTAGCTTGAGATTACCAGTACATAGGAATGTCAAGTCGGTATAAAAATTCCTTCTCACACCACAAATGATCAAACGTCGGGAAATGTTAATGTTTGCGATGTCGCCACAACGGGCTGAATGTAAATGAAATTGGGAAAAAAGAAATCTGGATCTATAGGCCCAGTTACAAAGTCACTCTTAAGGTTCTTTGGGTTGGTACTCTGTCTCTTTCTGGGTGCAAACACGAAGCCAGAAAGGTTTATCTTAAAGACCTAGATACTAAGTAAAAATGTTCTTTTTTATGGTTATTCTCAGATTTATATGGAAGCCGTAGGCTTAGACCGCTGGTAGGTTTTGGGTTTGACCCAGTACTGTGTATAGGAAGAAAAAATACAAAATACTTAATCATAATATAGTATTCTCAATCCTATTCTAAACCCGCGTAAAATATAATATATTTATCCACTTCGGATATTTAACTTTAATTGAAACTATAAGCCTAGAGCTTATATGATCGTTTAAAAACTCCCGTGAAATAAATTCTATTCATTTACACAATTAATCATCATGAATCAGAAATAAATATTTATTTCGTCAGTACTCATAATGAATATTGCATTTACTAGTCGATTAAATATCTTTTACTGGTTAAATCAGTTAGTTAGACTAACGCTACAGCCGGAACAATTTAGCTATATATTACATTTAGTTCGCTAGTCAATTAACACACAATAAAATCCTAGTGGAATATAATTGACGGACTCAACAGTTAAATCACTCTACACAGAAAAATCTTAGTGAAATAAAATGACGGACTTAACAATTAAATCACTCCAAACTTCTAGTATAATATTTACCGCCAGCACAGACATTAAAACAATCTCCAACGAAAACTAAGAAACTCCATTAATTCAATTGGTTCTAGAATCAAAGCTAGATGTTCTGAAATAAATCTGTGGGTACTGAGTAATGGATTTTAAAAGCAGATATATATATGTACTGAAGCACATTAAAAACGCACCACCTGTATAATCCAGGAACAGTGTGTGAAATGTAAATATAAGTGTTTACAAGTTTACATATTTGGAATCTTTATTTATTTTCCTATGAATCCATGCTGGTCATTAATTTGTACATTTGATTGTTATGAAATTCATTGCATTCTGTGCAGGCAAGGGAGAAAATCAAAAATGCAACCAATAAAAAAATTCATTCACACTATCCTCAGCATCTGGTATGTCCACCGTGTGCTTGCAAACAAGCTTGGCAGCGGCTCCGCATGGAACGCACACGTCTCTGAAGTAAATTCCGGGGAATCAAGTCCCATCCATGTGTAAGAGCAGCTTCGAGCTGTTGCAGATTAGCTGGAGAACCTTGCCTGTAGACTCTGCGTCCAAGCTCGTCCCACAGATGTTCTATAGGGAACATGTCTGGTGATAGGGCAGGCCAATCAATCGTCACAATGTTCTGCTGCTGTAGATATTGCTGCGTAATGCATGCGGTGTGCGCACGTGCGTTATCCTGCTGGAGAAGCTGCAAGTCTGGATAATTTGTGAACACAGGAGCAACCAATGCATCCAGAACCTCATCTCGATATGTCACAGCATTAACATTTCCACCGAAGACGTGAAGAGGCAAGCGATGGTGAAAACTGAATCCTCCCCAAATGTGAATACTGTCACCTCCAAATCGGTTGTGCTGACGAACACAGCAATCTGCAAAGCGTTCTCCACACCGTCGCCAAAGCCGCATACGTCCATCAGCAAAGGATATGTGGAATCTGCTCTCGTCTGTGAATAGGACAGCATTCCACTGCAGTCTAGTCCATCTGACATATTGCTCTGCCCATTGCAGGTGCTGCTGACAATGTCTGTGAGTCAAGTTTGGTCCAAAATAAGGTCGTCTTGCAGTAAGGCCCGTGTGACGGTGCCAATTAAAGATATGTCGCAGTGTTGGTTTATGAAGTGAGGACTGGTCACGACATCAATTAGTAATATGTATGACAGTGGCGTGAGCTGGTTACGGCCCAATTAGTAATATGTCACCGTGGTGGTGAACTCCTAGGACTGGTTGCGGCACCAATTAGTAATATGTCACAATGCCATGTAGTAATCTTATGTGACTGTGTGCCCTGTATATGAATATTGGCACTAATGGTTAATCAACGAACTAGGTGACTGGAGCAGACCTAGTCGTCGGATTTTCTATTTTGTCAATGTAGTCTATTGACAATCTTCCAAGTAAGAGTATATCTTAATACTGTCCATCACCGCCAGAGCTGACTATTCCTGGATGATATATCTCAAGCTTCCAACCTAACTCGTTCCATCCCTCCTTGTGATGTTACTTAGTTACAACTTCGTATAGTGGTGATTTTCTTTATATCCAGTATCTTGTTTACTCTAACACTCAACAACCTTTTAGAGACTTAACCCAACTTGAGAAACGTTCCATCAAAACAAACATTTTATTTACATCTCAGAAATTCATCAAAATAGAGGCATGTGGTACAAATTCCAGGTACAAACATTTCTTAACTGTCTCTTGTATGTCCCATTCCTCCTGGGCTCATTCATGTACCTAGGCATATATATATATATAGCTCTCTACCTGAGAACATTATCAGATATAGTTTATACCTATTTTCTTCCCTTAAGGCTATTCTATTTATTCTGGCTTCTCCCAAGCCTTTCATCAACTCTTTCCTAATGTGTTTTCTCTCCTCTACTAATCCTGTCAGATTTGACTCATATTAATCAAAATACCATCATCTTAAAATTCATGTATATGCCAATTAGCACATTGGGTACATCTGTTGCAGTATCCTCATACGTATACCTGCTAGAGAGCGCATGTTTCATCCTGTAAATATAATCACCCTTCAATTTCTTACTCATCTTACTTGTAACAGTCAATATTGCAAAGTTCATTACACAATAGCCCAGTACGGCTATTAAATCCATATTCTTCTGTAAATCTTCTCAGATGCTTACTTAGTCTCATTTTATCCACCTCATAGTCAATTTTGTAGCTTCAGCTTCATTTCTCATTATCCTGCGCTAACTTAGTTGTAAGCGTCGTTAACCTTGTAATACTTTATTTCAGCTTCTATAATCATTCTATTCAATGTCTATCAAAAGTTATGAGTCAAAGGACCTACTTACTTTGGTTTCACAGAATCCTCACAACACTCATATTTCTTACTATCACCCCTTATCACTAAGCCTATACTTTAAACACAGCTTTGTCTTTCATATGTGAATAGATTCTACTACTCTGACTAGGTCTATAGGATTCTTCAGAAGTATTCATTCTGTTTCCTACAGAAATTGAACTTGAGCTTGGCAGAAAACACATTCCTGCCACTCTACGTCCTTAACCAGGACTGCTCCTCCGAAAAATGCGACCGCTCACCAGCGTGTCCAAGTGTGTTCTCCTCTATAAAATCATTATCAGCTGATCTGTCCTTGTTTACTGTAAATTAATTGGTTCCTCCTATTCTCCACTCAGCTGGAACATGTTCACGCTTATCCGCTGTATAAACACTTCAGTGAAGTGTCATCCGTTGTCCTGGTAAACTTTTCACGTGCATTTTTTTTTCTCTCAACTCACTTAATCATATAAGGGAGGTAATTAACCGTTGTTTCCCTTTGCATAATTTGACTTAACCTTATATTGTCTTCTCTAAAGCTTGCTATACAATTCTTATATGTACATTTTCTAAACCATAATTACCAACTCACCAAATCTACTTAAGTGTAATTAAGCACTTTCTTCCCCTGACCTTAATATTCAGAGTCTCCTCCCTTTGATCAAAGTATTATTTCCCTCATTTTATCTCCCTTTTAGCAAGACAAATAGTCTTTATTCAAATCCATTCTTATTTCTTAAACCATATTTTTATACTTTCCCCCTTAACCAAAACCAAATCACCGCTTATAATTCCTGCTTGAGCATTTATAATGCTCCTAGCAAAGTCAACGGTGACATACAACCCGGGGCCATACAAATGTATCCCATAGGGAGACATTTGTGTTCCATCATCTAGCAATCCCATCCTATACTTAACATACCATCATCACTGCGCCTGTATACATATTCAAAGTTTACATGTTAATAAATATTCAAAAAAATTTTTTAATCGAATTGTAACGCTACCTCATTGCTGAACCTTAGCTTGAGGCATACCATCAATACTTAAAAAAAAAATCATGGCTCTGCACTTATAATATATATATATATATATATATATATATATAAATATATATATTATATATATATATATATATATATATATATATATATATATATATATATATATATATATATATATGTATATATATATGTATATATATATATATATATATATATATATATATATATATATATATATATATATATAAATATATATACATGTTCCTATTTTCGACATGGTCACTGCCTCTGGACACAGAGGTTTGTCAGTACCTTTATATGTCTTGAAATATCTGCTGTTAATGTAATTTATCCATTATACGAGACAGATATGCAGAAATAACTAATTAGTGGTGCATAAGTAAATATCCTAATGTGATAGTGAAAGATATGTCACTATGTCAGAGTTGATGTGCCCGACTGATTCTAGCCTTGGATGCATAAGTCAAATCCTTAACTCTGTCTAAACCTATTTATACATGCACCAGTACCTTTATATGTCTTGGGGCGATAGTGAAAGATACATGTCACTATGTCAGAGTTGATGTGCCCGACTGATTCTAGCCTTGGATGCATCAGTCAAATCCTTAACTCTGTCTAAACCTATATATACATGCACCAGTACCTTTATATGTCTTGGGCCGATAGTGAAAGATACATGTCACTATGTCAGAGTTGATGTGCCCGACTGATTCTAGCCTTGGATGCATCAGTCAAATCCTTAACTCTGTCTAAACCTATATATACATACAGTAGTACGTCATGGTTAACAAAATATCTAACCTTAGGATGTAGAAGTAATATAGTCATGACCCTATAACTGTCATTACCATCATCTCTTAAGTAAGCAGTACCCATAATACCAATACTGCAACCAAGTTTTATCCCTTGTATCTCTGTATAACCAGTGCAGTAACAAGTGGGGACGTTCATCCTCAGTGCAACATTTGCCTATGGCCATGAGTGAAACTCCACCTGACTGCGTCTGGATCACTTCCTTTCTTCTGTTCTTTTCTCTTTTTTTTCCCTGGTCCCGAATACCTTTATGCCTGAAATAGGTACATCATAATGATTATCATGCATTTAATGTACTATACATATTTTAAACAATGTCAGTCTTGATCATCTGGTATGCTGCATCTTGTACCTTGGGAAGAACACTGTTAAGTTTCCTAAAACTATATGTAGTTATTCTAGTTTGTCACACTCCTAAGACTATGTGTCTACTCTACTGTGTCACAATGATGAGTTTCTGTGTATTCACTCTAGTTTGTCACACTCTTTAAAACTATATGTTCAATCTGCTCTATCACACTCTTAAGACTATGTGTAATCTAGTTTGTCAACTCGACTCTCTTTAAAGAAGTTAGTGAGTACTGTAAGTGTCTAAGCGTGCTCCAGTATATGAATATCAACTTAAGCTAAACACAGTGTGACTCAATTAATTAACTGAACTTTAGGTACTATGTTGGTTAGAGTACCGAATTAAACACTATAGCTGGGTTAGTGCTGCGAATTAGTACTATTGCTGGGTAAGTACTTTACGATGACTGTACTAAGTTGGAGATTTGTTTTGCGAGTTCCAACAGTGTAATTTCTCTACTGGAGAGGCGACTGTCATACTGTGACGAAGTTGATATGCATTGCGATGTCGTGTTTATAGTCGCTCTGCAGGAGGTAGGGGGCGAACGAATATTTATATTTTGTTGGAAACCTAGTGAAGGTTTATGTACTTGGCGATGATTTCTTTTGAATCTTGTTCGTAGATGTTCTTGCGGTAATCGTAGCAATTTCGCTCTTGGTGGTGAATCTAGTGACGACGGTTGGTAAGGGCGTTTGGTAGCTATGCGTATTTTGGTGCTGGTTGTATCATCCATACACTCTATGTCGCTGTCTTCTCGTTCTGTTACGTCAAGTTTAGATTCCACCTGTGCTGAAGGCGTATCAATGACATTCTTGTTGTTATTTATATGCTCCGCTGTAGTGCTCTGGGTATGGTGAGCAATGTTACTTTTCGTCACTTGTAAAGACTGTTCGTCATCGCTATCTGAGCTAGAGTATGTAGGCTGGTGTTGACTGGAAGTTAACAGTGGTGACCTCTGAGTCGTATGCTCTTCTGTAAAGTTCGTACTGTGGGGGGCCATGTTTCTCGTTGCTGATTTCAAAGGTCTGTCATCTTCACTATCCCAAGTAGAATGTGCAGCCTGGTGTTGACCGGAGGTTGACGGTTGTAGTCCTTGACTCGCATGTTCTTCTGTAAAGTTGCTACCGTGGGGGACCATGTTTCTCGTTGTTGATTTCAAAGGTCTGTCATCTTCACTATCCCAAGTAGAATGTGTAGACTGGTGTTGACTGGAGGTTGACGGTTGTAGTCCTTGACTACCATAGTATGTTTGACTTGTTATGGACGCATGAGGTTCTTCGTCTTGTGTCGATAGTGGCGTATTACTATCTCTCCCGTGTAGGCGATTGTCTCTGTATATTAATCTTTCTCTCAATTCTGCTGGTGGAATGTCATCTTCATCTTCTGAGTCTTCTCTGCAGCGAACTAAACGATGTACAGCATCTTGGAGTTGACCTGAAGTGTTACGTTGTTGTAGGCTAATGTTGACTTTAGTTGGTTTCATATTTCTGATTCTGCATACCCTACAAGTACCAACATATTCAACTATATCTTTGTACATAGACTTCCAATAGTATCTTTCCTTGATTATATCAATGGTTTTATCTCTCCTTACATGTCCCTTATTATCATGAAACTGCTCTAGTAGTTGGGGTATTATTGATTGTGGAATTACTTTCTGTAATCTCCCCCCTTGTTTCTCATCAATATGATATAGTAGTTGATTATTGGGCAAGATTATAAACCGTTTAAGCGACGTAGGTTTCGTTTGCACCTGTTTGATGATCTTAAGAATTTCGGGATCTTTTCTCTGCTCAGTATGTACATCAAGTGTATCTACATCTGTTGTTTGCTGCGTGCCGTTATCTGTTATGGTAGTGGTATTCACATCATCTACTCTGTTGGAATTTATAATGTTAATTTCCTTTGCGTTGTCGTTGATATCTGTAGACGCAATTAGATCATCTTCCAGTATAGTACTAGGTTGTGGCGTTCGCGAAAGGAGGTCTGCACACGTATTTTGAATACCGGGAATGTATTCAATTTTTGTATCATATGATTGTAGGTTCATAGACCATGTTTGTAACTTTTTTGGCTGCTTCTGCGTCTTAGTAAGCCAATTCACTAATGGTTGATGGTCTGTTCTGATAGTGAGTTTAGTACCTCTGATATAAAAATCAAGTTTTTGTATCGCGTAATGTATAGCAAACGCTTCCTTCTCCGTTGTAGACCATCGTTTCTGAGTTTTAGAGAGAGCGTGTGACACGAATGCTATAGGCATTTCATTCGGGATTTCTGGTATAATGGGTGTCTCATTCTCTTAGTTGAGTTGGACTAAGCAAGCGCCTATTGCTGTATCTGAAGCATCTGTATACAAGGTCATTGGACGAGATATATCCGGATGTGCAAGCAGTGGTATCTTTGTAAGTGCTTCCTTAAGATAATCAAAGGATTCTTGGCATTCTTTTGTCCACCTAAATCTTGAATATTTCTTGGTAAGTGCAATGAGTGGTTCAGCAGCCTTGGAGAAATTAACGACGTGACGTCTGTAGTATCCGCAACAACTAATATACTCTCGTACCTGCTTCACTGTTGTGGGAGCGGGCATGTTCCTTATTGCTTCCACTTTATCTGTATCAGGGCGAATACCTTCTTTATTCACTATAAACCCTAAGTATTTAGTTTCCGTCTATAGGAACTCGCATTTACTTAGTTTGAGTTTAACCTGGTGGTGTCGTAGGCAATCAAAAACTTGTTCAACCTTGTATAGGTGGTCATCCACAGTACCTGATGTGTGAATCAATACATCATCAATATAAGCTAATGCGAAAGAATGCATTCCTTGTAGGACTTCATCCATCAACACCATATATGTCGCGGGACTTCCTTTCAACCCAAAAGGCATAACTTTCCATTTGTAACTACCCATGTGTGTACAAATCGTTGACTTTTCTTTCGCTGCTGGTGTCATAGGAATGCACCAAAATCCTGAGCGTGCATCCAATGTAGTGAAATGTATGGAGTGTCCAAGTGTAGCCAAAATATCATCTATCCGTGGCAATGGATATGAAATCGTTTTTGTAATTCTGTTTAACGCTCGATAATCACAGTAGAATCTACTCGTTCCGTCTTTCTTGGAGACAATCACTATTGGTGACGACCATGCTGATCTCGATCTCTCTATAACTCCTGCATTCAACATGTCATTTATAGCTTTCTCTACTATTTGCCTGTTTTTTAATGGAGTGTGGTATGGTTTTAAACGAATGGGTTCTTCTGTTGTAGTTTAAATGTACATATATACTGTATTAGTTCTACCTAACTCCATATCTGTTAATGCAAACACGTCCTGGTGTTTAGTAACAAACGTAGTGAGTTTGGACTTGTGTTGATCATCTACTTTCAACGTGGCTAAAAGCTGTGCCAACCGATCTGGTGAATCATTCTGTCTATGGGACTCATTATCTGTCCAAGGTATTTTAACATATGTACTATGTTCTTCATCTCTGTGGAAATTTGTTCTTTCTTGTTCTGTTTTAGGACAATTAAAAGGTCTGAAACATCTGGACTTTGTTCTCTGCGACATTGATTGACGTATATATTTCCCATTGGGTCTCTGCCATGGAGTATGCTCTTTCTCCTCATTATATACATTGCCTCCATTCTGTCGTTTACTACGACTATATTCAAAGGGACTTGCACATCTAAACTGGTACCTCTGATACAGTGGTTTATTCGGACTCTCATATAGGGTTTCCGCCTTGGAGTATGCTCTTCCTCTGTATTACCAATTTGATTGTTATTTTGTCGTTGACCACGAGTATTTTCAAAGGGCTTTGTTGAGGTTGGTAGTGCATGGTGAGTAACAAGATTAACATAAGTAGCTTGACCTGTGCTACCATCTGTTCTTCTGTATATACCTTTTTGTGTTTTTCTTTGTATCACTTGATTCACTTTTCGTAGATAACTATAATATTCGTCTTCCTTCGCACTTGCATGTATGTGTTCAGGTTCTTCTCTGCTAGGTTTTTTATACAATGTGTCATTCATCTTATCTCTATGTAGTGTTTGTTGATCTCTCTGTTTTTCATTCTTCCACTGGTCTCCAATTCCATATCTATCCACTCTATTTAATTGACTCTTCTCCCTTATTGTTCGTGTATCATTCCTGCCTCCATATCTGTTATTGAGTTGGTTGACCTCTGTGCTCTGCCGACAAAAGTTTCTGTTAGAGTCGGAAGGGTAACCTAAGGTATTATTTTGCCATGTGCGTGACATAAGAGTGTGCTGGTTTTGATTGCAACTAACTTCAGGTATTTTCCCATTTTTGGTGGTATTCAAAGACGATCTTTGTACTTTGGCGACTATAGTACCTCTGTGTATCGTTGTTGCCTGTCCTGACGTGTTTATAATCATGACAGGGAAGTCACGTGAGGCTGAAACTTGTGCTATACCTTCAGTAACAAACATGAGGGGTTCCTCATTTATATCCTCATTTTCCAAAGGTTCAATTTGTATTGACTGTCCTTTCTTGATATAACTAGAGCTCTTGACTCGTCCTCTAGCTATCACAAGTGTGTTAGGCTGTACTGTGACTGGAGTCGTCAACCGCACCAAAGATGCTATGTGTATATCGTCTTGTAGTTGTATGTACTCCCCATTAATATTGATCTTGTTGAGGTCAAAATACATCCTAGCATTGTGAGCAGTAAGAAAATCTCTGCCTAGAATAAAATTTCTGGACATCCCACGTGTAATTATGAAAGGATGTGTGATCAGTTGTTGTCCTATGTGGAATTTGATGTATGCTGTACCACAAGACTTCAGAGATTGTCCCGTCACTGATGCCATAAACGTTTTTGAAGGTCTGAAAGTTACCAAGTGTTTGATCTGCTTGTACAGCTGCTCTCTTATCAAACTAATTGAAGCGCCAGTGTCCACAAGTGCGCGATAATATTTGTCATGGATCTTGATCAGGCATGAGCTAGGATCTGGAGTAATATTTATGGAATGAATTTGTTGCTGCTGTGTCTCTTGCTGAAAAGGTTTTTGATGTGACACCATGTTGTTATTATTTATGTTTGTGGACCTTCGATGAAGGAAGCTGTCTTCATTTACTTTACGGTCATCACTAACGGTCCTACTTAGTGATTTGACCGTTCCATTTTCCTGGTTATACTTTCGTGCTTGTCTGGCTCTGAAGTTGGATGGTGTATACGCTCCTCTAAAGTTTTGGTTATGTCTTCGCGTACTATCATAACTACTCTGTTGTGGAGCATTATAATACTGCTGGTGCCAGCGAGGATGTTGTTGTCGGCACTCAGGGGCTATGTGTCCTCTACAACCGCAACTAAAACAAGTGGAAATATTCACCTGCTGTATACTCTGCTGCCTATGAAAATGTCGAGGATAGCTTGTGTTCACCTGTCTCTGGTTTTCCGTCTGGCTTGGGCGACGCCAACGAGAACGGGAATGTCCAATCTCCATCGGCTCATGTTCTGTCGGTGCCTCGACTGTTGGTTCTTGTTCGATACATTGATTAAACCTCGTTTGGACATTTTCTTCTGTAATCGCTGTCTGGATCGCCTCATTTATTGTATTGGGATCCTTACGAATCATATGGAGTTTTGTACTACTGCCCAACAGTCCGTCAATAAAAATTCCTACCAGATGTTTCTCAAGGTCCGGTGATGCTGTCAATCCATTAAGGAATGCCTCTTTCGCCAAATTTAATAATTTCTCTGCATAGGATTGTATAGGCTCGTTACGTTGTTGTTTGATGCTGCGAAGCAATGACCATGCATGTTCCGTATTTGTAATGTCACTATAGCGTTTCGTTAGCTCTTTCTTCAATGACTCATATGTCTCACTTGGATATGTAGTATCACGTCTCCTTAAGAAATCCGTAACAAGAGCGTCAGACGAGAAATATAGTATCTTCTTCCGTTCCATATCTGTGCTTGCATTTATCATAGTGGCAAATCTGTCTGCATCCTTCATCCATTTTCTAAATTCTTTCGAGTCTCCTTTAAATGGGGTTATCACTGATCTAATCTGATTATATTTTGCATATAAGTCAACATTATATAGCGTTTCAGTAATACTCTTAAGAGCGGCCATTGTTGGTTCTTGCTCCACAGGTGGTGGAACAAATATGGAATGTTGTTGTTCTTGCTGTTGGTGTTAGTATTCCATCTCTCCTTGTGATGTAGCCATGTCACTTTAAGAAGGGTTGGTCACGGCGCCAATTAGTAATATGTGACGGTGCCAATTAAAGATATGTCGCAGTGTTGGTTTATGAAGTGAGGACTGGTCACGACATCAATTAGTAATATGTGTGACAGTGCCGTGAGCTGGTTACGGCCCAATTAGTAATATGTCACCGTGGTGGTGAACTCCTAGGACTGGTTGCGGCACCAATTAGTAATATGTCACAGTGCCATGTAGTAATCTCATGTGACTGTGTGCCCTGTATATGAATATTGGCACTATTTGTTAATCAACGAACTAGGTGACTGGGGCAGACCTAGTCGTCGGATTTTCTATTTTGTCAATTTAGTCTATTGACAATCTTCCAAGTAAGAGTATATCTTAATACTGGCCATCACCGCCAGAGCTGACTATTCCTGGATGATATATCTCAAGCTTCCAACCTAACTCGTTCCATCCCTCCTTGTGATGTTACTTAGTGACAACTTCGTATAGTGGTGATTTTCTTTATATCCAGTATCTTGTTTACTCTAGCACTCAACAACCTTTTAGAGACTTAACCCAACTTGAGAAGCGTTCCATCAAAACAAACATTTTATTTACATCTCAGAAATTCATCATAACAGAGGCATGTGGTACAAATTCCAGGTACAAACATTTCTTAACTGTCTCTTGTATGTCCCATTCCTCCTGGGCACATTCATGTACCTAGGCATATATATATATAGCTCTGTACCTGAGATCATTATCAGATATGGTTTATACCTATTTTCTTCCCTTGAGGCTATTCTATTTATTCTGGCTTCTCCCAAGCCTTTCATCAACTCTTTCCTGAGTTGTTGTCTCTCCTCTACTAATCCTGTCAGATTTGACTCATTTTAATCAAAATACCATCATCTTAAAATTCATATATGCCAATTAGCACATTGGGTACACCTGTTGCAGTATCCTCATACTTATACCTGCTAGAGAGCGCATGTTTCATCCTGTAAATACAATCACCCTTCAATTTCTTACTCATCTTACTTGTAACAGCCAATATTACAAAGTTCATTACACAATAGCCCAGCACGGCTATTAAATCCATATTCTTCTGTAAATCTTCTCAGATGCTTACTTAGTCTCATTTTATCCACCTCATAGTCAATTTTGTAGCTTCAGCTTCATTTCTCATTATCCTGCGCTCACTTAGTTGTAAGCGTCGTTAACCATGTAATACTCTATTTCAGCTTCTGAAATCATTCTATTCAATGTCTATCAAAAGTTATGAGTCAAAGGACCTACTTACTTTGGTTTCACAGAATCCTCACAACACTCATATTTCTTACTATCACCCCTTATCACTAAGCCTATACTTTAAACACAGCTTTGTCTTTCATATGTGAATAGATTCTACTACTCTAACTAGGTCTATAGGATTCTTCAGAAGTATTCATTCTGTTTCCCACAGAAATTGAACTTGAGCCTGGCAGAAAACACATTCCTGCCACTCTACGTCCTTAACCAGGACTGCTCCTCCGAAAAATGCGACCGCTCACCAGCGTGTCCAAGTGTGTTCTCCTCTATAAAATCATTATCAGCTGATCTGTCCTTGTTTACTGTAAATTAATTGGTTCCTCCTATTCTCCACTCAGCTGGAATATGTTCACGCTTATCCGCCGTGTAAACACTTCAGTGAAGTGTCATCCGTCGTCCTGGTAAACTTTTCACGTGCATATTTTTTTTCTCTCAACTCACTTAATCATATAAGGGAGGTAATTAACCGTTGTCTCCCTTTGCATAATTTGACTTAACCTTATATTGTCTTCTCTAAAGCTTGCTATACAATTCTTATATGTACATTTTCTAAACCATAATTACCAACTCACCAAATCTACTTAAGTGTAATTAAGCACTTTACTCCCCTGACCTTAATATTCAGAGTCTCCTCCCTTTGATCAAAGTATTATTTCACTCATTTTATCTCCCTTTTAGCAAGACAAAAATCTTTATTCAAATCCATTCTTATTTCTTAAACCATTTTTTTTATACTTTCCCCCTTAACTAAAACCAAATCACCGCTTATAATTCCTGCTTGAGCATTTATAATGCTCCTAGCAAAGTCAACGGTGACACCTGTATCTCTGAGTCGTCGTATGACTGTCATTCGAGAGACTTGCCCACGTCTACCCTTTATTGCTCTTGCTGTTTGACTTGCCGGGAGAGAACGATTCCTTAGGAGACTCAGCACAATATGACGATCTTGCGCAGGGGTAGTAACTCGTGGTTGGCTACTCCGAAGTCTATGCCGGGCACTGCCAGTGGTTCCGTAACGTTCATTGAGACGTACAATAGTGCTGTGGTGGCAATTCATCCTTCTGGCAATGGAACGCAAGCTCATTCCGGTCTTCAACATACCAATGGCTCGTTGGCGGTCGTTTTCAGATAGTCGTGGCATTTCAAGCACATGTACTGGGTGTTTTGTCTCAACGGCACTTTTTATACCGAGTATACTGCTACAACGCGTATACATTTTCAGGGTCATAGCTGTTGGGAATCGTGTTGCACGTGTAACTGTCATTGTTTTCATGTAGTCTGTACACAAACCCGTGGGTTGAATCATGCACTTTTTATTCTAGCAGCCATTCGCTCCCTACCTCATGACAAACACGGGGAAAATCCATTCCCACACTATTTTCCAGCTTCCCGGCATCAATATATATAATAGTGGTGCGTTTTTAATGTGCTTCAGTATATATTACAATGGTAGAAATTCACTTGCACTTGCTAGTTTTGACACCTTCGCCCAGATTTTGAATCAGAGGAAAAATTCACACTTTTACCGCTCGCAGACTCTGGCAACGAGCGAAACCCGACCTTTGATCTGGCAATTCTCACCTTATCTACTCACGCACGGAGCAAACGGAGGTAGGGAGAGATAACCGGATTATCTGCCCTTGGTTTCAGATTATTTTCCCTGACCAATTTCTAACAAAATTACGTCCTATAGACTAAACGCTCTAGATTTCTCTTCATAAGCTTATCTCCCCCTGTGCCAAAAGTACAACTTTTTGAAATAGTCGCCCCTTGGTTCTCTACAAATCCACCATCCTGTCCCCTCTCTATGCGTTCCGTTTACCTGTCTGATTGCAAACGTTCCTAGTGCCTATTAGACCGTAGAGAAAGACAAAAAGTATATGCGTGGCTAAATTAAGAGAGAGACAGATAACTTAGTGTAGGAGGATTTTACGTTAACACCGTGCATGGCTCATAAGGAAGCCGGTGAAAGACAGGTGGAAGAAAAATGTAGATGTATGAAATCTATTTTCATAATATCCTCTGCCACAATGATGATGATAATGGATAATATTGATGATGATGATGATGATGGGCAATACTGACGATAAGGTGAAGAGAGGAAAGTTGATGCTGACGCATTTTTCAGATCGTAGAATCGCGATCATCAAATAATCCATTTTTTCACTAAACTTGATTTGTCTAAAGGATATTGGCAAGTTCCATTATCCGAACGCGCCAAACCTCTTACCGCTTTCTCTACTCCCAGAGGCCTTTTCCAATGGAATTTTATGCCTTTCGGCCTTATGAACGCACCAGCTACATTTGTACGCATGATGCGTCGAATCCTATCGTATCGGTCAGATGTCATTGCTTATCTAGACGACATCTGTCTTTTCAGCGATACTTGGGAAGATCACTATTCAGGGTTAGTTGAATTATTATCAACTCTGCGTGAGTATAACCTGACAGCAAAACCATCTAAAGCTTGTATTGGCTTTAGCGAAATTGCTTTCTTAGGCCATCGAGTAGGTCACGGTTTCTTGAAGACAGAAGACCATAATATCACTAAGATACTTAACATCTCTATCCCTAGGACTAAAAAGCAAGTGCGAAGTCTTTTAGGTCTCATACAATTTTATGGACGTTTCATTCCGAATCTGTCCTCTATCATGGCACCTCTCTCTACACTATTAAAGAAAGGGTCGCCTAACATGGTTCACTGGTCTCATGAATGCCAATCTTCACTAGAGAAGATCAAAACTATGTTTTCATCACCACCTATTTTAGTGTTACCTACAACAGATAAGACATTTGTTCTTAGTAGTGACGCTTCATCCACTGGGATTGGAGCGGCACTAATGCAAGAGTACTCTGGAACTCTGCATCCTGTAATGTATATATCCAGAAAACTTAATGCTGCAGAAAGGAATTACTCGGTTTTAGACCGTGAATTATTGGCAATGGTTTGGTCAATTCTCAAACTCCAAAGATTCCTTCTGGGCGCGCATTTCGTAGTGGAAACTGACCAAAAAGCTCTTACGGCTATCCAAAGTAAGAACTTGAAGAGCTCGAGATCAACTCGATACGCAATCGCTCTTCAACCTTTTCATTTTTCGGTACGAGCTATCCGTGGTTCAGAAAATGTGATGGCGGACATTCTGTCCAGATGCCCACATGATGCCACTTAACTGTTAAATATTGGATCTTTTTAATATGTATAACTTTACAACAGTTATTTTTTGTTTCTTTACTAAGATACACATTTGTAATTTAATAATAGAATGATGGTATCGCTACTTAGCGGTTTATTGATGTTTATTCACCGCTGTTCTTTGATGATTGTTTCTTCATAAATCATAAATTTAAGATTATAGTGTGAATTTTTGGTATGCATTGTATAATTACCAGAATTGTATTATACGTACATCACACCTTCCTGGAAACATTTATTCGTAGAGAAACAATTTCTCTCAGATTTTGAGATATATTCTCACCGGTCATATTAGGAATTATAGTTATTCCTGATATTTTCATCTGCGCAGTATTCTTGCGTTGTGAGCCTATTCTACGTTGCTCCTAGATGTATTTAAAAAAAAAAATTTTTTTTTTTTTTTTCCCCGGGAGGTGTGGTAAGACTGTAAAGGGCAATTTTTACTATCTTGCAATATAATACATTTATATACTTATTATGTTCGCAAATATTTTGTAAACAAAGTATTTCCTTTTTTAAGTGCTTAAGGAGAAGTCATTTTTGAGTTACTTCCCTTGAAAGGAGTTCCGTCATCTTCGATCGGACTCCGCGGACGAATCTAGGCCTACTGCGATTTATTCTTTGGCTGGGTAGGAATAGATTGTTCTTGCTTCAGTATATCTATGGCCTGAATTTATACGTAGTGTTTGTATGAGTAGGACGAGTCTGTCTTATATATGGATATCTTTACATTTCTAAGTCGAACTATGTTGGTTGTCGCTAGAAAAGGTCAAAGGCTATGCAGCGGAAGTATCGCTAGCAAGGGGTGTGATTCATGGCTGTCATCCTGTCGGGATGTCGAATTTTGTTGTAGCGAGCTTATCGCCGAAAAAGTGATCTATAAGTAGATGGGGAAAAGTGATAGTCATTTAGACATGTTGTATGTACTTTACCCCAGTGTTTATTCTCTTTTGCCAAGGAATGGCAAAGTTATATTTCGCATAGAAAGGTAAAACCACAATTTATTATGAACTTGGGCTTCGCCATCGTTGTCGATAAGCAGATGCACAGTGGTACTTTTGAAAAGAATATTTATTCAAAGGAAGATGACATTCCTATGTATCAGCACTAGATTATATGATATTATTCAATTACCTCTATGATAGAAGCTATGAAGAAATGAGGACATTTAACGAATGACCAATTTTGGTCTGTATCCAATAGTGAGTGAAGCTCACGAGAGAAGAACAGCCATGTTGAAATTCATATACTTTGTATTTATCGAGTGAGAAAAAGGGATGCCTGTACTATCGCTCGATGAACCAAGAGATCACTGCTACATGTGAGAACCCATGTCTGGGATTCCTATATCTTTATGGAAAATATATATATTGAACTTTACGTGAAGGGATATTCGCTAGACGAGGTTAGGTCTAGGAGCCTTCCTATATATTGGTTATGGTCTGACGTGCCCAGTCAGTAAAGCCAGATGATTTACATGATGGAACTCTGAATGCTTATTTACGAATGCTCCATTATGATATTTGCCAAGCATGAATGCTAACTTAAGATGATATTCCTGTGATCAACATTATGCTGTCTATGTCGACATTTGTTCCTGTAACCATACACGTACTGTCCAAGTGTGCGTCCCATTAAATGTTATAAAAAGACCACCGTAGTTCCAGTACTTCTTGAATTCGAACAGTGTGAGTATGAGTGATGTACTACCAACCTGTCAACTCTATCGAATCATTCTACCATTCGCGTTCTGACATTCATATACACACTCATTGTCTACACTCACATTCTTGTCGGAGCCTCATCACGTTCCAGGACAAGATGACCTGTATGACCAAAACTGTGCTGGGTTTAATGAGTTGACAATCGTTACACTTTACTACACCAGTCCCAACATCTACATTTATCAACTGGTGGACATTCACGGCATTTAACAAATAAAACGTGATTTAACAACTACTGGCCAGTATGAGTTTAACAGTATGATATCAGGCACTCGCAGGAAATAAAGAAGTAGAACACCAGACAACAGAAAAATAACAGACATGAGTGGCTAACTGTGGTAAAGTGGGATGTTATAAATAGTTGTAGGGGACTTAGTGTACTGACTGAGATCAGCTGTGAAGGTATCTGTATCTAATAGGTGTAGTGTTTTACAGATAACCTTACTTGCTACCACATTTATACCTCAGTCAGAATTATTCTGGAATATTGTGATGACTACGTTGAATGTCTAGGGTTATGAAAATGATGAAGTGTAAGTCACAACAACAACAGACTGATAAACAATTTAATTTATTCCACAACACTTTACACCACTGTGACACTCACATACATATAACACTCTATAAGATTATCTTAAATGAGTCAAGTGTAAAGTTTCAAATAGATATGTATTAATTTCTTTCAAATATTTGATATCCTGATTCAACAACAAAGTGAACCAGGAATCACAATCACATGTAATCACAGGTTATATGCACACAATTATAAATATAATCTTTGGATTGACATATTTTATTAGTATTATCCTATGTGTGTAAGTTGTGAAGTAGTACTATGAGGTAATACTGGTTTTGTTTTTCAAGCTACGTTGTTGTTTGTCATCATGACTTCAAGTGTTTGATTATCGTGGAAATAGTATTGGGAAAAGTTCACAGTTCCTGTCCTTTGAAATAATTTATTGTCCCTCTGTGTTTAATATAATGTCAATTTTAGAGAAGGGGGGGGGGGGCACATAATGTTGAGCTGCTCTGGCCACAGAAGCTTATCTTTCGTGATGGCGGCAGGAAAAGGTCTCCTCTGCTCGATTGCTTCACTGCGTTCTTCAGACACCTCACTGGTCGCTATCTGGACCAAGGAGTATGCTGTCAGCCCCTGGATTCAGTAAAACTCAGACCAGGTGCTGCTTCAATAACTTAGGACCACGATCCTTAAACAAGAAGGTTGTACCTCCTACTTCAGAACTAATCTATAATCTATTTCCACACTGAGCACAATACATAACAAACACTGAGTTCAGAGCGGTAGGCCAACTGCTAGCTTCATCTGAAACAATTTACACCAGTATTCTCCTCCCTAATGGTTACTACGCCTCTGCAATTTCAGCTGTAAGTCCTTCTATACAATAAGATAGGTGTCAGTGTACTATTTGGTAATTCCATGTAGTTCTACTTCTCTCCGACAAGTTTGGTTCAGGTTGGAGCAATATCTAGGCTTGGCCTCATGTTTGCTACTGAACCACACACATATACAGACACAAATTATCAATTCACATTCAATTTTCATCAAAAAGATATCAAATATGTCAAGCTTACCACAATTCATGGAAATAATAAACAATTACGTTGACCGGCGATGAATATGGCACAAATTTCGATCTGCCTATGTTCCAGGCTTTTATTTAGAAAAATGTGAGCTGGATCTCAACGCACTGTTTCTTTAGTAAGTTTATTTGAAAATGTGGCACTGAACTGACGCTCCTAATTGACTATATTGGCGGGTCTAACCAATCGGGCCATGTTTACACCGCTTTAAAAAAAAGTACCCCCACTACCGTTTCCCCTAACAACAAAAAATTAGTATTTGTAGTCCGACTAATCGTGTTTCGCCTTACATTTACTTCTATCCAATCAAATAGGATTTAACATGGTGGCCTATTTCCCGTAAAATGGTGGTTTCAAAACATGCCACTGTGTAATTCTGATTTGGTGCTGTCAGACAACCTCACTATTTTCTTTTGGCTATAATTTGTTAATTCCTAGACTATTTGCGTAACACTTAACATATTCTTTGTCAGCAAGTCCTAAGGAACCCAAATACATAAATTTAATGGAGCTAAGTGGCTGCGTTCAAAATATGCATTTTCTTCTACCTCCCGTTCACTTCGATACGATGTGGTGTCTGGGTACTGTCAGGTTTTCAGACATAAAACAGTATAATGTCATGTTTACCAATAAGCATTTAACAGGTTTTTAAACCTAACTCTCGTATGGGTAGTGTTTTTATTACTGTCTATTAGAAAAAAAATCAGTGCTTCATGCCTTTCGCGTGTTGGGGGTGGCATTAATATCGCGAGACTGTGGTAGTATTGCATGTGTTCCTCCGATCAGCCCTCTCTCTCTTTCTATCCTAAGTCCATCTGTCTTTTCATTACGCAGTGTATAAAATGAAATTAATGGAATATTAAACTAGGTCATTAATCAGCTTGCATATCTCAAGGTTTTCTAAGAAATACAGTACACGTTGTATTGTTTTTTTGAAACGCGTGTATGCTGCTGTAGTTTTTACAATCAAACGTGAAAGCGTTTCAATTTTGCAGACGGAGCATAAAAAGGGGGATCTCGAGTACAGTCATTGTGACAGCACTGGTCTTTTACCATTCTTCTTTCCTTTGATTGAATTTATTCGTTAGGCTTTTACCTTTACTTTTTAATTTATATATGTGGATTTAGAATGTTTCACGACAAATTCTCCCCTCTTAAAACAGACGTTATATGTCAGTCTATAATTCTATATACACATAGAGAAATTTATTATTATTTCTGGGGCTTACGGTGATTCTCATCACACGGATGGCGGCTTTAAAAATCCGCTCCCAGATTTGTTTTTCCAGAAATATACTCTATGTTAAAATCACATGGCTGCATAAGTTAGGACCATCTGAGTAACCTAGAATTGTCATGCCTAGCCTGCGCTAGAAACGACAAGGGTTTGTTATCCGTTTGCAACTTAAATGCCTTCCCATACAGATAAATATTGAATTTCTTTATCACCCATATTACTGCAAGACATTCTTTTTCGCTAGTTGAGTAATTGGTTTCAGCTTTATTCAACTTTCTGCTAGCATATGCCACTGGGCTTAATTCCCCATCTAGTGCATCTGATTTCTGTAACAGGGTCGCACCTAACCTTATATTACTGGCATCCGTCCTTACAATGAATTCTTGACTTAAGTCCGGTAATTTCAAAATAGGTTTACTTGTAAACTTTTCCTTCAATTCCTGGTAAGCAAATTCACATTGTGCTGTCTAGGTAATGCGATCTGGATGTCCTTTACGTGTCAAATCAGTTAACGGTGCACATATGGAATTAAAGTTTTTGATATACTTTTGGCAGAAACCACATAATGAGACAAAGGATCTCACGTCTTTCTTGGTTTGTTGTCTCGGGGCTTTCTTTAGTTTCTCTAAATTCTTGGGGTCAGGGGTCATGTTTCCCTGATGGACTGTGTGTCCCAAGAATTCTAATTCTTTACATCCAACGCAACATTTGGTTGGTCGGGCTGTTAAATTCGCTTCCCTAAGTAGATTAAACATCATGTTCAGAGAGTCAATGTGTTCCTCAAATGTTTCTGTTGCTATAAGGATATCATCCATGAAATTATTGATCCATGGATTATTCAGAGGGTCCAATAATTTTCTCATCATTCTAGAGAAGACACTAGGCGCATTCTTCAATCCAAATGGCAGTCTGTTTAACTCATAGTGTCCCTCTGAGGTACTAAAATCTAGGTATGGTCTAACCTCAGGTTTTACTGGAATCTGATAGTATCCTTTACTCAGATCCACTTTTGAGAAATATTTAGCTTTATTTAGCCTGGCAAACAACTGATTTGTATCCGGCAATGGATCCACCTGACCTTCTGTGATAGCATTCAATCTCCTGTAATCTATACAGAGTCTGTGTTCTCCAGAGGGTTTCCTTAAGAGTACCACACTGGAACTATACGAAGATTCACTGTGTGAAATTATTCCCTCCTTCAACAAATAGTCTATCTCTTCCTTCAAAGCTTTCTCCTTATCAAAAGGAATCGAATAGAGTTTCATACAGACAGGTGTGGGGTCTATCAGTTTCATATCATATTCCAATAAGTTTGTATGCCCCGGTCGGTCCGTTAACACCTCTGTATGATTAACTAGAACCTGTTGCACTCTCTTCTTCTGATCTTTCGTTAAATGTGTACTGATTTTCACCTGTGCCGCTGTCTCACAGGGGTGTAATGGATATTCAAATGATGAAAGTGGTTCCTTTTTCATCTCCATGGCAATGGACAAGGTCAACAAGTGTGTCTCTTCCTGATTTTCTCTTTCCAAGTATTTTTTCAGGAGATTCACATGATAGATTTTTACTTTCCCCTTCTTATCTATCTTATAATTGGTTCTAGACACCTTCTCTAGAACTGTATATGGACCTTGCCATCCAATTTGTAATTTATTCTGACTACCGGGTAGAAGAAGCAGTACCTTCTCTCCCACAGCCAAATCTCTGTCTTTAGCTTTCCTGTTGTAATAGGCAGCATGTTTCTTCCTGGCTTGTCTCAAATTTTCATTGGCAAGTTTCCAGCCAGTTTTTAAACGAGTGGTCAGCTCATTCACATATTGGTATGAGGATGTAATATTTTCCTCTGCCTTTTCATCAGTCCACGTTCTTAACAGCGCTTCGAGTGGACCTTTTATTGGCCTTCCAAATAATAATGTTGCCGGGGCCATACCGGTTGAACTATGGGGTACCTCCCGATAAGCAAAGAGGGTGGCGTGAAGGTACTGGTCCCATGTATCTGGTTTTTTGTGTGCCAACTTTCTCAGGATCGACATCAACGTGCCATTAAATCTTTCCACTTGGCCGTTCCCTTGGGGATGGTACACACTACAATGGAAGTGTTTGGCCTGGAAGATCCGGAAAACTTCTTCTGTTAGTTTCCCCCTGAACTGAGAGCCATTATCAGTCAAGATTTGATTGGGAAAGCCTAACCTTGTGAAAATTGTGAGTAATGCCTCTGCCACATGTTTGGAGTCAATGGATGACAGGGCTACCGCCTCTCCCCACATAGAACAAGTGTCCACCAGAGTCAGAATGTAGCTGTTCCTCCTCTTGGTTCGAGTGAGAGGTCCCACAATGTCCACGACAACTCTCTCAAAGGGTGTTCCCACTATGGGCATTTCCCCTAGAGTTGCTGGTGCAGTCCAATGCTTAGGTGCTACTCGTTGGCACTCTGGACAGGATTTTACATATCGTTTGATATCTTCAGTTATCCCTGGCCAGAAATAGTGACAAGCTATACGCTGTCCTGTTGCGCTGATCCCCATATGACCACTGAAGGGAATCGCATGCCCTAGTTCCAACACTTTAGTCCTATATGAAGGGGAAGGACCAGCTGTCCGTGACCATTGGATTCAGATCCAGCCTTCCTATAAATCAGCTTGTTCTTCATATAAAATTCTCCCTTGCCTGGAGGTGTATGAGATTTGGGCAACTTCTTGAAACACGGCTTGAGGGTTTTGTCCTCCGCCTGTACCTTCCTCATCTCATCTGGATGAGTATTTATTGGATTATCCTCCTCCTTTTTAGACTGTGATCTGGTCTGCACTGTTGCCAATATCACAGGTCTCTTGGGATTCCCCAAGAAGACATATCTACACCCCAATATCAGAGGGTAGATTGGCTCATTTATCACTGCTGCTTTTATGATCTCTTCCACATATCGCGTTTTCACCTTTATCCGGGCGACGGGAAGTGTCATGGTAGCTACATCCTTGGTTGCAATTTGAATCTCCACTGTTTCTGAGGTGTATTGATCTGCCTGTACCAGGTGAGAACTCACAACGGAATCATAATCTAAACCTGTATCATATAAACACCTTATGGTGACAAAATTACAGATTACATCTTCACACACTGGGGGGTGGTATGGTTCCTGTAGTTCCGCAGGTTTGACCTTTTTTCCCTTCTTTCCAGATGTCATAGCAGCACAATGAGGAGGTTTCCTTCTACAGTGGTCAGTGTCATGATTGTTCATCTTACAATTTTTACACCACCTCCTTCCTTGGTTGAAAGATTTTCTTTCATAATATTTCCTTTCATCGAATTGTGGGGTTTTATTTTTATTGTCATACCGTGGCCTATCAAACTGGTGCTTACCTTTGTTCTGATCTCTAGGATCAAATTTATTAAAGTTCTGTGGTGCTGTAAAATTTTCTACCTGTTTCTTTTTATTACCTGATACCTCTGCCTGAGCCGCTTGATACCTTTCAGCGACATTTAGTAACTCACCCAGTCTCTCTGCACCTTGTTCCATGAGAAACTTTCTCAGGTCTGGAGCCATGGACTCTCTTAGTTGTTCTATAAGGATCATTTCCTTAAGATCTTGGGTTTTCCCCAGAGAAGTCCATTTCTCCAAGTATGTCTCTAACCGTGCAGAGAACTGGTGATAGGTTTCACCTGACAGTAGTTTAGCATTCCTAAGTTTTTTTCTATAAAATTCAGCATTCTTTTCATATATTAACAAAAGAGCCTGCTTTAGCATGTCATAATTTTCTTGTTCATCTCTGCTCATTTTGGCAAAAACTTCATAAGCTGCACCACGAAGCCCTTGTGATAACTTTAAGCTCCACCTTTCTCTCTCTAACCCATACGTGGTAGCAACAGTTCATATCTATTTAGATAGCTCTCGATATCATCTTCTTTCTCAACAAAATGATCTAAATGAAAATTCATAGCTGAGGTTGAGGCTCCCTGACTAGCAGTGGCATCAGAGGTAAAGGGACTGGCACCATTTTCAGGAGCTTCGGCCAATCTATCAGATTCTAATTTTTTTTCAGCCTCTTTTTCTAATCTTCTTTCTTCACGTTCAATATATTTGTCACATTCCGTAGTGACATAAGCAATCATAACTTGCCCGTCCATTCCTAACTCTTTTGCAGTCTGCACAGCAGCAGATCGAAATTTTGCCAAGTCGGCCATTGTCTAACAGATATATGTATAAAATATTTAACCAAACAATTTTATCTATGTCTAATTAACTACTGACAACCACAGGCACTGAGAGCTCAACCTTATTTAATTTCACCCAAGGATATCTTTTAAATTTTTATTATTCCCAATATATATAATAGGAGAAAGTTCAAAATCCCGGGAGCGAGACCCCAATATATGTGGTAAAGTCGGATGTTATAAATAGTTATAGGGGACTTAGTGTACTGACTGAGATCAGCTGTGAAGGTATCTGTATCTAATAGGTGTTGTGTTTTACAGATAACCTTACTTGCTACCACATTTAAACCTCAGTCAGAATTATTCTGGAATATTGTGATGACTACGTTGAATGTCTAGGGTTATGAAAGTGATGAAGAGTAAGTCACAACAACAACAGACAGATAAACAATTTAATTTATTCCACAACACTTTACACCACTGTGACACTCACATACATATAACACTCTATAAGATTATCTTAAATGAGTCAAGTGTAAAGTTTCAAATAGATATGTATTAATTTCTTTCAAATATTTGATATCCTGATTCAACAACAAAGTGAACCAGGATTCACAATCACATGTAATCACAGGTTATATGCACACAATTATAAATAGAATCTTTGGATTGACATATTTAATTAGTATTATCCTATGTGTGTAAGTTGTGAAGTAGCACTATGGGGTAATACTGGTTTTGTTTTTCAAGCTACGTTGTTGTTTGTCATCATGACTTCAAGTGTTTGATTATCGTGGAAATAGTATTGGGAAAAGTTCACAGTTCTTGTCCTTTGAAACAATTTATTGTCCCTCTGTGTTTAATATAATGTCAATTTTAGAGGGGGGGCACATAATGTTGAGCTGCTCTGGCCACAGAAGCTTATCTTTCGTGATGGCGGCAGGAAAAGGTCTCCTCTGCTCGATTGCTTCACTGCGTTCTTGAGACACCTCACTGGTCGCTTTCTGGACCAAGGAGTATGCTGTCAGCCTCTGGATTCAGCAAAACTCAGACCAGGTGCTGCTTCAATAACTTAGGACCACGGTCCCTGAAACAAGAAGGTTGTACCTCCTACTTCAGAACTAATTTATAATCTATTTCTACACTGAGCACAATACATAACAAACACTGAGTTCAGAGCGGTAGGCCAACTGCTAGCTTCATCTGAAACAATTTACACCAGTATTTTCTTCCCTAATGGTTACTACGCCTCTGCAATTTCAGCTGTAAGTCCTTCTATACAAATAGATAGGTGTCAGTGTACTATTTGGTAATTCCATGTAGTTCTACTTCTCTCCGACAAGTTTGGTTCAGGTTGGAGCAATATCTAGGCTTGGCCTCATGTTTGCTACTGAACCACACACATATATACAGACACAAATTATCAATTCACATTCAATTTTCATCAAAAAGATATCAAATATGTCAAGCTTACCACAATTCATGGAAATAATAAACAATTACTTTGACCGGCGATAAATATGGCACAAATTTCGATCTGCCTATGTCCCAGGCTTTTATTTAGAAAAATATGAGCTGGATCTCAACGCACTGTTTCTTTTGTAAGTTTATTTGAAAATGTGGCACTGAACTGACGCTCCTAATTGACTATATTGGCGGGTCTAACCAATCGGGCCATGTTTACACCGCTTTTCAAAAAAGTACCCCCACTACCGTTTCCCCTAACAACAAAAAATTAGTATTTGTAGTCCGACTAATCGTGTTTCGCCTTACATTTACTTCTATCCAATCAAATAGGATTTAACATGGTTGCCTATTTCCCGTAAAATGGTGGTTTCAAAACATGCCACTGTGCAATTCTGATTTGGTGCTGTCAGACAACCTCACTATTTTCTTTTGGCTATAATTTGTTAATTCCTAGACTATTTGCGTAACACTTAACATATTCTTTGTCAGCAAGTCCTAAGGAACCACAAATATATAAATTTAATGGAGCTAAGTGGGTGCGTTCAAAATATGCATTTTCTTCTACCTCCCGTTCACTTCGATACGATGTGGTGTCTGGGTACTGTCAGGTTTTCAGACATAAAACAGTATAATGTCATGTTTACGAATAAGCATTTAACAGGTTTTTAAACCTAACTCTCGTATGGGTAGTGTTTTTATTACTGTCTATTAGAAAAAAAAATCAGTGCTTCATGCCTTACGCGTGTTGGGAGTGGCATTAATATCGCGAGACTGTTTTAGTACTGCATGTGTTCCTCCGATCAGCCCTCTCTCTCTTTCTATCCTAAGTCCATCTGTCTTTTCATTACGCAGTGTATAAAATGAAATTAATGGAATATTAAACTAGGTCATTAATCAGCTTGCGTATCTCAAGGTTTTCTAAGAAATACAGTACACGTTGTATTGTTTTTATGAAATGCGTGTATGCTGCTGTAGGGTTTACTATCAAACGTGAAAGCGTTACAGTTTTGCAGACGGAGCATAAAAAGGGGGATCTCGAGTACAGTCATTGTGACAGCACTGGTCTTTTACCATTCTTCTTTCCTATGATTGAATTTATTCGTTAGGCTTTTATTTTTACTTTTTAATTTATATATGTGGATTTAGAATGTTTCACGACACTAAGCCAGGATTTGAACACTGGATCTTCCGTGCGACAACCCCGCCTAGCCATGCAAGCGAATCACACTATCCGCCCTGCCATCTACGCATCATCAAAAAAATGATGTTTCAATGGCAGGTCAACAGTGCGAACCACAATACATGACACCAGAAGTCCACCATGGGCAGTTCAGCCTATTAATGACGTTTCTGTTGTCTGGTGTTCTACTTCTTTATTTCCTGCGAGTGCCTGATATCATACCTTTATATTTGTTTCATATTAATTTACTGTTTACAGGCCTCGGGTTTCCCTCCCTTATGTGTAACGATACGAGGTTAGGTTTTGAAAACAGGTTTGAGCTCTTATTGGGAAACCTGACATTCTACTGATTTATGTCTAAGCTCCTGACATTAGTCTGACAGTACAGAAGACATCCCTTGGTATAGAAGTGCACGGGTGGTAAAAACAAATACACGACTATCCTAGAAAAATATATATTTTGAACGACGCCACTTAGCCCCATTAAACTTATATGTTCTTGTGCCTTAGGACTTGCTGACAAAGAATATGTTATGTGTTACGCAAATAGTCTAGTAATTAACAAATTATAGCTAAAATACTCTAGTGGGGTTGTCTGACAGAACAAGATCATATTTGCTTGTAATGGCATGTTTGAAAAACACTGCTTTAGGGGAAAGGAGGCCAACAAGTTAGATACGATTTGATTGGCTGTAGTAAAATGTAAGGCGAAACCTTATTAGTCGAACTGCAAATACTATTATTGTGGTTAATGGCAACGTGTAGGATGGGTAAAAATTTTTCAAAGGCTCTTGTAAACATGGTCTCTTTGGTTAGAACGTTCGATATAGTCAAATTGAAGCGTCAGTTCAGGGCCAGTTTTGGAAATAAATTTTGTAAGAAGCAAGTGCGTTGAGATCAAGCTAATATTTTTCTAATAAAAGCCTGGGATAAGGCAGATCAAAATTGTGCCAGAATTCATCGCCAGTCAACGTTACTTTTGTATATTTCTTTGAATTGGGGTATGCTAGACATATATATATATATATATATATATATATATATATATATATATATATATATATATATATATATATATATATATATATATATATATATATATATATATATATATATGAAAATTGAATATGAAATGATAAATTGTGTCTGTATATGTGTGGTTCAGTAGCAAACAGAAGGCAAAGCCTAGATATTGCTCCACCATGTAAAAGCTTGTCAGAGAGGAGTAGAACTGCATAGGCATATATGGGATTGCCAAATAGTATCATGACACCTATCCTATTGTATAGAAGGAATTAACGCTGGAATTGCAGAGGCGTTGTAACCATTAGGGAGAGGAATACTGGTGTATATTGTCACATAAGAAGCTAGCAGTTGGCCTACAGCTCTGAACTCTGTGTTTGTAATTTCCTGTACTTCAGTGTGGAAATATATTATATATTAGTTCTGAAGAAGGAGGTACAACCTTCTTATTTCAGGGACCGTGGTACTGAAGTATTAGAGCAGCACCTGGTCTGAGTTTTGCTGGATCCATAGGGCTGGAAGCAGACTCCTTGTCCAAGATATCGACCAGTGGTGTATTTCCAGATAACTGAGAAGCAAGCGAGCAGAGGAGACAGTTTTCCTGCCGCCGACCTATGAGCTAAGAATTTGTCAGCCAGAGCAGCTCACCCTTGTATAACCCACCCTAAAATTGACTGTAATACTAAATCAAGAGGGACAGTTATTGTTGTACAAATAAAAAGAAACTGTGATCCCTTCAATATTATTTCCACCAGTAACAAACACATGAAGTCGTGATGACAAACAACAACCTATCTTCAAAAGCCAGTATTACCTCATAATACTACATCACAACCCTACACACATATTGTAATAATATTATATGTCAGGACAAAGATCCTTTGTTTAAATTTTGTACATAAACATTGTGTTTACATTTGATTGTGATTCCTGATTCACTCTGTAGTTGGATCAGGATATCTATTATTGAAAAAAAACTAATACATAATTTAAAAGTTAACACTTGACTTACTTAAGCTAGTCTTCTAGAGTGTTATATGTATGTGCTTGTCATAGTGTTGTAAAGTGTTGTGGATCTTAATTAAAGTGTTTATCTGTCTGTTGGTTGTTGTGAACTTACACTTCATCACTATCATTACCCTAGACATTCAACGTAGTCATCACAATATTCCAGAATAAGTCTGATTGGGGTGTAAATGTGGTAGCAAAGTAAGGTCATCTGTAACACACCACACTTATTACATACAGATACTTTCACAGCTGATCTCAGTCAGTACACTAAGTCCCCTATAACTATTTATATAATCCCAACTTACCACAACTATCTATTTAACTAAATGTATAAGCTAACAAATTAATAATACATATAGTATTACATAAACACATTTGCTAACTTCATATAGTAATTATCACATTTATGAATACATTTACTTAAATTATTCAATTGTGTGAGATTATTTTGTTTTCTCTTTTCTTTCTTTTATATTTTTCTTTATTTTCTCACATTATATTTTCATTTTATTAATAAAAGAAGTATTGAAATCAATAGTGTTCGTTATGAAGATCCAAACGTCGTTATATCCATGAGTAGATCTACGAGTTTGTTCCATATGAAGAATGAGTTTCATTCGATAATCTTGATACACACTGTCCATAATGAAAGTTGAATTAATAGTTCTATCTGTGTTTCGTGTACGGATGAAAATATACATTGACAGAATTCATTCAGTCAATCTGATTCATAGTTCATAACGATCAGTCCAAAGAGAACTCGAATATCCATTTAGCCTGTATCAGAACGGTTAGGAGAACGGATGGACACAAACCAAAGTCCAAACGTTAATAATTACCAACATGAAATAAGTTTCGTGGAACTTCGTAACGTTTTTGATTCGAAGGTAAATATTTGTTAGTTCAATACAAGATTCGTCGACGTGTTATTCGTATTACTCAAGTTCAAAAACCATCAGCCGTGTAATATGAAGTATAGTTCAATCTCGCTCCTTGATAGTAGATATTCACGGACACGAACGTAGTTAAATATTTGAGAGTATATGTCCATTAACGCTTGAAATGTCATTAATTTGCATTTGAATAAGCAGACTTACGAGAGATTGTATCGGGTATGACATTTTTCCGTTCCAGGTATTCATTTGATTGTAGGTATTAATTGTAGTCATACAATATTGACGTGCTTGACACTAAATTCAGTACGCTCGTGAAGTATATGCTAGTACAGTCAAGGAAACTCGAAACATCGTTCTACGTTTGAAGTGAAACTGTCACGTTAGTAGAACTTGAATTCCATCAAATGATTACTTGTACTTGAAAGCGAAAGTTACTGACGTTGAAAATTGTCTACATCTGACGGAGAGACAAATTTGCGTAGAATTTAGTAGCACATATTGACCTCAAATTTAGAAGGTATTTTTAAAAAAATGTTCCCTAGAAATTTAGCGGACGCGATGTTAGCTTATGCAGTCCCTGTCAATTTCATAGGCATGTTCTTTTTCCAGACAAATAGACGATATACGAACTTATGCTGCATTTGCTGAGCATAGTTGAACGACAACAAAGTTACTTTCTAACTTAGGCATGGTAAAATTACATAAAGACAGAAAATATGTGTACAAAATTAAAAATGTCACCAAAAATGTTTTTCTTCGAGAAACGTCACTTACCAATCCATATAGATGAGAATAGATGACTATGAGAGAAAATAACTGATGACTGACTATGCTGAGTCATCAAAAATGTGCTTATAATAGTACGCGTATATTACTGCCTAAGAGAAATATAATCAGGTGCTAACTGTAAATAGAGTGAATGGTGATGAAACCCTACACCATTGTCTGTTCGACAACTATACGAGCATCCCTATTGTTACAGAAGGTAACCAACGCATCACTATTCTGACCATTGAATGATGGCAGAAGACGAACAAACTTAACGTTTGATGTGCACTGAAGCAAATTACCCAGTTCCTGCCATGTAGTACCTTGTGTACACCGTACGAGAATATGCACATTTCCCAATATATGTAGGAACATTGTCACTAACATGGGAACACGAGTGATGTGCAACCTTAGTTGCATGAGACAAATTGCAATGTTTGTCAATCATGCATGTATTATTCTTTCTACAACCTGGATTATCCTGTTGGACATGATTATGCTGACTCCTACCCTGTAATGGTACATTTGTAGAACCTGTAGTAGTAGACGGATCAGAAGAACTAAATACATTCTTTTGTTTCAATGTACTGGTATTAATTTTATTGAGCATCTTCCGATCATTCTTAACACTAACCCCATGTTTCAACATGTTACTTTTCTTAGTACACTCCTTTCCCCTGTTGACAACGTCAACAGTTTTATTAAGACCAGTTGATGGCTGATCATGTCGCCAAGATTTGTTCCTTGAATTGGCAGTATTGTTCTGTCGAGGGAAGGTGTACTTGCCTCGAAATGATTTCCTAATCTGCACTGGAGTTGTACAATTGACATTGGTGGAAGTCTTTAAAGATACATCATAAGATGTATGCATCACCGTATCAACTGGAGTGACAATTGACGTGCATGTAGTGTCAATGTCACAACTTGGAATATCCCCTTTGCTATATATATATATATATATATATATATATATATATATATATATATATATATATATATATATATTCATCTTTCTCCTCTGTTTCAAAAATGGTACAAAGACCAACATTAGAAACTGTTGTGCCGCACATATTCAATTTACTGGCACGTAATTGAGCCATAGCAACGACGGTGTTAGCATTGCCATGAAATTGCAAATTCTTCCTTTCCCATTCATTAATTTCTTACGGATTGCAATCCTTACTGCCATGGATGCGTCCAACCATCAAATCGGCTATCGGATTCTTCATCATTCAGACCTTAACGTCACCTGCAAAAAAGGGTGTGTTAACATAAATTATTGCAGTGGGGTAGTACGCAACGGTACCCCCAAAAGTAATACACCTGACGTATTCATTAGTAGCACAACTTGGGTGTATCAGTGACTGTCTGACTCCAATGGTAGTTGATCCCGAATCTCTCAAAACTGAGACTACTGAACCATTAAGTATCCCTCTATTGAATATTAGAGAGCCTGTGCAGTCATTCGCCGAAAGACCAACTGTTGGCTGAAGGTGTCCACAATTCAGCACTGTCTCTTTGGCCATCTGAAAAATAGCATTACAATCTTGCCAACTATTTGCCACATTAAAATTAACAGCACAACATGTAGACGTAAATTGTGACTGATTATTATTATCAGAAAGACTAGAGGTCGTACCATCTGTGAGTGCTGCCCCTGCATTGTGATCAAAATGTGATGGTCCGCGTGACTGAGACCGATGTCGGGGATGGTCAACAGAATTATTTCGTTGTTTACCATTATAGTTATTGTTTTGAGATCTAGAATTATGATTATTATTTTGCCAATTGGTACCATTGTTACTGGTATTACTATTAAATTGTCTGTTCCAATTTGACCTTTGTTGAAAGTTATTGTTATGCCTGAATTGAGGTGACTGATTTCTAAATTGCTGCCTACCTCTGTTGAAATTACTATTATTGTTATAATTGTTTTGTTCCTGATAATAATTTTCATTATACCTTTTTTAAAAATTTTCTATCAAGGCTTTGAGCTCTTGATCTGTCATACCCATGATATGCCATATTAGACGCAACCGGTAATGGTTCTCTCAATTGTGAATTGGATATGTTAACATTAAGGTGTGCAGTGCAATAATTTATTGCCATTTTTTCCAATTCCTCTATAGTGAGTGGATTGCGCTCCTGTTAAAAGGAAAAAAGTGGTGCGCTGACAGAGGATAGAACTTTGTCTCTCAGTAATAAATAAACTAACTTATCGTATGATTTTTCAACACCAGCCAGTTCAACCCATCTGTTGAATGTGTTGCGGATATTCGCTATGAAACCAGTGAAGTCTTTATTTGACTCAGGTAGAAGAGATTTAAACCTTAGTCTTCATCCCTCTTCATTGAAATGAAAACGTCGTAATAACAAAGACTTTATGGAATCATAATCAGAAGCTATTGTTGGATCAACATTCTGAGCAGCACTTGCGGGCTCACCATCTAAAAATTTATTGAGTTTTAGTGCCCATGCAGGTTTATTAAGATTATTGACCTTGCGGTAACAGCGGTAAAGCGTAACAGCCATGCTGATAAATCATCAACATTCAATTTAAATGGCGGTAATTTGAAATGGTAGTTGCCTTTAGTATGGTTGGATGAAGACGCATTAAGTGGATCAGTATTATTTATATTTGAAGCTACTTGAGCTTTTAAGTTCAATTCAGCCATACGCATTTGTATTAACCTTTCCTCTGCTTCTCTTTCCTGTTTTTTTCTGTTTTCTTTTTCAATTTCTTCCATAATCTCTTTTGCCTTTCTTCTTGCTTCTTCTTGCTTTAATTCTTCTTTCTCTTGTTTAGCTATTTTTTTTTGTTTTTCTAATTTTACCTCACGTTCAGCTTCTTCTTATTTAGCCATAGCTAGATGTTTCCCCACATAATCACGGAGTTTTGTTCCTTTGTAGCCAAAATCTTTTCCAATCTTAACAAACTGATCTAAAGTAAACATTTTAATCTAATGGTATATCTATTTATTGTAAAATTAATCTTATTCAACAATAAAATCCCTCTATTAAATATATATGTGACTCCCTTAGTCAAACCACTTATATATAGCTTATGGTTACTCAACATAACCAATTATCCCTCTTCTATGTTCCTTTACTACTATTTATAAGTCAACAAGTTATTTTCAATTAATATTTTATATCACCACCACATATTCTTAAGAAAACACTAATTAGTTATAAACCTATTTGTTTATGATGCTGAAAATATAAAATTCATTCAATATCTTCACTTAATAATTGTGGGAATCATCTATCCCTTATTATATTATTCACTAATATATTCCCTATGGACAATATAGTACCTTGACTAGACCAATCAATAAATTTACCCTCAATATTCTTAATAAATTCAAGGTAAGATATAAATTTATAATATTTTATCAATATATTACGACATCATGCCCAATGCAGCATGGTAAAACAGTAGTGACTTGGACTACAAGTGCAAATTAATGCAATCACCCTATTCATTAAGTAATTTTCTTGTGAAAATTAATTAAATGTTTTATATTAATATTATATTCTTATTATAATTACGGTATAAATTATAAATGAATAAATACAGAAAATACAATAAACACAAGTGTTACGACACTATTTTACGCCACAAATGACAAATGCAAACATAAAAATGATAATATAAAACAAGCAGAAAATCGGAAGTAGGGTCAAGGATAAACCAAATCTAGGTTAAAGCACGTACACTGAAAACGGTGACGTCACAGGACTCTATAACTGACAAATATTTAATAATTATAAACTAAATGATAGAAAGGTTGAGAATAGCTTACAAACGAACGACCAAAAATAAATAAAACTGACACTTAGTACAGAAAAATACACCAGATATCGCATCACTTTACAACTAACACCTAATATTGAATTTTTTGCAATTACAAGCAGATAGTTCCCAGGTAATTTATTTGGGGATCTCTTGTATCCAAAATTGCAAATATTCAATAAACCCTAGGAACGATCAGAACTGTTGCAGTCAGCCAAAGCGACATAACATTAGTTCTGATTCCCGCCAACCAAACCCGCTAAGTTGAACAAAACAACATAAATGCATGTATAAAAACATTTAACATTTTTAAAATGGCATCAAGACACGCCTTTGAATAGACAACATGGACTAATTTTGCATAATGCCCAAAAAGGTACTTATCTTTTGAGTAGCGACTAACTCCGACAGTGTCAACATACGCCAACGGATTTTCGTGAATGGAATATAGTAATGACAAGTCCTTGATATATTTGGTTGAGGCATATTGAATCGAATTCCATGTCTCAGACTTGTTGAATGAGTTTTACAGCCGTTAGTCCGACAGTATTTGTTACCAAGGGCGTGACGTCATTTGCGCCTGCGTATCGAATTGTCAAGTCGATCTAAAGGAGAATTTGAAAACAAGAAATTCTTGATAGTTGAATTGTTCTTTAAAGTGAAATAGTACACAACCACATCTGGCCGCCAGTTGTTAAAGCGGATTCTTGGTCGATCATTATTGAAGGTCACTGATTTAGGTTGTCTTCTAACGTTGATTAGCATAAAGGGTGACCTCGTCTTGGTTCCTTGTGAACCTCAATTGAATAGTGCTTTTATTTATGTTCTTCATCATAAGAGCAATCGTGCATAAATTAATAAATCAATGAATATTTATAAGTGACTTAATATCTGCACCAACTTCAACTTGATCGATTTGATAAGTCCTTAGGTTCTGAGTCTAATTATACAAATTTAATACGATACATGAAGACAGCATAGTTACGGCATTTCAGACATTTCTTCATAGTTCAAACACAATATTACCGTCAGTTCCAATTAATTAATTGTCAGAACATCATGGGCTGTGTACGTGCACTGCTGCTATGCAGACAGTCAGAAATGATACCAATTAGTTTGGCGAATATAGCTCATAAAAAATGACCAACAATCCTTCCATAATGGTTATCCAACAACCATAAATTCCATCAATTCATTATAATAATATGGACTGACCCTCTGTCCTCATCTCAATATAAAGTTCGGCAAATATGAAGCCTAGTACTGGAAGGAATAAAAACACGTCTTCATGGCTTGACGGTCAGAATAAAAGGGTGAACTACGATAGTCACCAAGCGTGACCATATCAATGCTACCACGTCACAATCGAACCATGCCATTTGTGTTCACTAAAAAAACACAATGAAGCATAAAAGTATTCTATATTAAAAATCTCTTGACCTCAAAATGCATACTCGTAACGCGCTGCCAACTGTAGCAGATGACATCGTTAAAACATGTCGTAACAATATTCTTCTTTACTGTATGGTGTAGAAACATGGGCATTGAACAAGCAATTAGAACAAAGAATGGAGGCCCTTGTGAAGTAGATATATAGAAGAATGGGGGCATGTCTCGTGGAAAGAGAAGAAAACAAATAAAGAGGTCCTAGAAAACCTAGATATGAAAAGAGAATTAATAAAGGAGATCAAAATTAGACAGCTAACATATTTTGGCAACGTAAAAAGACATAACACCTTACTGAAGATCATAATAGAAAGCAGAGTTGAAAGCAAACGTGCAAGGGGAAGACGGCGCTGTAAGTTGGCTTATAACATCAAGAGATGGGCAGGAAATACTCTATCAGAGTGCACTATCAAGATAAGAGACAGAAGACGTTGGAGATCCATGCAGATGACCTTCGTTGTGGAGATGGCACCAGACGATGATGGAGCGTGAAGCTACAACTGCAGATGGATGTTTTACAGGAAGACTGTGTCAACGTGCAAGATACTGCAGTTGTGGTTTCTGTGACAATTTGTTTTACATGGTGAAGATGCCAGCTCTCCCCCCATACACACAACCTCATGTTAATTGTCTTGTATGATACGCATGAGGGAACTGTTGTCGTATTCCTTTTTACAGACTTTTCTTTAAGCTGCAACGTATGTCACTCTCTTGTTACTCTCTTGTCACTCTCTTGTCACCTTCAAATCTTGCAATTGATTTTTCAATTACTTCCAGATGAGCAATAGCTCTAAAACTTGGCATAGTTGTGTATTCCCCATGACAATACAATAATCAGTCGCAAAAATAATAAAATGAATAAAATTAAAATTGATATTAATTTGACATTTTTTATTGTATTGTATCATCAGTGAAATGGGTGATAACTGCAAATAATCTAGGTGTATTCTTTCCAACAAGATTGTCTCTCTTGAGAGAAATATTGAAACTTCTCTCCCCCCGTTTTTTTTCCACACACACACACTATCGCACGCGCGTGCACAGACATACACATAACTGACAACTACATTAAAAAAAAAATGTAATTTACAACTCTTATCAAAATTTTTTTTAAATAAAACCCCCCAAAAAATATTAACTTTCCGTGTAATGTACTGAATAATAAAGTCCGCCTCCTGTGCTATGGACTCCTTTATTGCAAACTGATAATGTCATTAGCGGATCGATTACATGTGACTTAAATTTAAAAACAACAAAAATATAACACTAAAAAGAAGAAAATAAAAAATATATATATATTTAAAGACAGGCTTTTATTGCACTAAAAGCCACAAATAATTTTCAAGGAGTTTATAGCTTGCAGCCAAAAAATATAACATCACATTGACAAAAAGCCTGGGGCGCTGATTCTACATGAAATTAACTTCTGTTTTATACTTCATTGCACACTTATGGATAAAATATATGATAAGCGCTTAAGCGCCCCATGCTTTTTGTCAATTTGATGTTACATTATTTTTACTGCAAGCTAAAAACTCCTTGAAAAATTATTTGTGGCTTTTTAGTGCATTAAAAGACTGTGTTTAAAATATATATATATATTTATTACTCTCTTCAGAAACCCCAGGACGCCACACGGGTTAAAACAATGTTAATAATTAACGTAAATGTTTATGTTGCAGACACTCATAATAAAAAAAATAAACAAATAGAAAACTAGACAAGATAAAAGTAACAGGAGTAGTTATTTACTAGTTACATACCTCGAGTTTACCTTCTTTATTCATTGTAAAATGTGTCAGTTTTCAAATAAATAAAGGGCCCACCGCAGATTCAGATACCATCTGTACTACAAATTGAATATGGGGCATGCAGATATTTTCCGATGTGGAAAGGACAAACAGACAGTAGAACATGTATCCCAAAACTGTCAGCTCCACGAGAGGAGCAGGAATGATGGCAGTATGGCCTTCTCTAACCCAGTTGAGCGAGAAACTGTGTGGTGACGAGAGAATTAACGGACTTCCAGCTTATAAGAGAGAGAGAAAGAGAGAGAGAGAGAGAGAGAGAGAGAGAGAGAGAGAGAGAAAGAGAGGGAGCACTGTGGCTATCTGAGAGCGAACGATGACGATGAAGAAGAAAAAGAACAAGATGAAGAAGAACAAACAGAAGTAGAACCAGAAGAAGAAGAAGAAATAAATAAAGTAGAAATGGAGACCATTACCGATATTTTCCTTTTCTCTCCTCATGCAGCATTGATCCACCACAACAGCCGGCCCTCTTACAGGAAGCCAGCACCAATCATGCACATGCTCGTGCTGTCGTGGTTCCCGTAGTAATGTGTTTTACATGATGAGGTTGCCAGCCTCTTGCACAACCTCATATTAGTCGCCTTGTACTAGACGCCCCAGGGGGCAGTAGTCCTATTGTTTCTTTTGTTTCATCAGAGGCCCCCAAGAACAACAGGGGCCCAAGAAGTGGAGTTGCAGTAGAGAAAATTAATTTACAATAAAACTTTAGTAGGAAGTAAGGGTCCGTCTGTCTGCCTTGCGCTGCTGATGTTTTGCCAACATGATATTGTAAAAAGTTTGGTCACATGTTCTCTTTAGGAAGATGTGTATACAATACGTTCTATGCTGTTTCTGTTCTCGGTCTGTTTATACACTTGCGTTACTTTACTTCGTGACATGTTTCCTAAATTTGTATCCGACAATAAAACTTATATGTATGCTTATGTGGCTCAAGAATTTTTTATATTTTCTTTCTTTGGTTATTGTTTATGTTTTTGTTATGTTGACCTCTACACCCTAGAGTAGAACAGGAACGACTATGTAAGTAAGGTTATATTTTAAATGGTGTTCTTGATTTCAGTTATTTTAGGTTTGGGTGGGATGTAAACAGGGTCGGCTCTTGGACTGTGTGAGGGATAGACCGTACAAGGCGCTGGCTTGGGTGAGGCGCTGATATATGTGTATTTATTTATTTAAACTGTTGATAATGTGTTATTCTGTGTTGTTATTATTTTGCTTCACACGATCTTTGGACACCCAAACCAAGGTAGACGCTCTCAGATGTCGGAGGTGATGGAGATGAAGAGGTAGGTTGTCTCTGGACTGGTTTGTGTGGGGTGGTGCGCTGACATTATGTATGGAGGGATGATATGGATAAAGTTCCTCCCAGAGCAAATGCATACTCGTTACATGGACGTCACACTAACTCACGACGAGGAAGCAAAAAATAATAGCTGGTGACGTTTTCCAAACATTTATTAGGACGCCACAATAGGTACGCTGACACTGACAATCAATCACAAGCAATGTAGGGCATATCAATCAGCATAATGTAAAGTTCCTCAATAAATTGTGATTTCAAGTAAGCTGATCTCATAGATATGTTAGTTTCAGCAGGTTCAGCTCAAACATAAGCAATATGCGAGTTAATCAACTCTTTCCTGATACAAATGGATCATATAAATATAGGCAAGTCTCAATACAAGCCGCACGGAAATGGCGGGTTATGAATCCAGTTCACGTTGACCTTCTGTGGACATATTTTCTAAGTCTAACCTTCGTAGAGGTATCTCCGCTGGCATAGCGAAGTTCGAGGAACATAATAATAACTGTTCTGTGGGCATAAGTAGCCTGAAACATAGATATATCAGGTATAGAGATATCTGGTGTACTTCTAATAACAGAGTCTCTCCTCTGCCTGACGATGCGAATGAGTCGAACAACAAAGTCTAACTTCACCGGCCACAGGACAAAGTAGGAGGAGCGATTACCTTTGTGTTCGAGAACACCACAATTCCACCCGTATCCAGACGTTAGAATTAAATACATGGGACTAATGTTAATAGACCTGCCATCAAATTCACAGAAGGTTTTTCCCATGATGAAAGAAAAACTCGGGGACATCAGAACATGTCCTGCCCCGTACACAGATCACATCTCGACCTGACGGAAGCTCCTTTTCAAAAAAACACACCCAGTCTGGGCATGCGCTAAAGTTAACTTTGAAATATATTCAAGTGGAACAACTACATATTTACTTTCACTCGAAGCAAAAAATGAGAATTCGCCGTTTGACTAGAGTTCTAATCTTACACCCAAAATATTATTACCAAATATTTCCAAACATAACAAGTATACAAACGAATAAATATCTTCCTATATATATATATATATATATATATATATATATATATATATATATATATATATATATATATATATATATATATATATATATATATATATATATATATATATATATATATATATATATATATTTATTGCCACCAGTAATCTGTTGGTAACAGACTACCGCAACCCCCAGGAATAAAAATGCAATTTTTTTTTTAATCTGAGAGCAACATACAATAGGCTCACAACGCACGAATAATGCACAGATGACTAATAAGAGCAATTTATAATGTCAAATTAAGGTAAAGTCGAAGCATAGATCGACTTGTGAGAATATATCTCAACATCTCAGAGAAAGCATTTCTCTTAAGGATAAATATTTCCAGGGAGGTGCCACCAACGTATACTACAATGCTGGCAATGACACAATGCATATAACAATTTCATATTTAAGCACTATAAGTACATGATTGACAAAGAAGAAAAATCACCAAAGAACAGCGGTGAATATATAGCAATGAACGTCGTGATAGTAGTGATACAATCATTATATTACAAATGACAATGTGTATCTATCTTGATATAGAAAAAAAACTGTTCTAGAGTTAGATGTGTTAAGAAGTCCAAGACCCAACAGTTAGGTGGAATCATGTGGGCATCTAGACAAAATGTCTGCCATCACATTATCTGATCCACGGATAGCTCGTACCGAGAAATGAAAAGGTTGAAGAGCAATTGCATATCGAGTAGACCTCGAGCTCTTCAAATTCTTACTATGTGTAGCCGTAAGAGCTTTTTGGTTGGTTTCTACTATTAAATTTTGCGCCTAGAAGGAATCTTTGTAGTTTGAGAATTGACCAGACCATAGCCAATAGTTCACGGTCTAAAACCGAGTAATTCCTTTCTGCAGCATTAAGTTTTCTGGAGATATACATTACAGGATGCAGAGTTCCAGAGTACTCTTGCATTAGTGCCGCTCCAATCCCAGTTGATGAAGCGTCACTACGAAGAACAAATGTCTTATGTGTAGTAGGTAACACTAAAATAGGTGGTGTTGAAAACACACTTTTAATCTTATCCAAAGAGTATTGGCATTCCTGTGACCAGCGGACCATATTAGGCGACCCTTTCTTCAGTAGTGTAGAAAGAGGTGCCATGATAGAGGATAGATTCGGAATGAATCTTCCATAAAATTGAATAAGACCTAAGAGACTTCGCACTTGCTTTTTAGTCTTAGGAATGGAGATGTTACGTATCTTAGTGATATTATGGTCCTCTGTCTTTAGGAAACCATGACCGACCCGATGGCCTAGGAAAGAAATTTCGCTAAAACCAATGCAGGCTTTAGAGGGTTTCGCTGTCAGGTTATACTAGCGTAGAGTAGACAGTAATTCAACTAACCCCGAATAGTGATCTTCCCAAGTATCGCTGAAAAGACAGATGTCGTCTAGATACGCAATGACATCTGACCGATAAGATAGGATTCGACGCATCATGCGTACGAATGTAGCTGGTGCGTTCATAAGGCCGAAACTTGTCGCTGTTCTCCTAGCGATAAATCAGGAGAGACAGTAACATTTTTCCATGATTCACTAGAATGAAGTGGAATCATCGGAAGAGGAAGATTTACATCTGAAAAAACTTGTTTCCTCATCCTGTATTACGGACAGTGATGAGTAATGACCATGTTGGACTGGTGAATCGTCCGTTGCCTGGAAAATAGGCTGTAAATAATCCGGACGTTCATGGAATTCCGTAAGCATATTGATGTGGAAGGTTTTGTGCTTTCCATCAATATCGACAATGTAGTCAACATCGGAAATTTTCGAGATTATATCGTACGGACCTTTCCAAGAAATAAGAAGTCTGTTTTCCCTACAAGGTAGCAAAACAAATGCTTGGTCACCAGGACAAAGTTGTCGTAAGGTTCTTTTCTTATTGGCAAATTGTCTTGCCTTCTGTTTAGTAAATTCAGAAGAAGAAGTTGCCACTTTGCATGCTTCGATAATCTTTTGTCTCAGCGCGATGACATATTCGTAAGAAGATTTTGTGTCATCGGTAATATTATCAGCGGTTATGAGATCATGAAGCAAAGACATAGGGCCGCTCGGTCGCGCGCCAAAGACAAGTTCAAAGGGAGAAAATTGTGTATGTTCATTGGGGACCTCTCTGTAAGCGAAGAGGGCCGCGGGTAAAACCCTGTCCCAATCTTGAGGATGATCCTCAGTTATCTTCCCTAGTAAGTTTTTGGGTGTTCTATTTAGCCGTTCGACCATCCCATTGGACATAGGAAGATAGATACTACTCAAAGATCTCTCTATCTGCAGAGTAGACATTACTTGAGACATGGTATCCGATATTAGTTGGGTGCGATGGTCTGATAATATCTCCCCTGGGAATCCCAGACGAGAAAATATAAGCCAAAGAGCATCTGCAATGTCAGCAGTAGTAATGCTCTTTAGAGGAATAGCCTCTGGCCAACGTGTGCACATATCAACACACGTCAAGATAAACTTATGTCCTCTAGCAGATTTGATCTTAAATGGAACAATGATGTCTATCGCCATTTTCTGAAATGGTCGAATAGGGATGTCTGCAGCCTGAATAGGTGCAGCATGGCGTGGACCTTTGGATTTAACCTCTTGATATACTTTACAAGATCGACAATAAATCCGTATGTCCTTGTTCACAAAAGGCCAAAAGAAAGCCGCAAGAACTCTGGACTTTGTACGGGAAAAAACCCATATGTCCAGCACATCGAGAGTCGTGAGCGTGCTGCAACATTTTAACTCTCAAATTCTTGGGGACAAGAATCTGAGAATGACTTGACTTAGTGGAGTCTTGCACCATACGTACAAGTACGCCATTCCTTATTGTAATCCAAGATTTACGCTTTGTATCTTTATTCGGATCACCATTTGTTGCAAGAGTAAAGAATTTCTTTAGTGTCGGATCATCTTCTTGCTGTTTTATAAACGAGTCACGAGAAACTACCAAGGGATCATCTTGGTTATGCACTTCATTATCTTCAGTAGATGAAGTTTGAGGCATATTAAGAGCTTGAGCTCTAGTGACTACAGCATTAGCAGTTTGCATATTTTGTTTTTCCCAAATGGAAATTTGTTGTGGAGTGCATTCTTTGACTCCGTGAATACGACCGATGATAAGATCAGCGATCGGATTCGGCAGAAGACATGCGTGTACATCTCCTGTAAAGAAAGGAGTAGCAATCTTAATGATAGCAATAGATTATTTCTCTAAGGTGCCGCCAAATGTTACACATTTGACTACTTTTCCTGTGGCACGAGAAGGATCTACAAGTGACTGCCTAACACCAATTGTGGTGTATCCAGAATAAAAAAGAACTGAGACTGGATTGTCATTTACTAAACCTTTATGTAAGACTAGAGAACCTCTTCCATCATGAACGACTGACGCAGGAAGAGCAGGAAGAGGATGGCCACAACTTAAAGTGGACACCGTAGTTGGTTCAAATAATGTTTTGCATTGGGGGCACTGAGATGCTCTCCCAAAATCAAAAGCGGAACATGCCATATTATTAGCGTCATTATTATCTTTAGTCTGCTTATAGGCTTCATGTGACTCTTGCTGTGCAGAGTTTGCCTGATAATGTGATTTATGTTTTTTGTATTGTGATCTACCTCGATTATTATTGCCTCTGTAATCATTATTGTTTCCCTTATTGTAACCCCTATTTGGGTTTGAGTCATAATTCTCATGGTTACCATTATCATATTCATTATAATGAGTATCTCTATAACTATGGTCTTGTTGTCTCCATGATGGATGACTTGGATAGTTCCTATAATGACTTCCTCTGCGGAAATTCCAATAATTATGACCACCCCTGAATCGAGGGCTGTCGGCTCGTCTCCAGTTCTTCGCAGAAGAACCCTGAAATGATTGGTTACCTTGGTTTTGATAACTATTATGGTTACCCTTTTTATCAAACCTGTTTTGTGGTCCCTGAAATTTGTGTGAATAATTAGGGTTGTATGGTGTTGCTGAAGCAACTGGCATGCCTTCCTTAACCTTAGCATTGCTAAAAGCTACGTCCGGATGTGCCGTGACGTATTGGGTACAATATTCTTCCATTTCTTTTAGTGTCTTGGGTTTACGCTCATGTAGGAATTCAAGGAATGGTTTATTTACACTTGACATAATTTTGTCCCTGAGCAACAAGTCTATAAGGGCTTCATATGACTTTTCTGTTTTGGACAACTCAATCCAACGATTAAATGTAAGACGTGTCCTTGCAATGAATTCTGAGAATTCTACCCCTGATTCAGGTACCATTTTCTTAAACAAAATACGATAACCTTCTTCTGTCAACTGATATTTTTCTATCAAGGTTGCTCTAATAACATCATAATTATCCTTATCAGCCTCTTCTACCAAGCTTAAACTTGTAAGAGAATCACCTTTAAAATTTTCTGACAACTGATTAGCATACTGTGATTTATCCACATTATGAGTTCGACAGGAACGTTCAAAACGATCCAGCCAGAATGTAATATCGTCAATGGAAGGATTGAACGGTGGTACCTTGACCTTATAAGTAGAAGGTTTACCATTATCACCAGTTGACTGATTAACATTACCCATGTTTGTCAACTTCAATTTTTCTAACTCAAGTTCTTTCTTATGTCCATGTTCCATCTTTGCTTTTCTCTCCTCAGCTTCTAATCTTTTATTTTCAGCCTCTATTTCTAGTCTTTTCTGTTCAGCTTCTCTGTCTAATCTCTTTTGTTCAGCCTCAGCTTCTCTTTCTAAACTTTTTTCTTCTTTTTCCATTTCCATCTGGATTCTCTTTTCCTCCACCTGCATCTGCAATTTCTTTTGTTCAGCTTCCAATTCCATTTTTTTCTCCTCAGCTTTTAGTTTTTTCTCTTCATCCTTCTGTGCTTTGGCATAATGAGAAAGTACAAACTCTTTTAACTCCTCAGGAGTCATCCCAAGGGCTCTCCCTTGCTCAATGAAGTAGTCCAAAGTTGCCACAATATATAATAATATGTGGCTATTATCACTGAAATAACAAATTTATTTCAACCAAGCAGGAGCAAGTTTTTAACAAAAACTTGTATAATCAGCTCCCTATATCCCAATCTCTGTGGGAAACAAGCCTTTAAATAAGGTCTTGTATAATCAACTGTACCTCTAATAATAGCAATTAATCATCAGTTGATTCTTTCTCATAAGTTCACTACACAGCTAGTAGTGTATGATCAAGTATATTTTATATAGCATATGTCAACCCAGAACACAAACAAAACAATTATAAAAGACAACATGATAACATTCGCAGAAATCAAATAAGTTAAATAAAAAACAGAAGAAAATAATCACAGAACCTGTGATGATAACTGCGCCGTAAGAAACAAAACAAATAACGCCACAGTGTATAAAATAAAGGTGTATAGAACTGAATTAATAGAAAAGAGCAGACCTACAAATACAAACAAATCAAAACAAAACTGAAGAACAGAAAAAAATATCACAAAAACAACAATGGGACAGATCGTCACAGCTAACAAAAATAGCAACAGATGTTGCAGCAAATTTTCAATCAAGAAAATTGCACCTACAGAACACTAATATAGGACCTCTCGACGTGGTATACCGTATATCAGTCGCCTACCCAACCGACCCACAAACAATAAACTAATTTAATACACAAACAAATAATATAAATACATATATAGCATATAATAGTGTGTGTTGCAACAAAGGCTCAGTTATATCATATAATGGTACAGTTCAATCAAAATTAACTGCCACTTTAATAAATTAATACTGGCCTAAACTATTAAAGTTCAACAGAAGATAATAATGTAGAGAAGATCCACCGTTGAAGGGAACTGCAACAACGACAATAGTTAGTGGTCTCCAAAGTATTCTGTTGTGTAGCAATGTCTGTTTAACATAAACAATGTCTGTACTTTCCGCGCTGTTCTGTGTAGAAATGTCAGCACAAGGTAGATGTCAATAAGCGCTGACCGAGTTACTGCAATCTTGTATCGTAACTTGGGCTTCAAAACATGGCAACAAAGTAATGGTACTTGACCTTCTCAAAAGACTGCAATGTATCGGCAACGCCGGGTACTTTGAAAATACAGCCAACTTGATATACCTCGTTGTAGACGGAGATGTCTTGAACCGATAGAGTACTTCACGGCTTGAATGAAGAATGTTGCCTGCTGAATGTCGAATGGGTAAAGGACCCTTAATGTGCTGGTGCCAGCCCAAACCAGCATTTGGCCACCACAATGATAATGTGTTATTCTGTGTTGTTATTATTTTTCTTCACACTATCTTTGGACACCCAAACCAAGGTAGACGCTCTCAGATGTCGGAGATGATGGAGATGAAGAGGTAGGGTGGCTCTGGACTGGTTTGCGTGGGTGGTGCGCTGACATTATGTATGGAGGGATGATATGGATAAAGTTCCACCACGAGCAACTGCATACTCGTTACATGGACGTCACACTGACTCACGACGAGGAAGCGAAAAAATAACAGCTGGTGACGTTTTCCAAACATTTATTAGGACGCCACAATAGGTACGCTGACACCGACAATCAATCACAAGCAATGTAGGGCATATCAATCAGCATAATGTAAAGTTCCTCAATTAATTGTGCATTCAAGTAAGCTGATCTCATAGATATGATAGTTTCAGCAGGTTCAGCTCAAACATTAGCAATATGCGAGTTAAGCAACTCTTTCCTGATACAAATGGAACATATAAATATAGGCAAGTCTCAATACAAGCCGCACGGAAATGGCGGGTTATGAATCCAGTTCACGTTGACCTTATGTGGACATATTTTCTAAGTCTAACCTTCGTAGAGGTATCTCCGCTGGCATAGCGAAGTTCGAGGAACATAATAATAACTGTTCTGTGGGCATAAGTAGCCTGAAACATAGATATATCAGGTATAGAGATATCTGGTGTACTTCTAACAACAGAGTCTCTCCTCTGCCTGACGATGCGAATGAGTCAAACAACAAAGTCTAACTTCACCGGCTACAGGACGAAGTAGGAGGAGCGATTACTTTTGTGTTCGAGAACACCACAATTCCACCCGTCTCCAGACGTTAGAATTAAATACATGGGACTAATGTTAATAGACCTGCCATCTAATTCACAGAAGGTTTTTCCCATGATGAAAGAAAAACTCGGGGACATCAGAACATGTCTGGCCCCGTATACAGATCACATCTCGACCTGACGGAAGTTCCTTTTAAAAAAACACACCCAGTCTGGGCATGCACTAAAGTTAACTTTGAACTATATTCAAGTGGAACAACTACATATTTACTTTCACTCGAAGCAAAAAATGAGTATTCGCCCTTTGACTAGAGTTCTAATCTTAGACCCAAAATATTATTACCAAATATTTCCAAACATAACAAGTATATATATATGTGTGTGTGTGTATATATATATATATATGTGTATATATATATATATATATATATATATATATATATATATATATTATATATATATATATATATATATATATATATATATATATATATATATATATATATATATATATACTTTTAATTTGCTAGGGGCGATGTGGTCAGCATTACGCCGGCCGCCTTGATGTTCCCAAAGTTGCTCTGGTACCCAATTCATGAGGTTGGGTCCACCCTGGAGTCTAAAAAATCCTACCTCAACAGAGGATCGAACAATGGACCACCGAGCTAGGAAGTCAGTGCACTAACCACAGCGCTACCGCGAAGGAGCATAGGCCTTTCCTAAATTGGTGACATTTAGCATAGGAACAAAGCAAATTAAAAGTATATATATATAATACCGCTTCCAAAGAAAGGAAATCTAAAAATGTGCAAGAACTACAGAACCATTAGCCTTATTAGTCATCCAAGTAAGGTGATGTTAAGGATACTTTTGAACAGAATAAAACAGAAATCAGAAGAAATCTTGTCAGAGGAACAGGCTGGCTTTAGACCAAAAAGAAGTACCTCAGAACAAATCTTCAATATTAGATTACTGATCGAAAAACATCTCCAGCATCAACATGATTTATACCATAACTTCATCGATTTCACAAAAGCCTTCGATCGAGTCTGGCATGAAGGTTTATGGCAAATAATGAGAAAATTCAATTTTGATACCAACATCATAGATATCATTGAAGCACTATACAAGGACGCAAGCAGTGCTGTTTTTGCAAGCAATGACATTGGAGAATTTTTCAAAACAACTGTAGGAGGTCGCCAGGGATGTATCCTGTCACCAGTGCTCTTTAACATTTATCTAGAACATATTATGCAGGAGGCTCTCTACGATTATAAATCAACCATATCGATTGGAGGCCGACCTCTGTGTAATCTACGTTTTGCTGATGATATTGATCTGATAGCTGGAACAGAATCAGAACTTCAAGACCTTACCTCTAGACTGGAGAAAGTAACAAGAACATATGGGATGGAAATTAATATAGAAAAAAGCAAGATATTGGTGAATAGCCATAAGAAACATGTTCCAACCAACATTACGTTAAATGGGCAAACGTTAGAAGAAGTTAACACCTTTAAATATCTCGGGTCCACTATATGTAGTGATGGAAGATCAAATAAAGAAATCAAGACAAGACTTGAGATGGCCTCAGCTGCCATGACAAGGTTGAATGTGATCTGGAAAAGTAACATCAGTTTTCCTGTGAAGATCAAATTATACAAATCACTTGTATTATCTATTCTCTTGTATGGGTGTGAGGGCTGGACGCTCACTGCAGATACGGAGCGAAGGATTCAGGCTTTCGAGCATAAATGTTACAGAAGAATTTTGCGCATTTGCTATAAAGAGCACAAAACAAATGTCTATGTTAGAGAGAAGATAAACACCTATGCAGGCCATCAAGAACCACTTTTGTCAATAGTGAAACGTCGAAAGCTTGCCTGGTTTGGGCATGTAACTCGTCATGACTCCCTTTCGAAAACGATCCTCCAGGGAACAGTCGAAGGTAAACGGAGAAGAGGAAGGCAAAGAAAATCCTGGGCTGATAACATCAAAGAATGGGCAGGACACGGTTTCTCCACACTTGTACGCATTGCTGAGAATAGAGAGCAGTGGAGGACCCTGTCTGCTGATGCTTCCACCATGGCACCCCTACGACCCATGACGGGTTATGGGTTGAGATGAGATGATGATATATATATATATATATATATATATATATATATATATATATATATATATATATATATATATATATATATATATTCATTGCCATCAGTAATCTATTGGTAACAACTGTATTGAAAATTCCAAAGTAAAACATGTATTGCCTTATATGAAAATGATAGTTTTAATAATAGTAATAGAGGTCTATTTTACTTTTTGTTCTAAAACAGCTTATTGGGCAGACTTTTGCAGGTCAACACAAATAAACGAAGATAAAAATTACATTCCATGAGATTTTAGACACATAAGTGCAGGGCTGGCCTTAGGCATATTTAAACTGTTAGGCCCAATAGGGCCTTACTTAAACAAGGTGTCTCGCACTCGTGTTGCCACCACCAGCTTTGAAAAAAACATAGAGAACGAAGACTCTTTTAAATTAGATACCAGGACGGGACCCAAAGATGCAGCAATAGAGAATGAAGTCAGCGACCCATAGCTTGACTGGTTGCGTCAGGGTCAGCGAACCAGAGCTGACCAAGACCCTACTCCACCTCCACGTGGTGGTCCTAGAAACCGGCTGCATCACTGCAGTCTGGCTGAGAGAGTAGGGATTGAAGAAGGAAGGCAAACCCGGTCCCGAAAAATGCCGAGCTGAAGTCAGATGTGTCGGCCGAAAGGCGCAGATATCCCTTCTCCGGTGTAAACAGACACAACGCAACCAACGTCCATTACAGGACGAACGAGGAAGAAGAAGAAGATATCAGGACTATGTGCTAATATACTGTATTAAGGATAAAACAATGTCTATATTTATCAGCTACATCATTAAAAAAATATTACAACTAAACTGTAGCATTAAGTCAAGGGACCTCACAAGAATGGCCCAAATCGTGCCACGCAATTATTAAGTACCTGCACCATTTATCTCTCTGTCTCTGGTGTGGCTCAGCATTTTTCTTGTTTTGCTCTTTGTAATTATCTTGTTTTGCGTGCTGTTTATGCGAGATGTGTGGTCCTTTGCTTTGTTGGTCTGGTTGTGAGCGAGCTGGTTGCTTTGGCGCCTGATCCGGAAACTTCTTCCTGGCTCCTTGAGACTCCATGAGAGCAATTTAGAATCGCTCTGCCAGTGTAAAAATATTTTCTAACTGGTCAGCGCCGTTTTCAGTGAGAAATCTACGCATTTCCACCGACATAGACTCTTTTAGTTGCTCTGTCACAATCAGCTCTTTCAACCCGTCATAGTTCTCGGTAAAGTTTCCCAGTGTACAACACTTCACTAGGTAGTCTTCAATACGGGCCGCGAGCTGTGAGAAAGTCTCTCCGGCCTCCTTCCGAGAACCTAGAAATTTTTTCCTGTAAGCCTCTGAATGAAGCTTGTACCTCACCAAGAGAGAATTTTTCAATGCCTGATAGTCATCTTGCTCTCCGGCCGGAAGTTTATTAAAAACTTCGTAGGCGGCTCCTCTTAGGCCTTGGGAAAGTTTCAAGTTCCACTTCCTTTCTTCAAGTCCAAACCCTGCTGCAAAGCGTTTGAAGCGGTCTGAAAAGGCGTTCATTGTATCGTTCCTTTCTGAAAAAGGTTCCAGCAGAAAGCTCATGGCATTTGGGTGGCGCAGGTTGCAAAGTTGGCACACATCTGAGCGGGGTGAGTACCCTCCATCACAGTTGGAAGCCGCTGTATTTTTTGCAAGCTCTATCTGATTGGTCTGTCCCTGGATTTCCTTTTGCTTCATGTTAAATGCATGCTCTGCAGCGGCTTTCTCTTTCCGCTCCGCTGCTTCTGCTGCTGCTTTCTCTTTCCACTCTGCTGCATCTGCTGCGGCTTTCCGCTCTGCTGCGTCTGCTGCAGCATTCCGCTCTGCTGCGTCTGCTGCGTCTTTCCACTCCGCTGCTTCTGCTGCGGCCTTCTCCTTCTCCATTGCAAGTTTCTGCACTTCAATCTCTCTTGCATGGAGTTTATCAGTCTCCTCACTCACAAATTTCATCAGATTTTTCCACTTATCCTGTATTCACGCCCTGCCTCCAATAAACTAGTTCTAATTTTTGCGGCATCTGCCATGATATGCAGTACGGGTTTGTGAAGGGAAAAATTTGCAGTGACTTCTAAACAAATTTATTAGACTCACACAAGTAATTATCTCTTTAAAACCAGCTAGAATTAAATTAGTTATCAAGTTCAAATAGTTCTTTAAAAAATCACTCAGCGTATTGTAAAAAATGTAAAACAGATTATCTCGCAGTTTCTATGATCAATTTACTAAATATTTATGAAAAAAATTTTTCCTTTAGTTACAGAAAAAGAAGAAAAAATCAGTTCCTTACAGTATCCTCTGTTCTCAAAAAGTGTTTACTCTGTCCGTTTGATACTTAATTTTAAAAGTATAACTCGTGCTTTAGAGATATAAATTATCCCCCCCCCCCCTCCTATGAAATAGACAAATTATAGTAAGAGTCAGTCTAGGAGGTAATCCCTCAAAATGCCAACAAATTTCGCAATTATCGCAACTATATAGAATGGATGAAAATGTGATTTATCACACTTCTAAGTCCGGGTTCGCTAATCAGAAGACGAGTCCCCAATTGTCGTGTGGTGTGTACTGGGGCAACTACGATAGTAGTTTTTGCGAGGAATAGCTGTTGCGATCGTAATTATAGATTGGATGTTGAAGTAAAATATATAAACAGTTATAAATGTTCTCACACAGAGCGGATAAAGCTAAACGCCTTAGGCCGTCACTGGACATCACAAGTACACACCGACCTAGGCATTAATGTTAAATGGGTCAATGTTACGTTCTGAGTACACGCCTCACAGGCTAACACTGTAGATATGAGACAGGTACTACTGCCGCTGTGCCTGGAATGTTGACATGGGTGTATGTAGATTCAGTCACACACCACAGGACGTACGTAAGAGTACATGTAGGAGTCAAAAAGGTTGTAAACGACTGGAACAGTTCGATACTGTTTATTACGTTACAACACAGACACGATGACATAAATGAAACACAGTCGACAGCAAGAACACCAATCATATCTGCACTCAAAAGGGACTGCACACTCGGCAGTTATGATCATAGTCATGGCCTATGAATCTCTACACTTCTCATCAATGCACAAAGACTGCATCTACGGCAGTTATCATAATAGTCAAGGCCTATAAATCTCTACACTTCTCATCAATCCACAAAGACTGCATCTACGGCAGTTATCATAATAGTCAAGGCCTATAAATCTCTACACTTCTCATCAATGCACAAAGACTGCACCTACGGCAGTTATCATATTAATAATAATAATAAATTCTTTAAGCGCCAAACACGGCGCATAAGGCAGAAACCAGTGCTCTCCAGGTTGTTCGTTGTGACGCCACTCCTCTTAGCTCTTGCACATTATTTAGGCCCAACGTTCTTCCTTCTCTTATTATTGTTCTTCTGAGTGTTTCTTTTGGTCTTCCTTTTTTCCTCTTACCCTCAGGAACCCAAGTGAGCGCCTGTAGTGGTATTTTTAGTTTTGCATTCGCAGGACATGACCGATATATGACCATCGTCTTTTTCTTATATAGTTGGAGACATATTTCTGCCTAGAGTCTTCTCTTATTTGTCGATTAGTCTTGAATTCTTTCCAACTGATGTTCATGAGTTTTCTAAGACATTTGTTCTCGAATGTATTCAGCTTGTTCTCCAATGATTTTGTTATTTTCCAACTCTCACAGCCGTATGTTAACACTGAGATAACATTTGAATTAAACAGACGAAGCTTGGTATGTATATTCAATGATCGTAATTTGCAAATGTTAGATAATCTATTTAAGGCGCTAGCTGCCAAAGCAATTCTAGTATGGATTTCTCTTGTTGTGTCACCATCCTGAGTCATTTTACTGCCTAAATAATAATTGAAACTTTCAACTTTCTGTAGTTTTTCCCCGTTCAAGATGATATCAAAGGTCTCGTTAGAAAAATTCATAGTTTTAGTTTTAGAGGCATTTATTTGGAGACCTATTTTAACCGAGAGATGACACAAATTATTTACTGCTTCTTGGGATTGTCTGGGTGTTAAACTTAAGAATGCTAAATCATCTGCGAAATCCAGGTCCCCCAGGAATTTTCCGTTTGTCCATTTTATACCTAATTGTTCATTGTGGGTATAGTTTCTCACAACCCAATCAATAGCTATTATAAAAAGTAGTGGTGACATAATACAGAGTTGTTTCACCCCTGTTTCTACTGTAAACCATTCTGTATTCCCTTTATTTGTTTTAACCCAACATCTTGCATAGTCATATAGCGCTTTGATTATATTCACATATTTTTATCATATTAGTCAAGGCCTATAAATCTCTACTCAAACTCTGCGATATAAAGAAAGACTGCACACAGCAGTTATATAATTCAAAGCATAAAGTACTCCACTCAAACTCTGAGCTATAAAAAAGACTGCACACAGCAGTTATATAATTCAAGGCCTTTAGTACTCCACTCAAACTCTGCGCTATAAAGAAAAACTGCACACAGCAGTTATATAATTCAAGGCCGAAAGTAATCCACTCAAACTCTGCGCTATAACGAAAGACTGCACACAGAAGTTATATAATTTAAGGCCTAAAGAATAGCTTCACAGAAATCCATACTGCAGTGTATCAACTAGGCTGTACACACAGCGAAAACATAAGTCGATATCTTCTTAAGCACTGCGCAGGCATACACTATCAAAAACACCAGGCTGACCGGCTCGGTCCACGCCCAGAAACGGACTCCCCGGGATCACACACTAGTCCCGCCAAAAAAAACCCGACACGAGAAAAACGGCTGTTTAGAACACAGCTCCGGCAATAATACATGCGGACTAGCCGCAAGCTATTCACATACAGCTCAAAACAGTTCAGAATCAATTCATCTCAACACTTGAGATGAATAGCGTTCCCCACGCTTTCTGACTGTTCTATCATATATTTGTTGGAACAATTCATAGCTAATCAAGCATACAAGCGCCACAACCCAAAATCTAACTTGTCCAACAAGCATTTTAAAGATTTACTTCCCCTTTATTAAATAGAACTAACAAAACTAAAACAAGACCAAATCTGTTCTTAACAGTTTACCACACCCCCAGAAAAAAAATGATTTAGCAGTTTTTGAAAATTATACACACCACTAATATGGGGTCAGCAAAGCCCTAACACGCGCCTACAAAAATTACCTTATGTTAGGTGACAATAATATATCTACAAAAGAATATCAACCATACATGTAAAGTAGCAACTAAAGCATCCAACATAATCATCCAAGCAAAACAAAAATTAATATAATACAAAACCAAGCTAAGTACATCTAGTACAAGAAACAGCCAATAGTAAGAGAAGAACAAGATCAAGCAAAAGAAGAATGTTCTGTAATAAAGGAAAGTATGAAATAGGAATATGAAAAGAATCAGATAATATCACAATGTTACAATTAAGTCAAGCAATTCCCTACATGTAAAAGAAATACAACTATCAGAACCAATTACATTATTTAAAGTCACATAATTAACTTAACAATACAAAGAATGAAAGTATAAATAGCGTAAGAAGAAAAAGTATACATGAAGCATGAAGTGAATCAAAGATGAAACACGGAAGCATAAACAAAATATCAGACCATACTGAAAAGACATATAATATATATAATATAAGATATATATATATATAATATAAAAATCTTTAATGACGGAAAATATTTTTTTTAAATCGATAACGGCGGCTTAGGTTACTAAGCGTTTTTTTTTTAAGCGAGTGGGGCTTGTTGTGCCGGCGGTTGTGACGATGTATGGGTGTGTACAATTTGGGGTGTAGCAGGTGGTTGTGTGTATGACTCAGGAGTGAAGTGTTAGAGACTAGCCTATACAAGGGACAACATCTAGAGGTGGGAGTGAAGTGTTAGAGCCTTTATTAGGGCTATTTAGTTATATATTTATTTTACAACTATTTAGTTATATTTTTATTTTACAACATAGAAGTATATAGTTAATGATATCTTTTAAAAGAATACTTGAGTTAAAGAGGAAAATATAAAAAATCGATAACGGCGAGTAGGTTACTAAGGGGGTATTTGAATTGAGTGGAGTCTTTTTGTGCTGGCGATGGCGACGACGCATGGGTGTATTGTGGCGACGCATGGGTGTATTGTGAGTAGTTGGCAGGGCTGCCAACTAGTGGAGTGTGTTGGGGTGTGGTTTTTTTGTGTGATGTTGTATTGTGCCCGTAGTGTGTTTGTTTAAGGCGGGTGTGCCATCATCGTGAGGTGGGTGTGAAGTGTTAGAGACTCGCCTATACTAGGTCTTGCATCGAGCGGTGGGAGTGACGTGATAGAGAAGTCCCTATACTAGGGCCAGCATTGAGAGGTGGGAGTGAAGTGTTAGAGACATACCTATACTAGAACCAGCATCGAGAGGTGGGAGGGAAGTGTTAGAGACATGCCTATACTAGAACCTGCATCGAAAGGTGGGAGAGTGAAGTGTTTGTTTGAAGGTGTAGCTGGCATGTGTGTGTGTGGTTCTGTGTGCGCGCATCTGTGGTTGTGTGTGCGTATGTGTGTATGTGTGCGCGCGGCTGTGGTTGTGTGTGCGTGTGCGTGTATGTGCGTGTATGTGCGTGTGTGCGAGTGTGTGTGTGCGTGTGTTCGCGTAGTGTGTGCGTGCGCTTGTTTGCGTGTGTTCGTGTGTGTGCGTGTACGTGTTTGCGTCTGTATGTGCGTCTGTGAGTGTGTGTGTGCGTGCACGCGTGCGTGTGTGTGTGGTGGTGTGTGCGTGCGCGTGTTTGTGCGTGTGTGTGTGTGGTTGTTATTTTGTGTGTGTGTGTTCGTGTTGTTATGTGTGTACGTGAGCGGGTGGTATGGGTCTTGGTCTTGTCTGGTATTTTTGTGTGTAGGTATTGGCAAGTAGTAGGACAGGTATCCGTGTTTGGTAACTGTAGTCGCTCAAATTCGGCGAGGCTTTTACCCTGTAAAGCCAGCAAATGTTCAAATTCAGGACGAGTTAACGTAAAGCCGGTTTTGGTAGGAATCTTTAGATATGACTCACCAAATTATTTTCGCACATGTAGTAAACGCTGGCCTTAATAAAAAAAAAGAGAGTTGCTTAGTTGAAAAACTAATCGATTGTTGACGCATTGTCGATACGAAAAAAAAATTTTGCGCGCCGCGTCCAGACATGTCTGAAGCATGTCCAGATAATGGTCTATGGTATAGCAATATATTAGTTCAATAATGGCGGTTAGTACATTCTTTCCCGCCCCGCGCTTGTAGTTTAGCGAGAACGACCAAAAACGTGTGTTTGTCTAAGGCGTTTTGGTTGTTTATTGAGCGAATTAGTACTAGATTTATCGTGCTCCCCCGAATCAAACCAGGGGTTCTCTTCTCGTATAATGTTCTACCCTGACATTTCTGACAAACGATTCAGGTTTTACCCTCACTAGTAAGAAACTCGGATCGATGGACCGCGCAAATCCCGCTGAATATACGCTAGATGTATATTTATCAGATCAGTGAGGGCGGATGCCCATGCGCGCATAACTTCACACGTCAAAAATAATCTTTACAGGAGCGATTATATGTTGATATTTCACTGTCGCTATTAGAGACCATACCACAGACTTGTGTAGATTGATCAAGTATTGTGGAGGTAGTGTATTCTTAAGCAATAACAGGAGATTTTTGTGTATTTCATGAAAGTTTAGGTATAGGTACACTGGCAAAAAGTGAACTCATCAGAACGTTGTTATCTATGTGGATGTGTTGTAGTCTTGTTACATACAACAACAAGCTGATTTAGACGTAGCTTTAACATTTTTTTTATTGGAAGAAGTTGTGCTTTTACCCTTTTACATGAATATAACATCCGATTTGTTACAAAACCTTCATGCAACTATGTTGCTACTTGACTTGAGAAGAAGGAATTTTTATAAGCACTCACTAAGTGAATTCCCTTTTTCCTGCCCACTATAGAATAAAGAGGAAAATATAAAAAAAAGTAATAAATGTTATAGAGGAAGATGACTAAGGAGTGGTGGGGATGATTTTAGTTTTTGTTTTGTGGTGGCGTGTAGGTATTGAGAATATAAGACGATGAGAGGTGCCGTTTGTAATTGTCGGAGGCAGCTATTCTTGTGATGTAAAATAATGACAGGGAATTCCCCGTTGTTTGGTGATTGGAACTACATATTGAGATGGGCGCTGGGTCACGTGGTAGTTTTCTTTATTATTTATAGTATATCATGAGTAATAAAGCTACTCACCCATCTAGTGGTATGTAAGTGACCCTACACAGCCGTAGTCTCCATGTAACTGGAACAATACCGAGGCCAGTTTCATTCGTTTTTAATAAAGTTCAAACACGTGCTTTTACCCTCCCTTGTTTTGGAACCGGATCGATGGCCCACGCAAAACATCGAGCGTAAATTTCTGTTCACGTCACAAGTTCAAAACACAATCGATCAATAGTAGAAATTTATAAAAGAAACATTCCTTCGTTCTTATGTTCGAATCCCCGCTACTTAATGTTTCCCTTTTTTCATACGGGCGACATATGGTGATAGGTTTTATATTGTCCCCCAAGAGGTTCAAACATGCGGCGACTACGGAAATGTAGTACATTAAATAAATGTAACTAAGTATTTGTTCCAGTTATCAAACGGGTATCTATGTTTTGTCCTGCAATTTTCAAACTTTAGTAAAAGCTTTTCTTGCAAGCAACAAAGAGGGTCCCAACATTTTCTCCCAGGCCTGCGCAAAGGATCCAACCTGTTGGTAAATAGATAAACTGGCAAATACTTCTTTAAATATTTTTTACCGGTAAGAAATATTTTGACAACGGTAAGAAAAATTGTGATATCAAATGGAAGGTATTGAGCCTTCTTTCTTGCTTAGCATATATTGTTCACGTCTCACTGCCATATAGAAGTAAGCTGATGATACAGGCGTTATATATTGCAGCTTTGGTCATCGTTGCGAGTTTGGAGTTTCCCCAAAAACGTGATGTGAGGCAGGCAAAGGTAGCTGCAGCTTTGTTAATGAGACAAGCAATTTCTGTGGCCAGAGAGAGTTTGTCATTGATGATATACACAAGGTATGTGTGATGCACCGCACACAACCCGGCAGGGCAGACCCAGTTTTAACTGGGCACCAGAGGAACTCTGGGACGGTTAAAGTGGCCGCCACGATGCTGATTACAGCATCGCGGCGGCTGACTTAACACCACCTGCATCACACATACCTTGTAGGTCTATATATGTCTAATTGTTGTAATATATGTAAATATATATGTATAACAGTACAATATACATCACACAAAAATTCCCCCTAACCTACACCCGCTATACAGCATCACCCTCGCCAGCACAAAAAGACTCCAATCGCTTCAAAAACCCCATTAATAACCTACTAATTATCGATTTTTTATATTTTCCGTCATTATCCATTTTTTATATTTTATATATTCTATGTATATATATGGCTAATTGTTGTAATATATGTAAATATATATATATAACAGTGCAATACAACATCACACAAAAATCCCCCCTAACCTATACCCCACTATACATCGTCACCCTCGCCGAAATATCCTCCCTAAACTACACTCCACTATACATCGTAACCCTCGCCAGCACAAAAACAATACCCCGCTCCCTGAAACAACCCCCTTAGTAAACTAATCCGCAGTTATCGATTTTTATATTTTCCTCTTTAACTCAAGTATTCTTTTAAAAGAGCTCATTAACTATATACTTCTTTTTATAAACCTTTGTATCTATGTTGTAAAATGAATACACGTCTCACTAAATATTTTGTATAAACAACAACACAATACCATACTTGAACTATGATAGGACGCAACCTGCTCGTCAGAGGAAGTCACCCCGGCTAAACATATATTAGTATATAAAAAGTCACGCGCCTCCTGGCGCACCTCCTGAATGCGCTTATATAAAAGTGGTATATCTAAATATTGTCTAAATGTTGTAATATAAATATCGTCTATGTGTATACCTAAATAAACAACAACACACAACAACACGCCCGCCACCACATTTTCCTTATATAAAAGTCACGAGCCTGCGTACTATATAAAAGTCACGCGCCTCCTGGCACACCTCCTGCGCGCCTCCTGAATGCGCTTATATAAAAGTACCGCACCTCCTGCGCGCCTCCTGAATCATACCTAAGTCCGCCATGACTTATATATATATATATAAACATATATATATATATATATATATATATATATATATATATAGATATAGATATATATATATGTAAATATGTATATGTATATGTATATATATATATATATATATATATATATATATATATATATATATATATATATATATATATATATATATATATATATATATATATATACTTTTAATGTGATGTCATAACATCTCCCTGTTCCTGGAAACAGACATGAAGTAGTTACAGAAGACGCGAAAATGTCTTACACGGAAGTCATAGGACAGGATGATCTGGCATAAATTTAGGAAAGGCCTATGCTCCTTCGCGGTAGTGCTGTGATTAGTGTACTGGCTTCCTAGCTCGGTTGTCCATGATTCGATCATCTATTGGGGTAATATATTTTAGACTCCAGGGTTGACCCAACCTCATGAATTCAATACCAGGGCAACTCTGGGAACATCAAGGCGGCCGTCGTAATGCTGACTTCATCGCCCCTAGTGTGCCTAACACCATATTCCTAATATACGTCAATGGGCCTGTAATGGGATCCTTTACCCCTTTACTAGTGCGCCTTCGGGAACTAAAGGCTAAGATTGTCCCTAAAGAACACGAGGACGGAAAAACAATGCCCTATCAAATTTAAAAAGGACAAGCAAGGCAAATTGCTTACTTCCCCGAAGGAAGTAATGGAAAGATGGAAAGAATATTTCTCAGAACTCCTGGATGTGTGAGCAAGGTAAAGCATCAGAAATGATAACCACAGCACAGAAGAGAAAACCAATGGTGGTGAAGATGATATAAAGATGGAAGAACTGAAGGCAGCACTGGAGAAAATCAAGATGGGCAAAGCAGCAGGGCATGATGGTATAACACCAGAAATGGTTAAGTACATGGGAGCATCAGGCGACCTATTACTCTTAATGGTTTTACAGGCAGCGTGGTGCAACAAGACCAAACAAAAGGATTGGGTGATTGCCATCATAACACCAATTTTCAAAAAGGTGACAATCGACAATGTGGAAACAAAAAAGGCATATCTCTTCTCAGTGTCCCTGGTAAAATCTACTCTAGAATCCTAGGGCAGATACTCCTACGCCTAGCTAAGGCAAAATTGGATGAGATACAGTGCGGATTCCGAGCAAACCGAAGTACTCAAGACCTCATCTTCACACTCAGACTGCTGAGTGAAAAGACCCTTAAGTATAAGAGTGAGATTCATCTTTGTTCCATAGATCTGGAAAAGGCGTTTGACAGGGTCCCCTGGAGCAAATTTTGGGATTGTTTGGAAAGGAAGAACATTCCATCACCTTTCATTCATGCTATACAGAGCTCCTACAAGTCTTGCAAAAAAAATTTTAGGACAGCAAACCATAAGACAGAAGAGTTCAGGACTACCACAGTTGTAGGACAAGGTGATATCCTGTCACCTTATCTTTTCATACTCCTCATGGACGATGTCATCAAGGCGTGTAAGGAGAGAACAAGAAAGTATGCATTGGGGTACTGGAAGATGAGACAGGTATGTATTTCAGAGCTGGCATTTGCTGATGATGTTGCCCTGATTGCTAAATCAGAGACACATCTCCAATCCAACCTGCAAGTCTGGAAGAAAGAGCTGGAGAAGAGAGTGATGGTCATAAGCAGCTCTAAAACCAAATCCATGATGATATCACGATAAGAGAGAGAAGACATTAGATTAAGCTGGGAGAACAAGTCCTGGGGCAGTGTCGCGAAATTGGTTTCAAGTCATTGCAAATGAGTTCAGTTAGATTTATAAACCCATCTACGATCGAGTGACCGCTTTCAAAATGGCGGCGTATCAGCGAAATGTGTATCGGACAGAGGAAATCGCCAACGATAAATAAAAACGAAGGGAATCCGTATGAAAAGGATTTTACATTTCAGTACAGGGAAGGATGGTGTATAACTGCATATAAGATGGAACGGTAGGAAGTTCTCATTTACGGAGATATATGCGTATTTCGGCTGCCCACAGTTACGCTAAAAGCATGTAAACCCACTTCTGTTCTAAATATTAAAATCAACAAATAACAGTTTGGGAATTTACATGGATAGGAAGATAGAGTTTTATCAGCTGTATAAAACTAGATAAGATGGAACAATATGGATATTATATATGCCGAGAATGATAAAGGCAAAATTTCAGTCGACGCACAGATCGGCCGAAATCACTGTTCGGGAAGGATTTTTCAGGTTAGGTTTAGGCTGTGACGTCGGTACTCTCCGATACGTCCGCGCTTTGCGTATAAGTAGCGGATCGGTAAACTGAGAGAGATACACAACGAAAGAGGTTTGAGCCAGACTGGAGGCAGAGTTTCGCCACTATCCATGAATTGTGAGCGGATCGCCAGAAACATTTTTAAGTCCAGTATCTGAAGTCTGAGGGTAAGCGAAATTATGATAACTACCGTGTATAATATTTGTTATTTCAGGTTCATATAGAATTCACAAAATATGCCTGTATAATAGTCATTGATATAATGTATTGTATTTTTAATATGATCTAAACATGTGCATTGTGGATGATTGTTGCTTGTACAAAAATTAATCACAAATAGCCCCACAGCCTAATGAAGATATATTTATCATATTGCTTTATCGCTTACGAAGATAAAGGCAGTCCCATGGCAGAGATTGTCATAGGGAAATGAAGTGTTAGAAACTTCATCATGGAAGATCCCAGTTACGAGGCTAAGGTGACTAGTCCCCTTCCTCGCTGCCTTTGCCTTCCCTAGTTCGAGCGCACAACTTTGTACCCATTTACAGCTGGTAAACTGGAGTGTTCTACAGCCAGTTTCAGTAGAAAGCAACCTGATCACGTGGTCACTCACTTTCTTTATTTATGTATTACTTTTGTGTAGATGCTAAGGATAGCATCAGTATTTGAATTTGTACTTGATATGATTTGGAAGGATCAAGTTATAGCATATGAAGGGATGTATAGGAGCGGAATAAACCAGATGATGTTTATTACTGATATGTTAATATTAATTCTGTATCATTGAAATGATGTTACTTGCTATGACTGTATAACTTTGACACCTGATGACTGACTTGTCTGACTTATGTGCTAGTCAGTTACACTTAATTGAAATGTTAATATTAATGCTATATCACTGAAATGATGTCCTTACTTACTATGATTGTATAACGGTGACATCTGATGACTGACTGGTCTGACATCTGTGCTAGTCAGCTACAAGTCTAGCCAGATACTAGCCAAGGCTGATATGTTGCAGGTTCCATGAAATAACTCAAACCAGACTGTCCAGTATCAGAAGCCGGTGCAGTTCATCCGAGGCAATCCCACAAAAGTGCAGGACCCCAAAGAGTGAACTTCAACTGGTCATTGGCATCCCTACTGTTGGGCCTACCAAGTCTGATATCAGCAAAGGACAGTTTCAGCAGTATCAAGTTGGAAAGATAAGTGTCCTGTTTGACACTGACCACCTATACATGTGAAACAGCCAATAGTTGAAAACAATAATTAACCATACAGAAACTCAGTCAACTGATGACAGTTATCCTTAAATTCAAAGGACTAATAACAGTGATTTCAGTAACTTTATTATTTAAGATCTTGAAGTCTAAACAGACAATAAGAGTAATTGTGTGAATATTTTATATATATATGTGTATACTCTTTTCCAACTAGTAGAAATAGAATATTAGTGTAATTATTAAACTATTTTAACTGTACCTGAGGATTTATTCACTTCTTCCATTTGTGGTTTCAGTGAATGTTCATTTTACTTATCCCCTAGAATATAAGTAATCATAAGATAGTCACAGGGAGGAGACACCTTAAATCCTGGTACTACTTCTTACCAACTGGGCCAGGGTTTTTCACAGTCTGACTATTTTTATGATAACAATACACCAGTGCTTATTTCTAAGACTGGGGTATTACTTGTAAGGTCAGAACTCTTTACTGGCATACTCTTACATAATAAATAATTTTAAATAACCTCCCGCTACAGTGGGGGCTCGTCCGGGATATATCTTTGATATTCCTGAGCCAACTTTCTATTTCTGCTGTGTAGGAAATTTTCTTTTTTGGAAATTTGTTTTTTGGAAAGAGTAAACATAGTAGGAAATAAATATATAATTTTTTGGGAGTACCATTGAGTACAGATAAGAAAGCTGTTTCATATATGGTGAAGTCAGTTTAATTAACTTTAATTTTAAATAAGTTAATTATATTGTAGTAAATTAGTTTGAGTAAGATCGCTTGCCCTACTAGACTACAGATACATCATGGCTGACTTGGTCAAATTTAGGTCTGCTACACTGCAGGTGGGAAAAGAGCTTGGCATGGATGGTGACGCTCTGATCCGGTATGTCACGACGGAATGTGAAAAGTACACCGAGAGAGAAGCAAAGCAATTGGAAGCAGAAAGAGAAGCCAAGAAATTGGAAGCAGAAAGAGAAGCCAAGAAATTGGAAGCAGAAAGAGAAGCCAAGAAATTAGAAGCAGAGAGAGAAGCCAAGAAATTAGAAGCTGAGAGAGAAGAAAGGAGGTTACAAGCAGAGAGAGACCATGAGCTGAAAATGAGACAGCTTGATCTTGAACTTCAGGCTGGGACTATCACCCATGGTAATAGCTCACCTCATTCTGCGAATAGCTCTTTTCAGAACACAGCAAATGGGGCCATGAACTTCCACCTAGATCCATTTGTTGAAAAGGAGGACGCAATTGAGTCGTACCTGGATAGGTATGAAAGGCTAGCCTCTACATATGGACTGGAAAAGGAAAAATGGAGTCTAAAGTTATCCCAGGGATTGAGAGGTATTGCATATGATGTGTTTCTGAAACTCCCCAAAGAAGATCAGGAAAATTATGAAATACTAAAGCAAGCCTTACTGATCCGGTATGAAAAGAACTCTGAGGCATATAGGAAGAAATTTAGAACTTCTAAACCTCTACCTGGAGAAACATATAACCAGTTCTCAGCTAGGCTAGAAACGTATTTGTTGAAATGGAGTAGTTTAGGTAAGTATCAGAAAACCTACGAGGATCTGAAAGAAATGGTTATGTTAGAGCAAGTGAAAGATTCCATGTCTCAAGAAATGAGGAAATTCCTTATGGAACAAGGAGCAGAGAGGCTGGAAGACATTTTGAAATGTGCAGAGAGATACCAAGCAGCTCAAGCTGAATTGGTAGGAACAAAAAGGAAGCAGGTAGAAGGATATAAGCCACCACCGCAGAATACCGATTTTGACCAGATGGATCAACCATACAGATACAAGCAAAGATTTGATAATAAGGACAAGAACCCTCAGACTCAGGAAAATAAACCCTACAAACAGGGAGATAAGTGGTGCAAATTTTGTAAGATGAGCAACCACAACACTGATGAATGTGGGAGGAAAAAACCCCTTCATCATGCTGCATGTCTACAGGTGAGGACTTCTGTTAGGAAGGAACTGACTGTGAGTCAGAATAGCCTCCATCACCCACCTACCCAGGAGATAGTGACTGTGAATGGCAAACAAGTCACAGGAATGTATGACACAGGTTTGTCCTATGACGCAGTCGTGTGTGCATCTCTGGTGTGCCCTGAACAAATCACCACAGAAACAGTAGAGATTCAAGGGCCACTAAAAGGAACATCACCCCTTACATTACCCATAGCAAAGATTCATGTCAGTTGTCGCTATGTGGAAGGGGAGATAAATGCAGCTGTGATAGATGATCCCTTTTACCCCCTAATGTTGGGGCGTAAATATGTTTTCTTAGGAGACCCTGTAAAACCTATGGTTATGGCAGGAATCCAGACCAGGTCTGACTCCAGGAACATAGAGAGGGACACCAACTTAAAATTTCATTCGACTGAAATGACACGGGCTCAAGACGCAGACAGCACGTTGAAGCCTTGTTTTGGCAAATTATCAAAGACACATAACACACCAAGGAAAGGAAACTTCTATAGGGAACATGGACGCTTGTACAGGAAAGCTGGAAGAGGGACGAAAAGTCATGGTCAAATTGTTGTACCATCCACCTATAGGAATAAGGTTATAGGCTGGGGACACATATCAACTTTGAGTGAACACCTGGGTAATGGTGCCACAAAACAAAGAATAGCCACCCAGTTCTACTGGCCAGGTATTACGGAAGACATAAATCAGTATGTAAATTCCTGTCCAGAGTGCACCTATGTAGATTCAGAAAGTCGACGGAAGAGTCTTCATCAAAAATCTACAAGCAAACCAGCAATCAGGGGTACTCCCGAGATTTGCACGGGAGGGGAAAGGAAACATCCCACACAGGTTCAATTGCAGTCTGAACCCCATGCGCTGGAAAAAAGGAACAAATCACGTAGCGAAAATCAAACACCTACGGATGTGCGAGGGAAAACCACATCCAACTATCAACGAAAAGAGGGCGGTAAACTTCATGGGAAACCTACCGACCCCGTTTCACCAGCAGTAAGAGCCTGGATGAAAAGCCGAACCGGAAGGAGAGAGATAGTAAAGGATGAATATATTATTGGAAAACAGAATGTGGGCGCAGATTTTCTTAGTCGCCATCCCACAGAGCTTGAGGAGGATAGAAGGAAGGAAAACTAACCTCGGAATGGTCGATTTGCAATTGTCTTGTACCCAATAGTTAAGCTAGATATCATCCAGCTTAAAATATGGGGGAGCTATGTCGCAAAATTGGTTTCAAGTCATTGCAAATGAGTTCAGTTAGATTTATAAACCCATCTACGATCGAGTGACCGCTTTCAAAATGGCGGCGTATCAGCGAAATGTGTATCGGACAGAGGAAATCGCCAACGATAAATAAAAACGAAGGGAATCCGTATGAAAAGGATTTTACATTTCAGTACAGGGAAGGATGGTGTATAACTGCATATAAGATGGAACGGTAGGAAGTTCTCATTTACGGAGATATATGCGTATTTCGGCTGCCCACAGTTACGCTAAAAGCATGTAAACCCACTTCTGTTCTAAATATTAAAATCAACAAATAACAGTTTGGGAATTTACATGGATAGGAAGATAGAGTTTTATCAGCTGTATAAAACTAGATAAGATGGAACAATATGGATATTATATATGCCGAGAATGATAAAGGCAAAATTTCAGTCGACGCACAGATCGGCCGAAATCACTGTTCGGGAAGGATTTTTCAGGTTAGGTTTAAGCTGTGACGTCGGTACTCTCCGATACGTCCGCGCTTTGCGTATAAGTAGCGGATCGGTAAACTGAGAGAGATACACAACGAAAGAGGTTTGAGCCAGACTGGAGGCAGAGTTTCGCCACTATCCATGAATTGTGAGCGGATCGCCAGAAACATTTTTAAGTCCAGTATCTGAAGTCTGAGGGTAAGCGAAATTATGATAACTACCGTGTATAATATTTGTTATTTCAGGTTCATATAGAATTCACAAAATATGCCTGTATAATAGTCATTGATATAATGTATTGTATTTTTAATATGATCTAACATGTGCATTGTGGATGATTGTTGCTTGTACAAAAATTAATCACAAATAGCCCCACAGCCTAATGAAGATATATTTATCATATTGCTTTATCGCTTACGAAGATAAAGGCAGTCCCATGGCAGAGATTGTCATAGGGAAATGAAGTGTTAGAAACTTCATCATGGAAGATCCCAGTTACGAGGCTAAGGTGACTAGTCCCCTTCCTCGCTGCCTTTGCCTTCCCTAGTTCGAGCGCACAACTTTGTACCCATTTACAGCTGGTAAACTGGAGTGTTCTACAGCCAGTTTCAGTAGAAAGCAACCTGATCACGTGGTCACTCACTTTCTTTATTTATGTATTACTTTTGTGTAGATGCTAAGGATAGCATCAGTATTTGAATTTGTACTTGATATGATTTGGAAGGATCAAGTTATAGCATATGAAGGGATGTATAGGAGCGGAATAAACCAGATGATGTTTATTACTGATATGTTAATATTAATTCTGTATCATTGAAATGATGTTACTTGCTATGACTGTATAACTTTGACACCTGATGACTGACTTGTCTGACTTATGTGCTAGTCAGTTACACTTAATTGAAATGTTAATATTAATGCTATATCACTGAAATGATGTCCTTGCTTACTATGATTGTATAACGGTGACATCTGATGACTGACTGGTCTGACATCTGTGCTAGTCAGCTACAAGTCTAGCCAGATACTAGCCAAGGCTGATATGTTGCAGGTTCCATGAAATAACTCAAACCAGACTGTCCAGTATCAGAAGCCGGTGCAGTTCATCCGAGGCAATCCCACAAAAGTGCAGGACCCCAAAGAGTGAACTTCAACTGGTCATTGGCATCCCTACTGTTGGGCCTACCAAGTCTGATATCAGCAAAGGACAGTTTCAGCAGTATCAAGTTGGAAAGATAAGTGTCCTGTTTGACACTGACCACCTATACATGTGAAACAGCCAATAGTTGAAAACAATAATTAACTATACAGAAACTCAGTCAACTGATGACAGTTATCCTTAAATTCAAAGGACTAATAACAGTGATTTCAGTAACTTTATTATTTAAGATCTTGAAGTCTAAACAGACAATAATAGTAATTGTGTGAATATTTTTATATATATATGTGTATACTCTTTTCCAACTAGTAGAAATAGAATATTAGTGTAATTATTAAACTATTTTACTGTACCTGAGGATTTATTCACTTCTTCCATTTTGTGGGTTCAGTGAATGTACATTTTACTTATCCCCTAGCATATAAGTAATCATAAGATAGTCACAGGGAGGAGACACCTTAAATCCTGGTACTACTTCTTACCAACTGGGCCAGGGTTTTCACAGTCTGACTATTTTTATGATAACAATACACCAGTGCTTATTTCTAAGACTGGGGTATTACTTGTAAGGTCAGAACTCTTTACTGGCATACTCTTACATAATAAATAATTTTAAATAACCTCCCGCTACAGGCAGGTCGACCACTTTAAATACCTCGGAGCTATTATAGACCAAAAGGGAGGCATCAAAGAAGAGTTGGCCACTCGAAAAGCAGCACAGCAGCTGGGAGACTTATTCAGGCCATAAATCGAGGATTCCTCAGCAAGAGAGAGGTTGGTAAGAAAACGAAGATGGATGTATACCGCTCCCATTTCCCAGTCTTGACATATGGATGTGAGTCATGGGCAATGACTACAACCCACAAAAGCCAGATCCAAACCTCAGAAATGAGGTATCTGAGGAAGGTGGTTGAAGTACCAAGAAGAGACATGGTCCGTAACCACACGATATGTCAAGGCCTAAAATCCCACCCCCTGCAGACCCAAATAGAACAGTCCCAACTAAGATGGTTTCGCCGGGACCTAAGATGCGTCAAAAGTGAGGAATGGAGTCAGCGATCCATAGCTGACCGTTTGCGTCAGGGTCAGCAAACCAGAGCTGACCAAGACCCTACTCCCCCTCCAAGTGGTGGTCCTGGAAACAGGCGGCTGCATCAATGCAGTCTGGCTGAGAGAGTAGGGAACGAAGTGGGAAGGCAAACCCATTTCTAAAAAAATGCCGTGCCGAAGTAGGATGTGTCAGGGCGAAAGTCGCAGATATAGCTGCTTTGCTGTAAACGGCAACACAACGCAACCAACGTTTTTTTCGCGAGGAACGCAGAAGAAGACGATGGTTTTGCAATGTCTGCAGAATGGGTTAAGATCGCTGTGGTAAGGCGCTGTTTGAATATATTATGTGTTCGTTTATTATTATTTCAGGTAAATTGCTACCCCTGTCCACAGTTGAAGTATATGTTGATTCTATTAATGTATATTTGATTGCTCCTGGGTTTCTCATAATAATGCTCGTTACCCCGTTACATCCAGGGTGAAATCTCTCAACGATTATAGTTTTGTTCCATACTTCACAACATACATGCAGGTTCTTTAACTCCCAATGAGGAACTAAAACAGTCTTCCTTTTTGATAAGAAATCGACATCCTTTAATAACTTATATTCTTTGTAGCATACATAATCGTTCGTTCTGATTAATCCATATTTATTAACCTCCTCAGTACATATTCATTCTATTTCAAGAGTATTCGTGCTCTTGTACCATCCATATCCTTACAGAAGGGTGAACACTTTGTAATAGGTTCCCACTGTAATTTAAAAGAAAACACAGCCAAAAAACACAGCTGTCACAAAGATCAAGGTTTTCCTCCACCTTGGCCATACACATCACAACAATCTTCTACGTCATTCTTTTGGTGCGCCTCATTTTCAATATTCCAAATAGTGCCGCATTTATCAGCACTAACTCAAACTCAATAAATCTAACATGTGGTGTGCATGGGCAGACACCACATATTACCCACCCCCTCCCCCCTGCGCGCTACTGGAAACTGCAGGTTTCCAGGCCATCATTAACTATACTTAACTATAATGATAAAAAGGAAAATCAAATTCAAGCAATGAGCGAAATGATATCACGATGAGTGAAATGCAGTTAAAATATGTGGCAACAACTTGTGAGCAACATATTAATGCTACGAAAATATCGCTATATAATCTACCTATCAATTGATTATGAACAGAAATAATGTTTGTTGTCACTTCCTGTACCCAGGACAGTTACATAGTTCAATGTATTACTCTCGACAGAGTATCAGCGATTACATTATTATGTCCTTCTATATGGACGATATCAAAGTCATACGCTTGCAAATGCAATGGAAATCTCGTAAGTCTTGCACTTGGTGATTTACAGGTCTGCAGATACGTTAATGATCTCTGATCTGTCATTATAGTAAAATGCGTACCTACCACATACTTTTGAAGTTTATTCAAAGTCCATACTATATCCAACAGTTCTCGGTCGAAAACAGAGTATTTGGATTCGGCTTCCGACAGTTTCCTACTCAAGTAGTAGATCGGATGAAACTTGCCATCAAAACTTTGTCCCAAACACCCGCCTATTGCGTGGAGCGAAGCATCTGTTACAACAGTAAATGATCTTTTTAAATCTGGCAGTCTTAATATCGAATACTGTGAAAAATGAGTTTTAATGTTTTGTAATGCCTGGTTACATTGTTGTGTCCAATCTACATTGTTAGGCATACCTCTCTTAGGTAGATCAGATAATACAGCAGTCAAAGACGAGAACCTTGGAATAAACTTGTGGTAAAAATTCACCAATCCTAATAAACTCCGTACTTGTTTCTTTGTAGTTGGGATTGTAAGATCAAGTATGCGTTTTAAATTAGATTCATCAGGTTGTATTACATGTTTGCCAATTTTGTGTCCTAGAAATGAAATTTCATTGAATCCAATTTATATTTTGGATGGACGGTCTGTGAGATTGTGTATTCTTAGTGTCTGTAGTAAAGATTGTATACCATTTACATGCTCTTCCCATGTGTCATGAAACATGCAAATGTCATATATATAAGATATTAGATCAGAACGGCTCCTAAATACTCGACGCATCATCCGTACAAAAGTTGCAGTAGCATTTTTTAGCACAAAACACATGACATTGTATTGGAACAAACCCTTCGATGTTGCAAATGCCGTCAACGGTTTACATTCTTCGGTCAAAGGGACCCTTTTGAAAAATCGAATTTGCTAAAGAAAGTAGCGGAAGCTAAACGAGGTAGCAAGTCCTCCAGCAAAGACATTGGTTCAGAATCTGATATCGTGACTTTATTTAGTCGACGGAAATCAATGCATATATACTAACCATATCTGCTTAACTACAAACTAAACCATACCCGTTCAGCTACACACTAATCATATCTGTTTAAGCACAAACTAAACCCTTCCCGTTAATCTACGCACTAACCATATCTGCTTAACTAAAAACTAAACCATACCCGTTCAGCTACACACTAACTATATCTGTGTAATTACAAACTAAACCATACCGTTCAGCTACACATTAACCATATCTGCTTAACTACAAACTAAACCATAAACGTTCAGCTACATACTAACCATACCCTTTCAGCTGCATACTAACCATACATACTCCGCTACACATTAACCATATCCGTGCAGCTACACACTAACCATATCTGCTTAACTGCAAACTAAACCATACCCGTTCAGCTACTCATTAACCAATATCTGTTTAACAACGAACTAAGCCATACCAGTTCAGCTACATACTAAATAAATGTTCCAGCTACATACTAACCATACCCGTTCAGCTACATACTAACCATACCTGCTCAGCTACATACTAACCATACCTGCATAGCTACATACTAATCATACCCGCTCAGCTACATACTAACCATACCTGCTCACCTACACACTAACATAACCTGCTCAGGTACATACTAACCACACCCGCTCAGCTACATACTAACCATACCTGCTCAGCTACACACAAACCGTACCAACTAAGCTACATACTAACCATAACCGCTCAGCTACATACTGACCATACCTGCTCAGCTACACACTGACATAACATGCTCAGGTACATACTAACCATACCCGCTCAGCTACCTTCTAACCATACCTGCTCAGCTACACACAAACCATACCAGCTCATATACATACTAACCATATCGGCTTACCGACAAACTAAACAATACCCGTTCAGCCACATACTAAATCTGCTTAACCACAAACTAAACCCTATTCGTTCAGCTACACACTAACCATATCTGTTTAACTACAAACTAAACCATACCCGTTCAGCTACAAACTAAGCTTATCTGCTTAACTACAAACTAAACCATACCCGTTCAGTTAGCGACTGACCATATCTATTTAAATAGAACCCAAACCATACCCGTTCAGCTACACTTTAATCACATCTGCTTAACTACAAACTGAACTTTCCCGTTCAGCTACACACTAACAATATCTGTTTAACTAAACACTATCTCATACCCGCTCACCTACACACTAACTATATCTGATTAACTACCAACTAAACCATACCCGTTCAGTTACATACTAACCATATCTGCTTAAAAACAAACTAAACCATACCCGTTCAGCTACACACTAACCATATCTGTTTAACGACAAACTAAACCATACCCGTTCAACTACTCATTAACCATATCTGTTTAAGTACGAACTAAACCATACCAGTTCAGCTACATACTAACCATACCCGCTCAGCTACATACTAACCATACCTGCTCACCTACCCACTAACATATCCTGCTCAGGTACATACTAACCACACCCGCTCAGTTACATACTAACTATACCTGCTCAGCTAAAAACAAACCATACCAGCTAAGCTACGTACTAACCATATCGGCTTAACTACAAACTAAACAGTACCCTTTCAGCCACATACTAAATCTGCTTAACTACAAACTAAACCATACCCGTTCAGCTACAAAATAACTATATCTGTGTAACTACAAACTAAACCATACCCGTTCAGCTACACACTAACCATATCTGTTTTATTACAAACTAAACCAAACACGTTCCGCTACGCACTAACCATATCTGCTTAAATACAAACTAAACCATACCCGTTCAGCTACACACTAACCATATCTGTTTAACTACAAACTAACCCATACCCGTTCAGCTACATATTAACCATATCTGCTTAATTACAAACTATACACGGTCAGCTACATATTAACCATACCTGCTCAGCTACACTCTAACAATAACCGTTAAGTTACACACTAACCATATCTGCTTAACTAGAAATTAAACCATACGCGTTTATCTACACACTAACCATATCTGCTTAACTACAAACTAAACCATATCCGTTCAGCTAAACACTAACCATATCTGTTAAACTACATGTACCCCAACAACTACAGACCCATCAGTCTTCTAAGCTGCACGGGAAAGCTTATGGAGAGAATGATCAATACCAGATTAAGTTGGCACCTCGAAGAAAAACAAATTTTACTACACCAACAGGCAGGCTTCAGGCAGCATAGGTCTACAGAGGACCAAGTCACCTACATTGCACAGGAAATCGAAGATGCTTTCCAAGAAGGAAAGCACACTTTAGCAGTCTGGGTAGACATGGAGAAAGCATTTGATAAAGTTTGGAAAGATGGGCTAAGAGTTAAAATGCTTAAATATGGAGTCTGTGGAAGAATGTATAACTGGATCAGCCACTACCTAACAAACAGAACAGCTAGAGTGCAGGTGCACGGACAGTTAAGCAAAAAGACTACAATGGAACATGGAGTTCCACAGGGTGGGGTCCTTTCCCCAACACTCTTCCTCATATATATAAATGATATAACAGAAAACATCCACAAGAATGTCCACAACTCTCTCTATGCTGATAATCTGGCCATGTGGACTTCAGAAGAATACATCGCCACAGCAAGAGTGCACATGCAGGATTCACTGCTAGCCCTTGAAAGTTGGTCCAGAAAGTGGTTGCTCAAAATAAATGAACAAAAAACTACACACACTATTTTTACCTTGTCAAATAAACCACAGCAAGCAAAGTTACAACTAAATATGCAGGCAGTAAGAGAAGATGAAACACCAACATACTTAGGAATCACACTAGACCACCGAATGACGTGGAAATCACAGATAAACAAAATACAGCTAAGGGCAAAACTTCGCATGGCCATCATGAAAAAGTTAGCTGGTACCACATGGGGTGCTGATAAGAATATCCTCAAAAAGCTGTACACAGGCAGAGTCAGACCTGCAATGGAATACGGCATCACAGCTTGGTCGACAGCAGCAAAGTCAAATTTTGATAGAGTAAACAGACTCCAAAACCAAGCAGCACGTATTATAACAAGGGCTCTAAAGTCCACACAAATCAACCATATGGAAAGCATTATAGGGCTACTGTCAATGGAGGATAGACGTGACAGCAGAGTCCTACAACAAGCTGAAAAATTTAAGAGACTCGAAGGACACCCCATGTTCCAAAGAATAAATAGGCTAGGAAGAGGCAGGCTCAACCAAACTAACTTTGTAGCCCAAGCAAAAGAAAAAAATTAGCAAAAATACCATGCTGGCAAGCTCAGTTGCAAAGAAAATCCCAACAAGCTCAACTATCCCACTGTGGAAAATAAGATGCTTTCCTGAGTTAAAATCTGATATTCCAGGCATTGAAAGTAAGGGAACACAGACAGAAACACAAAGAAAGTGTATAGCAACCACGTATATTGACCACAAATTCCCAGCAAAGCTTTGGACAAATGCATATACTGATGGTCCAGCAAAAAAATGCAGTTGAAATTGGGGGTGCCGGCATCCTAATAAAATTAAAGAATAGAATCCACTCTATGGCAATTGCCAGTGGCAAATACTGCAATAACTTCAGTGCTGAAGCAGAAGCCCTGAAACAGGCAGCTGGAACTCTTATTGAATGCAAAGCACAGGCAGAAAAACAGATAGTAATCTTTACAGATGCCCTCTCAGTAATATCAGCGCTGAAGAGCCACCAAACTAAAGGATTGAAAGATCTGATAATCTCCCTTGAAAGACTGGCCAAATGCTTCAACAAGTGCACTATCCAGTGGATACCAGCCCATTGCAACATATCAGGAAATGAGGAGGCAGACAAACTTGCTAAGGAAGGAGGTGCCTTACAACAAAATGATATAGAGACAACTTACGCAACGGCAAAGACTATTATAAAGGCTACATTCAAGTCCAAATGGGAAAGAGAGCACCCGAGCCATTTGAAAAATGATTCATATCATCAACTATCCAGGATAGAACAGGTCATCATTTTTCGGCTACGCACTGGACACAACAGATTGCGATACCATCTATACCACAAATACAAGATTGGTGCAACAGATCTCTGCACCTGCGCTACCAGCCCGATGACGGTCGAACACCTCCTGCAGTATTGTCCAACCTACAGTAATGAACGGAGTAGCATATGGCAAGAACCCACTTCTGTCAACGAGAAACTGTTTGGAGATGTCGGGAACCTTGAGTTGACTACTGCCTTTATTAGAGTCATAAATGTGGAAGTATGAAGGTGAACGAGGAAGAAGTTTAACTACAAACTAAACCATACAGTTCAGCAACACACTAACCATATCTGCTTAATTACAAACTATACCATACCTGTTCAGCTACATACTACCCATACCCGTTAAGCTACATACTAACCATATCCGCTCAGCTACACATTAACCATACCCGTGCAGCTACACACTAATCACATCTGCTTAATTACAAACTAAACCATGCCCGTTCAGCTACTCATTAACCATATCTGTTTAAATACGAACTAAACCATACCCGTTCAGCTACACACTAACCATATCTGTTTAACTACAAACTAAACCATTCCGGTTAAGCTACTGATAAAGTTGTTATTTTATTCCCAGTTAATGATATCCACCAAAAGGATAAATATAAGTGGATGGAAGCAGACATCATCATCATCAGTTGATAAGATCTCTATGGTGTTGTTTGCTCCACTGTAGTGTATGGAATGTCAACTTGACCTACGCAGTGGTGTGTAGACATGGATTGAGTGTATAATGTGCGAATGATAATAAGGGTTCGTGGTGTTGACAAATGTTCTTTTCTCACACTCATGTATGGCTGGAAGTCATCGACACCAACGACTGTGTACCTTTACTAAAGTTTAATTGGACGTACACACTCGACAGCACAGATAGTGACAAATCACAGGTTGGCATAATACATCATGGTACAGTGGATAACTGGTCTTGCAATGTTATGTTACATGGGCACTCATGTAGAATAATATTATAATGGACTGTCAGTAGCCAAGCACCCAGTATTGCCCATATATATATATCAGCTGACTTCACTGACTGAGCACGTCAGCTTATAAACAATATTTCAGATGGCTTCTAAACCTAATCTCGTTTAGCGACGATTCTCCAACATAATGTTCAGCACATATTTTTCCATATAATAATATTGAACCGCTAGCAATGGGTTCGCATGTGTAGCAGTGATCTCTGGACTAATCAAGCGATAATACGGGCATCCCTTTTCTCTTCTTGAAAGTCACTACATGTTTGGTTCCAAGATGGCTTCACTCGTGAGCTGTCACTCACGTTTGGATACAGATAATGAATCTGTCCTAAAGTTAGTCATTCATAAAACATTTCATTGCTCTGTAGATTTGATCATGAACAATTGACTGCAATCTACAGGATATAGTGCTGCTAGGAATCGAAGTCGTTTTCATCGAGTCAAATATATTCTCTTAGACATTCAAATCGTACCTATCGAAAATGGTGGCTTCGTACGAGAGTTCATAAGAGTATCTTTATTACCTTGGTATCAGAAATATGAAACTGCCATTCCTTGGCAATACGAATAAACACTGGGGTAAAGCATACACGATAGGTCTAGACGACTATCACTTTCCCCACAAATACTGAGATCACTTTTTCCCGGCGACAAGCCGACATAGAAAACACAGTCCCTATCAGGACGAAGCCAAATCACACCACACTCTAGCGACACATCCGCCGAATAGCCTTTGACCTCTCTAGAGACAACAGAACATATAGTTCGACTTAGATATGTAAAGATATACAGATATAAGACAGACTCGTCCTACTCAGACAAACAATACACATAAATTCAGGCCATAGATATTCTGAAGCAAGAACAATCTATTATTACCCAAACAAAGAATAAATCGCAGTAAAATGGATTTATCCGCGGAGTTCGATCGAAAGAGCCGACACAACTTTCAAGGGAAGTAACTCAATAATGACTTTTCCTTAAGCACTATTTTGTTTACAAAATATTTGCGAACATAACAAGTATACCAATGTATAATATTGTAAGATATCAAAGACTGCACGTAACAGTCTTACCACACCTCCCGGGAAAAAAAAAATGGAACTTTTTTTTTTTTTGAAATACATCTAGGAGCAACGTACAATAGGCTCACAACGCATGAATAATGCGCAGATGAAAATATCAGGAATACCTATAACGCCTAATATGAGGCTAAGTCGACTTATGGAGCGACTGGTGAGAATGTGTCTCATAAACTGAGAGAAATTATTTCTCTACAAGTATATTTTTCCAGGAAGGTGTCATCAAAGTATAATACAATTCTGGCAATTACACAATGCCTAAAAAATTCATATCATCATTTCGTATTAGATATCTTAAATTTATGATTTATGAAGAAAAAATCATCAAAGCACAGCGGTGAATAAACATCAATGAACCGCTATGTAGTGATACAATCATTATATTATTAAATTACAAATGTGTATCTATCATGATATAGAAAAGGAACTACTATAGAACTAGACATATCAAGAAGTCTAAGCCCTAATAGTTATGTGGAATCATGTGGGCATCTTGACAGAATGTCTGCCATCACATTATCTGATCCACGAATAGCTCGCACAGAGAAATGAAAAGGTTGAAGAGCAATTGCATATCGAGTAGACCTCGAGCTCTTCAAATTCTTACTCTGTATAGCAGTAAGAGCTTTTTGGTCGGTTTCTACTATGAAATGTGCGCCTAGAAGGAATCTCTGTAGTTTGAGGATCGACCAAACCATAGCTAATAGCTCACGGTCTAAAACCGAATAATTCCTTTCTGCCGCATTAAGTTTTCTGGAAATATACATTACAGGATGCAGAGTTCCAGAGTACTCTTGCATTAGTGCCGCTCCAATCCCAGTGGATGAAGCGTCACTACGAAGAACGAATGTCTTATCTTTAGTGGGTAGCACTAAAATAGGTGGTGTTGAAAACAGTGTTTTAATCTTATCCAGAGAGCATTGGCATTCCTGAGACCAGTGGACCACATTAGGCGAACCTTTCTTTAGAAGTGTTGAGAGAGGTGCCATGATAGAGGATAGATTCTGAATGAATCTGCCATAAAATTGAATAAGACCTAACAGACTTCTCACCTGTTTTTTAGTCTTAGGGATTGAGATGTTAAGTATCTTACTAGTATTATGGTCCTCTGTCTTTAGGAAACCATGACCAACTCGGTGGCCTAGGAAAGAAATTTCGCTAAAACCAATATAGGCTTTAGAGGGTTTCGCTGTCAGGTTGTGCTCACGCAAAGTAGACAGCAATTCATCTAACCCTGAATAGTGATCTTCCCAAGTATCGCTGAAAAGACAGATGTCGTCTAGATATGCAATGACATCTGACCGATAAGATAGGATTCGGCGCATCATGCGTACGAATGTAGCTGGTGCGTTCATAAGACCGAAAGGCATAAAATTCCATTGGAACAAACCTCTAGGTGTTGAAAAAGCCGTGAGAGGTTTGGCGCGTTCAGATAAAGGAACTTGCCAATATCCTTTAGACAAATCAAGTTTAGTGAAAAAATGAGATTTGGAGAGTCGAGTAAGTAGCTCTTCCAGTAAAGGCATAGGTTCGGCATCGAACTTCGTTACTTGATTCAATTTTCGATAGTCAACGCAAAGACGTATGTTATTGTCTTTTTTACGCACAATAACCATCGGCGAAGAATATGCAGAGGTGGATGGTTCGATTATTTTCAAATCTATCATCTCATCCAACTCTTTCTCGACCTGTGCTTGAAAATGTATAGGTATAGGATAAGGTCTAACCCTAATAGGAGTATGGTCAGTTAGAACAATGTCATGTTCAATGACATTCGTTTGTCCAGGGATGTCAGTGAGTACATCCTGAAATGTTTGCAACATAGTTGAAACTTGTCGCTGTTCTCCTAGAGACAAATCAGGAGAGACAGTAACGTTCTTCCATGATTCACTGGAATGAAGTGGGATCATTGGAAGAGGAAGATTTACATCTGAAAAACTTGTTTCCTCATCCTGTATCACGGACAGTGATGAGTAATGACCATGTTGTACTGGAGAATTGTCCGTTGCTTGGAAAATGGGTTGCAAATAATCCGGACGTTCATGGAATTCAGTAAGCATATTGATGTGGAAGGTTTTATGCTTCCCATCAATATCGACAATATAGTCGACATCGGAAATTTTCGATATTATATCGTACGGACCTTTCCAAGAAATAAGTAATCTGTTTTCCCTACAAGGTAGTAATACAAATGCTTTGTCACCAGGACAAAGTTGTCGTAAGCATCTCTTCTTATTGGCAAATTGCCTTGCCTTCTGTTTCGCAAATTCAGAAGAAGAAGTTGCTAATTTGCATGCTTCGATAATTTTTTGTCTCAACGCGATGACATATTCGTAGGATGACTTTGTGTCATCGTCAATATTGTCAGATGTTATGAGATCGTGAAGCAACGACATAGGGCCACGCGGACGCGCGCCAAAGACGAGTTCAAAGGGAGAAAATCCCGTATGTTCATTGGGTACCTCTCTGTAAGCGAAGAGGGCCGCAGGTAAAACTCTGTCCCAGTCTTGAGGATGATCCTCAGTTATCTTCCCCAGTAAGTTTTTAAGTGTTCTATTAAGGCGTTCGACCATACCATTAGACATTGGATGGTAGATACTACTTAAAGATCTATCTATCTGCAGAGTAGACATTACTTGAGACATGGTATCTGATATTAGTTGGGTGCCATGGTCTGACAATATCTCTCCGGGGAACCCCAGACGAGAAAATATAAGCCAAAGAGCATCTGCAATATCAGCAGTAGTAATGCTCTTCAGAGGAATAGCCTCTGGCCAACGTGTGCACATATCAACACACGTCAAGATAAACTGATGTCCTCTGGCAGACTTGATCTTAAATGGACCAATAATGTCTATGGCCATTTTTTGAAACGGCCGAATAGGAATGTCCGCCGCCTGAATGGGTGCAGCATGCCGTGGACCTTTGGATTTAACTTCCTGACATACTTTACAAGATCGACAATAAATCCGTATGTCCTTGTTTACCAATGGCCAAAAGAAAGCCGCAAGGACTCTTGACTTAGTACGGGAAAAACCCATGTGTCCAGCACACTGAGAGTCGTGAGCGTGCTGCAAAATTTTAACTCTCAAATTCTTGGGAACCAGGATTTGAGAATGACTTGACGTAATGGAGTCTTGAACCATACGTACAAGTACGCCATTCTTCTTTGTAATCCACGATTTACGACTTGTGTCTTTATTCGGATCACCTTTAGTTGCAAGAATGAAGAATTTCTTCAGAGTGGGATCATCTTCTTGCTGTTTTATAAACGAGTCACGAGAAATTACCAAGGGATTATCTTGGTTATGCACTTCATTATCTTCAGTAGATGAAGTTTGAGGCATATTAAGAGCCTGAGCTCTAGTGACTACAGCGTTAGCAATCTGCATGTTTTGCCTTTCCCACGTGGAAATTTGTTGCGGAGTGCATTCCTTGACTCCATGAATGCGACCGATGATGAGGTCAGCGATCGGATTCGGAAGAAGACATGCGTGTACATCTCCTGTAAAGAAAGGAGTAGCAATCCTAATGATAGCAGTAGAGTATTTCTCTAATGTGCCGCCAAATGTTACACATTTGACTACTTGTCCAGTGGCACGGGAAGGATCTACGAGTGACTGCCTAACACCAATTGTGGTGCATCCAGAATCAAATAGCACAGAGACTGGATTGTTATTCACTAAACCCTTATGTAAGACAAGAGAACCTCTTCCATCATGCGCGACTGATGCCGGAAGAGCAGGAAGAGGATGGCCACAGCTTAAAGTAGACACTGTGGTTGGCTCAAATAACGTTTTGCATTGGGGGCACTGAGATGCTCTCCCAAAATCAAAAGCGGCACATGCCATATTACTAGCATCATTATTATCTTTACTCTGTTTATAGGCTTCATGGGACTCTTGTTGTGCAGAGTTTGCCTGAAAATGTGGTTTATGTCTTTTGTTTTGAGATCTACCTCGGTTATTATCACCTCTGTAGTTATTGTTACCTCTATTGTAACCCCTATTTGGGTTTGAGTCATAGTTCCCTTGGTTACCATTATCATATTCATTATAATGAGTATCTCTGTAATTATGATCTTGTTGACTCCAAGACGGATAACCCTGATAGTTTCTATAATTACTTCCTCTACGGAAATTCCTATAATTATGACCACCCCTGTGTCGAGAGCTATCAGCTCGTCTCCAGTTCTTTGAAGAAGAACCCTGAAATGATTGGTTACCTTGGTTTTGATAACTATTATGGTTACCTTTTTTATCAAATCTGTTTTGAGGTCCCTGAAATCTGTGTGAATAATTGGGATTGTATGGTGTTGCTGAAGCAACTGGCATACTCTCCTTAATCTTAGTGTTGCCAAAAGTCACGTCGGGGTGTGCAGTGACATATTGGGAACAATATTCTTCCATTTCTTTTAGAGATTTGGGTTTACGCTCATGTATAAATTCAAGGAAAGGTTTGTTCACACATGACATAATCTTATCTCTGAGCAACAAATCCATAAGTCCTTCATACGTTTTTTCTGTTTTGGAAAGCTCAATCCAACGATCAACTGTGAGACGTGCCTTTGCAGTGAATTCTGAGAATTCTACACCCGTCTCAGGCACCATCGTTTTAAATAAAAGGCGATAGCCTTCCTCACTTAGCTGATATTTTTTTATCAAAGCCGCCCTAATGACATCATAATTATCCTTATCTGCTTCTCCTACAAGGCATAATCTAGTCAAAGATTCACCTTTCAAGTTTTCTGATAATTGATTAGCGTATTGTGATTTATCCACATTATGTGTACGACAAGAACGTTCAAATCTATCCAGCCAGAATGTAATATCGTCACTGGACTGATTGAACGGTGGAACCTTAACCTTGTAAGTAGAAGGTTTACCATTACCACTAGATGCCTGATTAACATTACTCATACTTGTCAATCTCAATTTCTCTAACTCAAATTCATGTTCTCTTATTGCTTTTTTCTCTTCAGCATCTAATCTTTTTTGTTCAGCCTCCCTGTCTAATCTTTTTTGTTCAGCTTCCCTGTCTAATCTTTTTTGTTCAGCTTCCCTGTCTAATCTTTTTTGTTCAGCTTCCCTGTCTAATCTTTTTTGTTCAGCTTCAAATCTCCTTTCCTCCACCTGCATCTGCAATTTCTTTTGTTCAGCAGCAGCCTCAGCTTCTCTTTCTAATCTTTTCTCTTCCGCCATAGCTTTTCTTTCTTCTGCAGCTAATGCTTTGTCATATTGAGCAACTGCCCATTGTTCTAATTGTTGACCAGTCTTATCAAGGGCTTTCCCTTGTGTAATGAAGTATTCTAATGTAGACATGATGTCTAACAATAATACTAATCACCTGAATCAATAATAATACCACAAGTTCTCAATGACTTGATTAATCAGTATACTATCCCAATATCTGTGGGTCACAAGCCTTTAATAAGGTCTTGTATAATAGTAATAATAATCAGGTACTGGTTTATACCATAATCCAAGTGCAGTGCACAGGCAATTGTGTCTTATGAAATATACCTATATAAAACATATGTCAACCAACAGAATACATAAAGTACAAATAGGACTGACAATACAAGAACGTTTGCAGAAATCAAAATAAATCAAATAGGGAAATCAATGAAAATAATCACTGAATCTGCAAAGAATAACAACACAAATGACGTCACAATATATGAATATAAATTGTGAATAGAACTGAAAGATAGAAAAGGTTAGACCAACAAATTACAAACAAATCAAAACAAAACTAAAGAACAAAGAAATATTACAAAAATAACAATAATTACAGACTTCACAGCTAACACAAAAGCAACAGTTGTCGCAGCAAATTTTCAATCAAGAAAATTGCACCTATAGAAAACGCCCACAACGGACCCTCTATGACGTGGGATATTCTGTTGTGAGGACGCCGCCCAACCTTAAACACAACCCGCTGACATAGAAACTAACATACTATACAAACAAATAACATGTAAACATAAATATATATAAATTATGTGTATGATAGTATGTGTTGCAAAATAGGCTCAGTTTTACAGTAATGGCAAAGTTATTTTTATGAAAATAAACAAACTGCCACTTTATTCAATTAAACATTCTGGCCTTAAATATTAAAGTTCATATATGGAAAACAAGAAGATCCATCGATGAAAATAGGACTTCTTAGTTCACTAATACTGTCTTCCTGTTAATATTGACAAGAATTGATCCAACTGTTCTGTGAAACTCTGTAATGTCTAATGTAAAAATGTCAACAACGCTGACCTACATACTGCATTCACTTGACAGGTCACGTGACGAAGTGTTGACAAAGAGCAAACCAATACTGCAAGTGTGTCGTATCAGCCACAGGAAACGGTCTGGTATCGGTAATCTGTTGACTTCTGAACTTCTGCGAGGTCAAACCCAGAAAGCTGGTCCACCAGTTGATAAAGTTGTTATTTTATTCCCGTTAATGATATCCACCAAAAGATAGATATAAGTGGATGGAAGCAGACATCATCATCATCAGTTGATAAGATCTCTATGGTGTTGTTTGCTCCACTGTAGTGTATGGAATGTCAACTTGACCTACGCAGTGGTGTGTAGACATGGATTGAGTGTATAATGTGCGAATGATAATAAGGGTTCGTGGTGTTGACAAATGTTCTTTTCTCACACTCATGTATGGCTGGAAGTCATCGACACCAACGACTGTGTACCTTTTCTAAAGTTTAATTGGACGTACACACTCGACAGCACAGATAGTGACAAATCACAGGTTGGCATAATACATCATGGTACAGTGGATAAATGGTCTTGCAATGTTATGTTACATGGGCACTCATGTAGAATAATATTATAATGGACTGTCAGTAGCCAAGCACTCAGTATCGCCCATACATATATATCATCTGACTTCACTGACTGAGCACGTCAGCTTATAAACAATATTTCAGATGGCTTCTAAACCTAATCTCGTTTAGCGACGATTCTTTAACATAAGGTTCAGCACAGTTTTTTCATATAATAATATTGAACCGCTAGCAATGGGTTCTCATGTGTAGCAGTGATCTCTGGACTAATCAAGCGATAATACGGGCATCCCTTTTCTCTTCTTGAAAGTCACTACATGTTTGGTTCCAAGATGGCTTCACTCGTGAGCTGTCACTCACGTTTGGATACAGATAATGAATCTGTCCTAAAGTTAGTCATTCATTAAATCTTTCATTGCTCTGTAGATTTGATCATGAACAATTGACTGCAATCTACAGGATATAGTGCTGCTAGGAATCGAAGTCGTTTTCATCGAGTCAAATATATTCTCTTAGACATTCAAATCGTACCTATCGAAAATGGTGGCTTCGTACGAGAGTTCATAAGAGTGTCTATATTACCTTGGTATCAGAAATATGATTCTGCCATTCCTTGGCAATACGAATAAACACTGGGGTAAAGCATACACGATAGGTCTAGACGACTATCACTTTCCCCACAAATACTGAGATCACTTTTTCCCCGGCGACAAGCCGACATAGAAAACACAGTCCCTATCAGGACGAAGCCAAATCACACCACACTCTAGCGACACATCCGCCGAATAGCCTTTGACCTCTCTAGAGACAACAGAACATATAGTTCGACTTAGATATGTAAAGATATACAGATATAAGACAGACTCGTCCTACTCAGACAAACAATACACATAAATTCAGGCCATAGATATTCTGAAGCAAGAACAATCTATTACTACCCAAACAAAGAATAAATCGCAGAAAACTGGATTTATCCGCGGAGTTCGATCGAAAGAGCCGACACAACTTTCAAGGGAAGTAACTCAATAATGACTTTTCCTTAAGCACTATTTTGTTTACAAAATATTTGCGAACATAACAAGTATACCAATGTATAATATTGTAAGATATCAAAGACTGCACGTAACAGCTACCTACTAACCATATCTGCTTAACTACAAACTAAAGCATACCCGTTCAGCTACATTTTAACGATACCTGCTTAACTACACACTAACCATTCCCGTTCAGCTACACCCTAACCATATCTGCTTACCTACAAACTAAAAAATACGCGTTTAGCTACATGTTAACCATACCCGCTCAGCTACATTCTAACCATACCTGCTCAAATATACATTAGCCACACCTGCTCAGCTACATACTAACCATACCCGCTCAGCTAATTACTAACCATACATGCTGAGCTACATACTAACGACACATGCAAAGCTACAAACTAAACTATACCCGTTCAGCTACATACTAACCATATATGCTTAACTACAAACTAAACCATACCCGTTTATCTACACACTAATCCTATCTGTTTAAGCACAAACTAAACCATACCCGTTCAGCTACACACTAACCATATCTACTTAACTACAAACTAAACCGTACCCGTTAAGCTACACACTAACTATATCTGTTTAATTACACACTAAACCATACCGTTCAGCTACACACTAACCATATCTGTTTAATTACAAACTAACCCATACCCGTTCAGCTATATACTAACCATATCTGCTTAATTACAAACTAAACCATACATGGTCAGCTTCATATTAACCATACATGTTCAGCTACACTCTACCTATACTCGTTAAGTTACACACTAACCATATCTGCTTAACTACAAATTAAACCATTTGCGCTTAGCTACATACTAACCAGTGGCGGCTTTCTTTAACTCATTCATTCCAGAGTTATTTTGCACGCTGTGCCAGACTTTTTTTGTGGGCAGAATTTTATAGAGTGAAGTGTTCATCTTTCAGTCTAAATTTGTTTGTGAATTTTCCTTTGAACATGTACTTATTATATACCAAACTGTAGGGAAATGGATAGAGAATTCAAATATATAATGTCTGTGGTAGTATTAACACAAGTATGTTCGGTATAATTTAATCATTTTGCATGTAAAATTGAAAAACGCTAAAAAGTTGACTGTAGAATACGATCTTACCAAAGACAAATTACTGTCGTAGACAATAAAACTTTCTTTTTAGTCTTCAAACGTCAAGTTAATCCATATACAAAGTAAAAAAAAACATGCTTATGGCCACAATTAGTACATTTAGTGTTATTCGCACCAGTTTTTCCGTGGTTCTTTGTAAGAAAAAAATAAATTATGCAATCGTGCATTACGTAATTTTCAAACAAATAAATAAGAATAACGTCATATAAATACTTTTTTACTCTTGTTTAATGTTTTAATAGTATCCCTAGCTTCATCTTCTACCAAGAACTAGTGATTAGATGTTACGGTAGGTCTAGTTTTGTTGCTTTTTGATCGGCCAGAATATGACTACGCCCACTCATCAACTAAATCTAGTGTGTCTAGCTTTTCTGCATATATTCCGTATTTTGACAACAAACTGTGACTACCAAACAATCATCATCAATGTCAGCAATGTTTCAAAGTAGTTTGACACAATTATTTGCTTAGGAGACTTAGAAAATGTAAATATAAAGCGCGACATATTTCTCTAGCAAAAACAACGAAAAACGTAAACACGCGAATCTTCACAAAAATTGTGATAATAACATCAAAACACGCACATGTGCTGATTAACTAAAGTCAAATTAGTTGTTTAAATAGTAGCGGAAGTCATTCTACGAGTTTTAATATATGAACTGCATTAAGCGGACGATTTTTAGGGCTTATTCGTGATAAACTAAAAACCACGCTCTGAGCGTTGCTCTGGCACGGCGTGTTGAATTTTGCAACGCTCAGAGCGTTGGTCTGGAGTCAAAGAGTTAATGAGCTGTTGAGCTGCAGCACCCCCTGTAAAGAAAAGGACTGCTTACTGTCTCTACTACATTATAATACGTAATACGGACAGACCAAAAAATACAAAAAATTGAGGTTACACCGGAAGGGTTAAATACCCCAAAACAATTATCCAACACCGTTTTATGGTAAGGGCTGCAAACGATGTCAGCTCAAGTGACCTTGACCTCTAATAAGCGAATGATTGTTATACACACAGAAGAGGCCAACTGCAATTGGTTTGAATTTTTTAACTAGAGCTGTAACGGAACACAGCTCAAGTGGAAATTATTTCTAATTAAAGGGAAGTTACAATGAAAATTTTAAACACGAGAAATAGCAGCATACATGTCCGTGTAACCGGTTTGAGACTCGGGAAGCTGCTACGACTGACAATGATTACTCCTAGTTGCAGCAATTTTTTAAAATAACTTTTCAGAACTTCTTGACAGATTTTAGATGAGATAAGACATTAATCATTTGTGTCTGGGTTGATATTTCACATGGTGGTCACAATTTGTGAGTGTTATGTATAGTATTTTAAATGAATGAACAGTGCAGCACCCCAAATGACAACCCCCTGGAACCGCCACTGATACTAACCATACCTGCTCAGCAAAACACTAACGATCCCTGCTCAGCTACATACTAACCATACCCGCTCAGCTACAAACTAACATAACCTGCTCAGGTACATACTACCCATACCCGCTCAGCTACATACTAACCATATCGGCTTAACTACAAACTAAACAATACCCGTTCAGCCACATACTAAATCTGCTTAACTACAAACTAAACCATACCCGTTCAGCTACACAATAACCGAATCTGTTTAACTACAAACTAAACCATACCCGTTCAGCTACACACTAACCGAATCTGTTTAACTACAAACTAAACCAAACCCGTTCAGCTACATACTAACTATATCTCTATAATTACAAATTAACCATACCATTCAGCTACACACTAACAATATCTGCTTAACTACAAACTAAACAATACACGTTCAGCTACATACTAACCATACCCGTTCAGCTACATACTAACCATACCCGCTCAGCTACACATTAACCATACCCGTGCAGCTACATACAAAAGATATCTACTCAAATTCGAACTAAACCATACCCGTTCAGCTACACACTAACCAGATCTGTTTAATTACAAACTAAACCGTACCCGGTCAGCTACGCACTAACCAAATCTGCTTAACTAAAAACTAAACCATACCCGTTCAGCTACACACTAACCATATCTGCTTAATTACAAACTATACCATACCTGTTCAGCTACATACTAACCATACCCGTTAAGCTACATAGTAACCATACCCGCTCAGCTACACATTAACCATACCCGTGCAGCTACACACTAACCACATCTGTTTAATTACAAACTAAACCATACCCGTTCAGCTACTTATTAACCATATCTGTTTAACTACGAACTAAATCATAAACGTTCAGCTACACACTAGTAATATCTGTTTAACTACAAACTAAACCATTCCGGTTAAGCTACCTACTAACCATATCTGCTTAACTACAAACTAAATTAAACCCGTTCAGCTACATACTAACCATACCTGCTTAACTACACACTAACCATTCCCGTTCAGCTACACCGTAATCATATCTGCTTAACTACAAACTAAAAAATACGCGTTTAGCTACATATTAACCATACCCGCTCAGCTACATTCTAACCATACCTGCTCAGCTATACATTAGCCATACCTGCTCAGCTACATACTAACCATAAACGCTCAGCTACATACTAACCATACCTGCTGAGCTACATGCTAACCACACCTGCAAAGCTACAAACTAAACCATACCCGTTCAGCTACATACTAACCATATCTGTTTAACTACAAACTAAACCATACCCGTTCGGCTACACACTAATCATACCTGTTTAAGCACAAACTAAACCATAGCCGTTCAGCTACTCACTAACCATATCTGCTTAACTACAAACTAAACCACACCCGTTCAGCTACACACTAACTATATCTGTTTAATTACAAACTAAACCATACCTTTCAGCTACACATTAACCATATCTGCTTAACTACAAACTTAACCATACACGTTCAGCTACATACTAACCATACCGGTTCAGCTACATACTAACCATACCCGCTCAGATACACATTAACCATATCTACTTAACTACAAATTAAACCATACGCGTTTAGCTACATACAAACCATACCTGCTCAGCAAAACACTAACCATACCTGCTCAGCTACATACTAACCATCCCGCTCAGCTACACACTAACATAACCTGCTCAGGTACCTACTACCCATACCCACTCAGCTACATATTAACCATATCGGCTTAACAACAAACTAAACAATACCCGTTCAGCAACATACTAAATCTGCGTAACTACAAACTTAACCATACCCGTTCAGCTACGCACTTACCATATGATTTTAACTACAAACTAAACCATACCCGTTCAGCTTTATACTAACCATATCTGCTTAACTACAAACTAAACCATACCCGTTCAACTACACACTAACCATATCTGTGTAACTACAAACTAAACCATACCCGTTCAGCTTCACACTAACCATATCTATTTAACTACAAACTAAACCATACCGTTCAGCAACACACTAACCATATCTGCTTAATTACAAACTAAACCATACCTGTTCAGGTACATACTAACCATACCCGTTAAGCTACATACTAACCATAGCCGCCCAGCTACACATTAACCATACCCGTGCAGTAGCACACTAACCATATCTGCTTAACTACAAACTAAACCATACCCGATCAACTACTCATTAACCATATCTGGTTAACAACGAACTAAACCATACCAGTTCAGATACATACTAACAATATCTGATTAACTACAAAGTAAACCATATTCGTTCAGCTACACACTAACCATATCTGTTTAATTACAAACTAAACTATACCCGTTCAGCTACGAACTAACCAAATCTGCTTAACTACAAACTAAACCATACCCGTTCCGCTACACACTAACCATATCTTTTTAACTACGAACTAAACCATACCCGTTCAGCTACATACTAACAATATCTGCTTAACTACAAACTAAACCACACCCGCTCAGCTACACAATAACCATATCTGTTTGAATACAAACTAAACCATACTAGTTCAGCTACGCACTATCCAAATCTGCTTAACTACAAACTAAACCATACCCGTTCAGCTAAACACTAACCATATCTGTTTAATTACAAACTAACCCATACCCGTTCAGCTACATACTAACCATATCTGCTTAATTACAAACTAAACCCTACCCGGTCAGCTACACAATAACCATATCTGTTTGAATACAAACTAAACCATACCCGTTCAGCTACGCACTTACATATGATTTTAACTACAAACTAAACCATACCCGTTCAGCTTTATACTAACCATATCTGCTTAACTACAAACTAAACCATACCCGTTCAACTACACACTAACCATATCTGTGTAACTACAAACTAAACCATACCCCTACAGCTACACACTAATCATATCTGCTTAACTACCAACTAAACCATACCCGTTCAGCTACACACTAACCATATCTGTTTAACTACAAACTAAACCATACCGTTCAGCAACACACTAATCATATCTGCTTAATTACAAACGAAACCATACCTGTTCAGCTACATACTAACCATACCCGTTAAGCTACATACTAACCATACCCGCCCAGCTACACATTAACCATACCCGTGCAGCTACACACTAACCATATCTGCTTAACTACAAACTAAACCATACCCGTTCAACTACTCATTAACCATATCTGGTTAACAACGAACTAAACCATACCAGTTCAGCTACATACTAACAATATCTGATTAACTACAAAGTAAACCATATTCATTCAGCTACACACTAACCATATCTGTTTAATTACAAACTAAACTATCCCCGTTTAGCTACGAACTAACCAAATCTGCTTAACTACAAACTAAACCATACCCGTTCCGCTACACACTAACCATATCTTTTTAACTACGAACTAAACCATACCCGTTCAGCTACATACTAACAATATCTGCTTAACTACAAACTAAACCACACCCGCTCAGCTACACAATAACCATATCTGTTTGAATACAAACTAAACCATACCCGTTCAGCTACGCACTAACCAAATCTGCTTAACTACAAACTAAACCATACCCGTTCAGCTACACACTAACCATATCTGTTTAACTACAAACTAACATATACCCGTTTAGCTACATTCTAACCATATCTGCTTAATTACAAACTAAACTATACCCGGTCAGATAAATATTAACTATACTTGCTCAGTTACACACTAACCATATCTGCTTAGCTAAAAATTAAACCATACGCGTATAGCTACATACTAACCAAACCTGCTTAGCTAAACATGAACCATACCTGCTCAGCTACATACTAACCATACCTGCTCAGCTACATACTAACCATACCTACAGAGCTACATACTAACCATACCCTCTCAGCTACACACTAACCATACCTGCTCCGCTACACACTAAAATAACCTGCTCAGGTACATACTAACCATACCCGCTCAGCTACCAACTAACCATACCTGCTCAGCTACACACAAATCATACCAGCTAAGCTGCATACTAACCATATCGGCTTAACTACAAACTAAACAATACCCATTCAGCCACATACTAAATCTGCTTAACTACAAACTAAACCATACCCGTTCAGCTACACAACAACCCTATCTGTTTAACTACAAACTAAACCATACCCGTTTAGCTACACACTAACCAAATCTGTTTAACTACAAACTAAACCAAACCCGTTCAGCTACATACTAACTATATCTGTATAATTACAAACTAAACCATACCGTTCAGCTACACACTAACCATATCTGCTTAACTACAAACTAAACCATACACGTTCAGCTACATACTAACAATACCCGCTCAGCTACATACTAACAATACCCGCTCAGCTACACATTAACCATACCCGTGCAGCGACACACTCAACATATCTGCTTAATTACATACTAAACCATACCCGTTCAGCTACTCATTAACCATATCTGTTTAACTACGAACTAAACCATACCCGTTCAGCTATATACTAACCATATCTGCTTAATTACAAACTAAACCATACACGGTCAGCTTCATATTAACCATACATGTTCAGCTACACTCTACCTATACTCGTTAAGTTACACACTAACCATATCTGCTTAACTACAAATCACCACCAAGACAATCGATACTAAATGGGAACAACTGAGAACAGCAATGACAGAAGCAGCTGTAGCGACCACCGGATACCTAGTACATAAAAAGAAAAAATGGATGAGAAAAGATACTTGGGATAAAATACAAGAAAGGAAAACAACAAAACTTAAACTAGTAGCGGCAAGTACACATAATGCTGTTGAATCTTGCAAACTAACTTATAACTTGTTAAATAAAGAAGTGAAGACAAAAACTCGAAGAGATAACAGACATTTCATCAATGAACTGGCCGTAGAAGCTGAAAATGCTGCAAGAACTGGTAATAGTAGGTGCCTTTATCAAATTACAAAACAACTATGTCACCAGCCTACTGATATGGAAACACCTGTTAAAGATAAATTAGGGAATCCAATACCAACAGAAAAAGAACAAATGAAGAAATGGGCTGAGCACTTCATGGAGGTGCTAAACAGACCACCACCAACAATAACACCTGATTTTAATAATGAAACACCCACAACCACCTTGCCAATAACTTGCGATGAATTCACGCTGGACGAGATCAAACAAGCCGTTAAAAGATTTAAAAATTTTAAAGCTGCTGGAGTTGACGAAATTTCAGGCGAAATGATTAAAGCAGTTAATGACAACAACCTCTTGCGAATTTTAGATATTATAAATGAAGTATGGAGAGAAGAACAACCACCACAACAATGGAAAGACAGTATTATTGTAAAGTTACCGAAAAAAGGTGATCTATCAGACTGTAATAACTGGCGTGGTATATCTCTATTATCAGTACCTGGAAAATTATTATGTTGCATGATGTTAGAAAGACTTACATTGCATGCTGACGAAAAGATCAGAGAAGAACAAGCGGGTTTCAGGCCGAAACGATCATGTATTGATCAAATATTCACACTAAGAACAATTATAGAAGAATCAGTGGAAATGCAATCGCCACTTATTATCACCTTTGTCGATTTTCAAAAAGCCTTTGATAGTCTACACCGCCCATCATTGTGGAAGATACTTACAATCTATGGTTTTCCAACAAAATATGTGAATATAATCAAAGCGCTATATGACAATGCAAGATGTTGTGTTAGAACAAATAAAGGGAATACAGAATGGTTTACAGTAGAAACAGGGGTGAAACAAGGCTGTATTATGTCACCACTACTTTTTGGAATAGCTATTGATTGGGTTATGAGAAACTATACCCACAATGAACAATTAGGAAATGGAAAATTCCTGGGGGACCTGGATTTCGCAGATGATTTGGCATTCTTAAGTTCAACACCCAGACAATTCCAAGAAGCAGTAAATAATTTGTGTCATCTTTCGGTTAAAATAGGTGTCCAAATAAATGCCTCTAAAACTAAAGCTATGAACTTTTCTAACGAGACCTTTGATATCATCTTGAACGGGGAATAACTACAGAAAGTTGAAAGTTTCAATTATTTAGGCAGTAAAATGACTCAGGATGGTGACACAACAAGAGAAATTCATACTAGAATTGCTTTGGCAGCTAGCGCCTTCAATAGATTATCTAACATTTGGAAATTACGATCATTGAATATACATACCAAGCTTCGTCTGTTTAATTCAAATGTTATCTCAGTGTTAACATACGGCTGTGAGAGTTGGAAAATAACAAAATCATTGGAGAACAAGCTGAATACATTCGAGAACAAATGTCTTAGAAAACTCATAAACATCAGTTGGAAAGAATTCAAGACTAATCGACAAATAAGAGAAGACTCTAGGCAGAAATATGTCTCCAATTATATAAGGAAAAGACGATGGTCATATATCGGTCATGTCCTACAAATGCAAAACAACAGAATACCATTGCAGGCACTCACTTGGGTTCCTGAGGGTAAGAGGAAAAAAGGAAGACCAAAAGAAACACTCAGAAGAACAATAATAAGAGAAGGAAGAACGTTGGGATTAAACAATGTGCAAGAGCTAAGAGGAGTGGCGTCACAATGTACAACCTGGAGAGCACTGGTTTCTGCCTTATGCGCCGTGTTTGGTGCTTAAAGAATTTATTATTATCATTATTAAACCATACCCGTTCAGCTACATACTAACCATATCTGCTTAACTGCGAACTAAACCATACCCGTTCAGCTACACACAAACCATATCTAATTAACTACAAAATAACCCATACCCTTTCAGCTACAAACTAACCATATCTGCTTATTTACAAACTAAACCATACCCGGTCAGCTAAATATTAACCATACCTGCTCAGCTACACTCTAACCATACACGTTCAGTTACACACTAACCATATCTGCTTAACTACAAATAAAACCATACGCGTTAAGCTAAATACTAACCATACCTGCTCAGCTAAACACTAACCATACCTGCTCAGCTACATACTAACCATACCTGCACAGCTACATGCTAACCATACCAGCTCAGCTACATACTAACCATACCTGCTCAGCTACACACTAACATATAATGCTCAGGTACATACTAACCATACCCGCTCAGCAACATACTAACTATACCTGCTCAGCTACACACAAACCATACCAGCTCAGCTACATACTAGCCATATCGGCTTAACTACAAACTAAACAATACCCGTTCAGCCAAATACTAAATCTGCTTAACTACAAATTAAACCATACCCTTTCAGCTACGCAATAACCCTATCTGTTTAACTACAAACTAAACCATACCCATTCAGCTACACACTAAACATATCATTTTAAATTCAAGCTAAACCATACCTGTTCAACTACATACTTAAATTTCTGCTTAACTACAAACTAAACCATACCCGTTCAGCTAAACACTAACCCTATCTGTTTAAATACAAACTAAACCATACCCGTTCATCTACACACTAACCATGTCTGCTTAACTACAAACGAAACCATAACCGTTCAGCTTCACACTATCCATATCTGTTTAAGTACAAACTAAACCATACCCGTTCAGCTACACACTAACCATATCTGCTTAACTACAAACTAAACCATACCCGTTCAGCTACACACTAACTATATCTGTTTATTTACAAACTAATCCATACCGTTCGGCTACACACTAACCATACCCGTTTAACTAAAAACTAAACCATACCCGTTCAGCTACATACTAACCATACCTGCTCAGCTACTTATTAATGATATCTGTTTAACTACGAACTAAACCATACCCGTTCAGCTACAAACTAACGATATCGGTTTAACTACAAACTAACCCATACCCGTTTAGCTACATTTCAACCATTTTTGCTTAATTACAAACTAAACCATACCCGGTCAGCTACATATTAACCATATCTGATCAGTTACACTATAACCATACCGTTTCAGTTACAAACTAACCATATCTGCTTAACTACCAACTAAACCATTCGCGTTTAGCTACATACTAACCATACCTGCTCAGCTAAACACTAACCATACCTTCTCAGCTACGTACTAACCATACAAGCTTAGCTACGTATTAACCATACCTGCACAGCTACATTCTAACCTTACCGCTCAGCTACATACTAACCATATCTGCTCAGCTACACACTAACCATACCTGCACATGTACATACTAACTGTACCCGCTCAGCTACATACTAACTTTATCTGACCAGCTACACACAACCCATACCAGCTCAGCTACATACTAAACATATCGGCTTAACTACAAACTAAACAATACCCGTTCAGATACACAGTAAAACAATACCCGTTCAGCAACATTCTAAATCTGCTAAACTACAAACTAAACCAAACCCGTTTAGATACACAGTAGCCATATCCGTTTAACTACAAACTAAACCATACCCGTTCAGCTACATACTAACCATACCCGCTCAGGTACATTCTAACCATACATGCTCAGCTACACACTAGCAATACCTGCTCAGCTACATACTAACCATACCTTCTCAGCTACATACTAACCACACCTGCAAAGCTACAAAGTAACTACACCCGTTCATCTACTTTTTAACCATATCTGCTTAACTACAAACTAACCATACCCGTTCTGCTACATACTAACCATGTCTGTTTAAGCACAAACGAAACCCTACCCGTTAAGCTACACACTGACCATATCTGCTTAACTACAAACTAAACCATACCAGTTCAGCTACATACTAAAATATAGCTGTGTAATTACAAACTAAATCATAATGTTCAGCTACACACTAACCATGTCTGCTTAACTACAAACTAAATCATACACGTTCAGCTACATACTAACCTTACCCGTTCACCTACATACTAACCATAATCCCTCAGCTACACATTAACCATACCTGCTCAGCTAAACACTAACCATACCTTCTCAGCTACTTACTAACCATACCCGCTGGGCAACGTACTAACCATACCTGCTCAGCTACATACTAACCATACCTGCAAAGCTACATACTTACCATACCGTTCAGCTACATACTAACCATACCTGCTCAGCTACACACTAACCATAGTTGCTAAGGTATATACTAACCGTACCCGCTCAGCTACATACTAACCACATCTGCTCAACTACACACAAACCATACCAGCTCAGCTACATACTAAATATTTCGGCTTAACGACAAACTAAACAATACCCGTTCAGCCACATACTAAATCTGCTTAACTACAAACTAAACCACAATCGTTCAGATATACAGTAACCATATCCGTTTAACTACAAACTAAACCATACCCGTTCAGCTACATACTAACCATACCCGTTCAGCTACATACTAACCATACCCACTCAGCTACACATTAACCATACCCGTGCAGCTACTTACTAACCATATCTGCTTAACTACAAACTAAACCATACCCGATCAGCTACGCATTAACCATATCTGTTTAACTACGAACTAAACCATACCCGTTCAGCTACATACTAACCATATTTGCTTAACTACAAACTAATCCACACCCGTATAGCTACATAAAAAGGTAAGGTAAAGGAACCCGTTACACGCCCATTGAGGCATATATCTAATATGGTGTTAGGCCCATATTATCTTGACCGTCGGCACACGAGGGGTGATGTGGTCGGCATCACGCCGGCCGCGTTAACCTTCCCAGATTTGCTCTGGTACCCATTTGGGGCTGGGTCGACCCAGGAGCCGTTTGTGACCTAAAAAATTCCCGCCTCATCTGGGGAACGAACCATAGACCACTGCGCTAGGAAGCCAGTGCACTAACCACTATGCTATCGCGGCTCCCAGTATAGCTACATACTAACGATATTTGTTTAACTACAAACTAAACCATACCCGTTCAGCTACACACTAACCATTTCTGCTTAAATACAAATTAAACCATACCCGTTCAGCTACACACTAACCATATCTGTTCAACTACAAACTAACCCATACCCGTTCAGCTACATACTAACCCTATCTGCTTATTTACAAACTAAACCATACCCGGTCATCTACATATTAACCATACATGCTCAGCTAGACTGTAACCATACCCGTTCAGTTACACACTAACTATATCTGCTTAACTACAAATTAAACCATACGCGTTTAGCTACATACTAACCATACCTGCTCAGCTAAACATTAACCATACCTGCTCAGCTACATACTAACCATACCCGCTCAGCTATATACTAACCATATCTTCTTAACTACAAACTAAACCATACCTGTTCAACTACACACTAACCATATCTATTTAACTACAAATTAAACCATACCCGTTCAGGTACGCACTAACCATATCTGCTTAACTACAAACTAAACCATACTAGTTCAGCTACACACTTACGATATCGGTTTAACTACAAACTAACCCATAACCGTTCAGCTACACACTAACCATTTCTGCTTAAATACAAATTAAACCATACCCGTTCAGCAACACACTAACCATATCTGTTCAACTACAAACTAACCCATACCCGTTCAGCTACATACTACCCCTATCTGCTTATTTACAAACTAAACCATACCCGGTCATCTACATATTAACCATACATGCTCAGCAACACTCTAACCATACCCGTTCAGTTACACACTAACCATATCTGCTTAACTACCAACTAAACCATACGCGTTTAGCTACATACTAACCATACCTGCTAAGCTAAACACTAACCATACCTGCTCAGCTACATACTAACCATACCCACACAGCTACATATTAACCATACCTGAACAACTACATACTAACCATACCGCTCAGCTACATACTAACCATACCTGCTCAGCTACACACAAACCATACCAGCTCAGCTACATACTAACCATATCGGCTTAACTACAAACTAAACTATACCCGTTCAGCCACATACTAAATCTGCTTAACTACAAACTAAACCATACCCGTTCAACTACACAGTAACCATATCCGTTTAATATATGACGAATCTGTCGCCATAATCTATAACTTTTTTCATCATAATCATCATTAGCCTTCAATTCTTCAATGAGCATAGGTAAAGGGGTAAAGGATCCCGTTACACGACCGTTGAGGCATATTGGGAATATGGTGTTAGGCCTATATTTTCTTTACCAACGGCACACTAGGGGCGATGTGGTCAGCATTACGCCGGCCGCCTTGATGTTCCCAAAGTTGCTCTGGTACCCAATTCATGAGGTTGGGTCCACCCTGGAGTCTAAAAAATCCTACCTCAACAGAGGATCGAACAATGGACCACCGAGCTAGGAAGTCAGTGCACTAACCACAGCGCTACCGCGAAGGAGCATAGGCCTTTCCTAAATTGGTGACATTTAGCATAGGAACAAAGCAAATTAAAAGTATATAATATATATATATATATATATATATATATATATATATATATATATATATATATATATATATATATATATATATATATATATATCATCTCAACCCGTAACCCGTCATGGGTCGTAGGGGTGCCATGGTGGAAGCATCAGTAGACAGGGTCCTCCACTGCTCTCTATCCTCAGCAATGCGTACAAGTGTGGAAAAACCGTGTCCTGCCCATTCTTTGATGTTATCAGCCCAGGATTTTCTTTGCCTTCCTCTTCTCCGTTTACCTTCGACTGTTCCCTGGAGGATCGTTTTCGAAAGGGAGTCATGACGAGTTACATGCCCATACCGGGCAAGATTTCGACGTTTCACTATTGACAAAAGTGGTTCTTGGTGGCCTGCATAGGTGTTTATCTTCTCTCTAACATAGACATTTGTTTTGTGCTCTTTATAGCAAATGCGCAAAATTCTTCTATAACATTTATGCTCGAAAGCCTGAATCCTTCGCTCCATATCTGCAGTGAGTGTCCAGCCCTCACCCATACAAGAGAATAGATAATACGAGTGATTTGTATAATTTGATCTTCACAGGAAAACTGATGTTACTTTTCCAGTGCTACAGAAATGTATCTCAAAGAGAGACACTTTCCTAGTTCTATCAACTAATAACCCAACAAACTTGCAAATCTAGTAAAACAATGGTATACATCTTTATAGTACATAAGAGGGAACATAGGGATATCATGAAAACGCACGGTCGATATAAGGTGAATGTATGCATACCGGTCAACCTAATGAAGACATCCAAACATCAAAATTGTCCGCAACAATTTAAATTTTAACAAACAAAATTACTAATCATCGAAACGCGTATGTGGGGAAATGAGGGTACTCAACACAATGCGGCGAAAATCCTTAATGTGTGTCATCTGATGCTGGGAGGATCAAATGCAATTTAAGAATTGAAAAACTATAACACTGGTCAAAAAAAAAATCTTGAACTATAAACGGAAAATTCGAAAATGTCCAATCATATAAGCTATTCAATCGTGTCATGTGATAATAGCGATCCAACCCCGCTGTAAAGTCACGTATAGTCGTTAAGGTGTGAATACTAATGTTCAAGACACTATGGGTTTGATCTGTTTACATGTATTTTGTACCGCGGAATAAGTACTATTAAAACCGGTACGACTTATTCACAACGTGTCATATAATCTGTTGGTGACTCGATAGTGTTTGTACTGAGAATCTAGCAAAGAAAACTCGGTTGTAGTCCGGAATAGAAACGCTAGGGCATCCCAATGAACGGGCGGTTTGCTCTCTGGCGTCTGGTGGAGTAAAGAGAAGACGTGAAGGTCGCTAATGGACATCCTCACTTGATATAAATCCAGACGAGGGATTTGTGGTAAGTCAATAGAGGTACTACCGAATTTGGCTTCATCAATTCAGAAATGTCATTTTATACAAATCGTGATTTTGATTGTTCTTGACGACGAAGAGTCAGATACTTCCTTTGCAAACTCGTATATAGTTGAATCACGAAGTAATAAGGTTTCCGTAGCAACGCAAAGGTTTATGTAAAGTCCAACGAGCAGGAAGTGTGGAAACATTTCCTCGAAATTCCAGTCACAGCTTGTTAGCTAATAACGACATCATTTGGGACAAAAGCATGCATTTATCCATGCGAGGTGAAACATTTGGTAAATTATTAACCGTAGGGGTAGGGAGTGAAGTATCGTCGTTAACCATGTCGACATCGTGTGAGAAGCGTTGGGGATTTGTACGACGTCTTTGCTTTGTAGGTTTAATAAAAATGTGCTCTTGCGGCAATCTCGGTAGTTTGGCTAGAGGGGTGGAATCTGAAGAGGAAGGCTCGTATTTCCGTTTATCAGGTGTCCTTCTTGATTCGTCCATACCGCACAAAGTAGAGTTAGATGCACTGGTCATCGAATCTGTGTCTGGGTAAAGATCATCTGGTGTTTCTTCATCATACAAATGGGGCCATTTGAGATGATTGATAATCATGTCGATCGGTGGGTTCAGGATTGCGAAATTTTGTAACGTCTGGAAAGCTCTCTTTCTGTTGTATAGGACGTTGTCGTAATTCTCGCAAAGGTATATTCTCTTTACTGGAAGACGCATGACCTCTCTCTTGACGTTGAATAAGGCGTTGTCTTAGCTCCTGCAGAGGGATATTGTTTTCACTAGAAGATGAATCTCTGTTATCTCTAATACGTTTGACGAACGTATCCAAATTCTGTGAAGGGATATCGGAGTCATGGGAGGAGGAATCTGATTTGGGTAATTCATCATCAGTGGAAGATGAGGGAGGTTGCGCTAGGGTAGACAATCTCGTGGGTCTATCAGCTTGTTTTTTCGTGACAGTGAGTGGTCTGTGGTCGTCAAGACGCATCTGGGACACATGAGCTTTCGTTGTGGTATCTCTTTCTTCATTCCACAGGATGTAATTGGTTGTCGATTTTCGTTCCAACACTTTAAAACCAGGAATCCAATGGTATTCAAATTTGTTCGTTCGCACATGTTTCCGAAAATAAACCAAATCTCCAGGCTTAAACTCTTGGAGTTTTGCTGTTTTGTTCTTAATTCGTGCATTTTTTTCGAAGGCTTTTCTTTCTTTCCGATGGGCTATTACATGAGCTCTATGCTTCTGTTGGAGCGTAATTTGGATAGGACATTCGCCAAAATATTTTCTCTGTGGCGCCAAAAGATTATCTAGTGGAAAAGTTGGTTCTCTTCCGTAAAGCAGGTAGAACGGTGAAAATCCAGTAGTATCATTGATATTAATTCGAATTGCTTCTAAAGCTTGATTGATATATAGGTCCCAGTATTGACCCTGTCCGGCAATAAACTTGGCTATTATATCGTGCATGGTGGCATGCATTCGCTCATTTCTCCCATTTGACTGCGGATGGTAGTATGCAGTCGTAGTATGTTTGATATTTAACCTTTTGAGAGTTGAAGCAAAGGGCTCTCCTACGAATTGTTTCCCGTTATCAGTGATTACACGCTTGGGACATCCATGTCGTGGTAAAAATTGTTGTAGGAAAACATCAGTGATGAGGGTTGATGTGGCATTTTCTAAGGGGAAACATTCTGGCCATACCGTGTATTGGTCTACGATGTGTAAAATGTATCTGTGTCCTCCTAAAGTTGTGGGGTAAGGTCCAGATAAATCCAAGCTAATAACTTCCATTGGGTAGTGCGGATAAGACATTTCTTGGATAGGGGCTCGAATAGTTCTCATATTTCTTAGCTTGCAAACCCTACATGTCCCAACATACTCAATGATATCTTTAATCATCGTGGGCCAGTAATAACGTTTTAGGATCACATCTAGAGTCTTGTCTCTTCCAAAATGCCCGTTTTCGTCATGAAACTGTTGTAATACTTTTGGAACTAGCGATTTGGGTATAAATTTTTGTAGAGTACCATTGTCTCTAGAGCCAATATGATACAAGATATTATCTTCCGAAAGGATGATGTAGTCTTTCTTCTCTTTTCGATTTGTACGAACCTGTGTAATGATCTTAACTAATGTTTCATCTTTCAATTGTTCTTTCTTAAAGTCGATATTCTGTTCAAACGTTTCTGTTCCTTGGTTGTCTGATGGTAAATCAAATGTGGTTCCATGTTGTAGTTCAGGTTCTTGTGTTGTCACCTCTTCATCGTTTTGTCTTGAGTTTTTAGAGTCTATGGCATGAATTTCCTTTGTGTTATCGTCGATGTCCTATGTAGATTCAAGGAGTGGAGAGTCTGGTTCATTGGTGTCAGAATATGGAATTCGGGACAAAAGATCAGCACACGTATTCAATTTTCCAGGAATATACTCAATGGTTGTATTGTAACTTTGGAGATTTATCGCCCAGGTCTGGAGTTTCTTGGGTTGCTCTGCAGTCTTAGTTAGCCAGCTTACAAGTGGTTGGTGATCTGTTCTGATGATAACCTGGGTTCCACGGATATAAAAATCGAATTTCTGGAGGGCGTAATGGATTGCATAGGCTTCCTTCTCTGTCGTAGTCCATCTCCTCTGTGTTCGGCTTAATGTGTGGGAAAGGAAGGCTATCGGTTTTTCGTTTGGAACATTTTTTATCACTTGCGGTTCGTCTGGTGATCTGTCTTGTACAAGGCACGCGCCTACTGCTGTGTTTGATGCGTCCGTGTATATAATCATGGGCTTGTTCAAGTCTCGATGGGCTAGAAAAGGTACGGTGGTTAAGGCTGTCTTCATGTACTCAAATGCTTTTTGGCAATCTTCAGTCCAGCGGAATTTGGCATACTTCCTGGTTAGTTTCAGTAATGGTTCAGCCACTTTAGAAAAATTGATAATTTGCTTTCGATAATACGCACAACACCCAAAGAATCCTCTTAATTGACGTACTGTGGTAGGTGGAGGGATCTTTTGGATAGCTTCAATCTTTTCACTGTCCGGTCTGATTCCGTTGGGGTTGACAATAAAGCCCAAATATTTTATTTCCTTCTGTAGGAAACGGCATTTGCTGAGTTTCAACTTTACTTTGTGCAATCTCATTCTGTCGAAAACAGTCTCGACATGTTTCAGGTGTTCTTCCATTGTTCCCTTTGTGTGGATCAAGACATCATCTATATATGCTGATGCAAATGAGTTCAATCCTTGCAACACTTCATCCATTAAACTTACGTAAGTAGCCGGGTTATTTTTCAGTCCAAAAGGTAATACATTCCAACTATATGATCAAATGTGTGTACAGAAAGTAGATTTCTTCTTTGCATCTTCAGACAATGGTATTGTCCAGAATCCGGAGCGTGCATCTAGTGAGGTATACCAGTCTGAGTTACCCAAGGTGGCCAAAATATCATCAATTCTAGGTAGAGGGTAGGATATCGTTTTGGTGATTTTATTTAACGCTCTGTAGTCACAGCAAAAGCGAGAGCTACCGTCTTTCTTTGTTACTATCACAATGGGTGAAGACCATGATGATCTGGATCGTTCAATTATCCCAGCTGCTAGCATGTCGCCAATGGCTTTCTCCACTATCCCTCGATTCTTTAGTTGGGTGTGGTACGGTTTGAGGGTTATGGGTTCTTCAGTTGTAGTTTCTATTTCCATGGTAACGGTCGTAGTCCTTTCTAACTCTATGTCAGATAACGCAAATACATCTTGATGTTTCGTTATGAATTTTTCAAGTCTGGGTTTTAGTTCATCTGTTGTCTGTAATGTTGCTAGCAATTCTTTCGTTCTATCTGAATGAAATTTTTTCGTCATTATCCTTTCTGGTGGACAAAAGCGGTATTCTCTTTTTTGTGTCTGTTCGTCGGTGTACCTACTCTTCGAGTCTCTTGGCAATTTATCATAGAACTGGCGATTTCTTGAATATGTCCGGTTTCTTGGGTATGCATAAGATGTAACTGTTCCCACAATATTCGCTCTGTTCCATGAAGTATGGTACTTATTTTTTCTTTCATACCTTCCTTGTATGATTTCTCTATCCAAATCGTCAGCGAATAGCGAGTCAGGTTTTACATATTTCTTTCTGTTACTTGTGCTCCTTCGGTCCAGAGACATTTTTTCTTTCGACTCTTTTGTATTTGGAATGTTTCTTCTTGTTGACTCTATAGGATCTAGAGTTTTGTAAGGATGGGGATGGGATGAAGATCTTAATTTGTTTATCTGGGATTTTGGATAGACGCTCTTGGCCTTGAATAGTTTGGTCAATACATCTTCCCTTTCCGTCTGGATCTTTGCTATTACTGTACCTCTGGGAATAGTGGTGGTTGTACCTGACGTATTTAGTACCATTATTGGAAAATCTCTTCGTATATTTATTTCCACGATGCCATCTTGTACTTCTATGTGTGGATCTCCTCTATTTCTTTCATTTTCAATTTGTGATATGTATACAGCCTGTCCTATGTCAAAGTATGGAGATCTTTTTATTTTAGCTCTGGTTAGAGTTACTGAATTCGGTTTCAGAGTAACCGGTGCCGCAGTTCGAACCAGGGTCGCGATATGGATATCGTCCTGAAATGGTACATATGTATTGTTCACTTTTAGTTGTTTTAAATCAAAGTATATCCTCACATTATTTTTGATGAGGAAGTCTCTTCCTATTATGAAGTTTCTTGATAATCCTCTCGTTATAATGAAGTTATGGCGTAGAATTTCTCTTCCCATTTTAAATGTCAAATAAGCCGTTCCCACTGCTTTTAGTGCTTGACCTGTTACTGATTTCATTTGTACTGTTCTTCTGGAAAAATTTGCCATGTGTTGAATTTGATAATACAGCTTCTCCCGGATAAGACTTACAGTTGCTCCTGTGTCTATTAACGCTCTAAATTGTTGTTTTCCTATTTCTATTATACATGAACTGGGGTCTGGACAAATGTTGAGATTTGCTTGTTCGTTTCTGTCTTTCATTTTTTCATTTAGAGATCTCTTTTTTCGGCCGTCACATCCGATCTCTGCTAATGTGGAGCCGTCCCGTTTCCCGACCTTCTTGTTGCTTGGGAAAAGTTGTTTCTATTTTGTTGGGGTCTTCTTGGGTAGTTTTCTGGATAGTGGACTTGGCGTTGATATTCACCGTTGTAATTTTTTTGGGGTAGGTAGTGGTTTCTCGAACTCATAGATTGGTACTGGGGTTTTCTACATGTCATTGAACCATGACCCACGGATCCACAGTTGTAGCAGGTTGGTGGTTGCATCAAGGGTTCTATATGGTGTATCTTATGCTCTCTTTCATTTGGTTGTGGTAAGGAGTGTCTTAGTTCTCTGTGTGTGTTATTTGATCTTCTGTGATATTCTTGATTTCGATTCCAACGAGGTCTAGCATGGTCTACTTCCATAGGTTGATGAGGCGATGGTTCATATTGTTGATGCTGAAATAGCGGTTCATTTTGCGTACGTTGGTAGAATGGTTCAGGTTGAAGATGCTGGCATTCATGGTTTAGCAATGGCAATCTTCCAATCCTCTGCTGAAATCTTTTTTTGACATTTTCCTCATTAACTGCTATCTGGATGGCCAGTGTAATTGACTGAGGATCTTTTCTTAACATGTGCATTTTCAGAGAATCTGAATAGAGGCCATCGACAAAAATTCCCACTAAGTGTTTCTCGAGCTCGGTTGTTGTTATGCTACCTCCCACGAAAGCATCTTCAGCTAAGTTTAAGAGTCGGTCGCCATACATCTGCACCGATTCCATTTTCTCTTGCCTTATCATTCTCAAAAGTGTCCAAGCGTGCTCGGCGTCCGTTATGTTAGAATATCGTGACACTAGCACTCTTTTCAATTCCTCAAAGGTTTCACTTGGGTAGGCCTTCGCTCTTCTTCTCACAAAATCAGTTATCAATCCTTCCGATGATAAAAACACTATTTTCTTTTTTTCCAAATCTGTTGTGGCGTCAATAAGGTAAGCAAACTTATCCATATCCACCATCCATTGTCTAAATTTCATGGGGTCACCACTAAATGGAGTTATGAAGTTTTTAATGGTTCTAAATTTAGCATGTTGATCTACATGTTGTAACGTGTCAGTCATGTTTTGTAACACCATCAAATTTATATCTCCTTGCTCTGGCGGAAGCGGTACTTGTTGTGGAGCCATTTGTGCTTGTTGCATTTGCATAGCCTGTTGATTTTGTTGTCTCAGTATTTCATCTGCATAATTCTCCATGTTCTGATTTATGTGAGAAAAAATGATTCTTGTTGTTGTTTCTTTTCTTGCCTTTTCTTCCAATTCAAAATCCTGGTCCTAAGGCACCATAATAAATTATACTATGTGCCCGTATTCACATAGGTAGTATTTTAGGGGTAAAACTGGTTTGGGGTTCTATTTCATTTAATTTTAACATTCTTCTATATAAATGAATAATCCGTCGGAAAATTATTAAAGCAGGTCAGAATAGCTCGATAGGTATATATGTTATAGCGAGAATGCGTGTTACATTGGCACACCAACTAAGAAGCAGGTATTGTGCCAATGTATTAATTGTGACCAGTTAATTAAGGAGCTATTCTCCGTTGAAGGAATTAAAGGACAGCAAAGGAAGCATTCCGACGGTATTCTATCTTTTTAGTTACATAACCTATAATTGACAAGTTCGAGTTCACAGCATAAATATATTTAAGTTGGCGGTATCAATATATTTAAGGTTGCTGTGTCACGTTTGAGTTAACTGGATGATCCTCCAGAGGTATTGTTTAACTTGATCAAAGGGGTACGGGATCCAGGTTCGTATTCAGATTTTGATAGTTGGAAGTAATCACAATGTAATATAAAAGGCAGTACGGTCCATTTTTTTCCTTATAGAGTTCCTAAACAATGTACAAGTCAAACTCAACAACTTCCAACAGCAGTTTAAGCAAAGTCCGACGTTGTATATGAAAAGTTTAATATAGCTTCTTTCAGATGTATGGCGGTAAATTACAAGATGATCCTATTCTCAATTCAGTAACATTCGTTTCCTCATACGAAATCATCTCATAAAATCCATTAGGGCATTTGATGAGCTTATGTATATCTATTTCATCCTGTCTACTATGCGTAAGTCTAAATCGAGACCTTTTACCAACCTGAAGTATATGTTGTCATAGGGCTAGGGGTCAGGTTAGCCATTTTTTTCTTGCCAATATAAAGTGGCGGTCAGCAAATCTGCTAGGAACCTAAGGCTCTTGGACTATCCAGAATGACCTGGCTTTGGCTCCTGGCTTTTACTCTTCTTTGACTCTTCTTTTAGACTCTTGTTTGGCTCTCTTTTGCTAAGGGTTTTGGGCGTCAATATATACAAACTGGTTCCAAAAGACTGTTTGGGGGGAAGTTACTTTGATTTTTCAATACGGATATTCCACTAGTTTTGTCGATGTCATATTTACGTCACAAGTTTCTACACAAGTTTCTATGATAGCGAATGGTATAAGCTTTTATTCGAGGGTATTATTATATCTGTTTAGAGGTTTTCAGGTCTCGTATCATTTCCTGTAACTGTCTAGAAGTCTTTATTTTAAAATGTCGATAAGAGGCTATGTGAAAATTACGTCATCAATAACTTGCGTACTGAAATTATTTAAAGGATAATTACTAAGCTACTAATGTGATCATCATTCCGGTTACACCAGATCACATTCAGTCTTGTCATGGCAGCTGAGGCCATCGCAAGTCTTGTCTTGATTTCTTTACTTGATCTTCCATCACTACATATAGTGGACCCGAAATATTTAAAGGTGTTAACTTCTTCTAACGTTTGCCATATATTATATATATATAAAAGGTAAAGGATCCAGTTACACGCCCATTGAGGCACATTGGGAATATAGTGTTAGGCCCATATTTTCTTGACCGTCGGCACACTAGGGGTGATGTGGTCAACATCACGTCGGCCGTCTTAACCTTCCCAGAGTTGCTATGATACCCATTTGGGGATGGGTCGACCCAGGAGCCGTTTGTGGCCTAAAAAGATCCCACCTCATCTGGGGATCGAACTATAGACCACTGAGCTAGGAAGCCAGTGCACTAACCACTATGCTACCGCGGCTCCATATATATATATGTGTGTGTGTGTGTGTGTGTGTGTGTGTATGAGTGTGTGTGTATAAACGACCGACTGACAGAGAGTGGTAAGGGCTCTAGTCTATCGCACCAAAGGTATCGGGTTCGATTAACGTTATCGACACACATCAGTCTACCCAGCTGTAAATGGATACCAGACTTTGCACTTGATATAGGAAGGAAAAGGCAGCGACGAAGGGAATTGGTCACCCTACCTTTTGATGCCGGACCTAGTATAGTGAAATCTCTAACACTTCACTTCCCTTGGGCAGTATCTGCTAAGGTGACTACTTTATATATATATCCCAACGGGCTGATCACCCGTTTGCCAGTCACTTTGATTACGGAAACAACAACAAACGGATTGATTTGTCGTTGCCCTAAAGACGCCATTAGGTGTGATGGGAACAACGGCAAAGAAAATCTATTCGCTGTTGCCCTTAAGACGCCACTAGGCGTAATGGCCACTGACTGCTTTGCCGGTCGTTGGCTAAGGACGGAAGAAGAAGAAGATATATATATATATATATATATATATATATATATATATATATATATATATATATATATATATATATATATATATATATATATATATATGTGCCAATGTGGGCAGTTCAGCCAACTCTGAGACCCTTTATCAAAATAACTCAGATTCAGTTACGTGAAACTGGACTTCTTTGTTTTCTCCCTGGAAGCCAGTGGCCAGGACAAACTGAGCTTATCTACAGACACAATAGAAGAAAGGTGGAAGCTCGGAGACAGTGAATGTGGGCAGTTCTCCCGGACCACATGTGACAACTTCAAAATGGTTGTCTTGGTCCTGTGTTGTTTTAACCAACAAAGGTATCTCTGACGAGTAGAAAGATTCGTGAACAATGACTTCAAAATTAAAACACCGTTTTGTTTGTTATTTTATTTTATTTTGTGTTGGTCAGCAGAAGTATGGACGAACCAGAAATAGTGTCACATGAATCTTAAATGATCTATTGTTGTCTAAGTCTGTCCATGAACTGGACACAAACTTTATCATTATTATTATTAATTGTTGGGGTGTAGGGAGCCCTAATCCAGTGCACTGCTTTCATGTGTCTCCTGGTTAGGGCACGTGATCTCGTTTGCTGAAGGTCTTCCTAAAAGTAGCCAAGAAATTGCATTAGAAAATGGGTTGGCTTCAAAACTTTTAATAAACATATAAGTCCGCTCTTTCTCGTTCACAAGTAGTGCATTTCTTCTGTCAAAGACATGCCGAATGTTGACTTTCAATCCAGCATTTTTTATGTTACTTCAGGCTGTTTTTCTTATTTCGTCATTGTTTTATCATGTTTTCTTTCGTATTTTTGTTCTCTCTCTCCCTCTATCTCTCCATTTATCTCTATCTTTCTCTATATTTCTATCTATCTCTCTATAAATTTCTCTCTCCAGCTGTGTCTCTGTCTCTCTCTATCTTTCTCCCTCTATCTTTATCTCCAAATTTTCTCTCCATCTCGCTCTATCTATCTATATTTTTCTTTCTTTTCATCTCTCTTTATCTCGACATCTCTATATATGTCTCTCTCTTTGTCTCTCTCTCTTTCTATTTCTCTTTCTTTTATCTGTCTCTTTCTATTCCTCTCTCTCTCTCTCTCTCTCTCTCTCTCTCTCTCTCTCTCTCTCTCTCTCTCTCTCTCTCTCTCTCTCTCTCTCTCTCTCTCTCTCTCTCTCTCTCCTTGTTTTGAATTTTTATTGTTTATTTCCTGCTACGTTTTTCCTCGTTGTACATGTTATTTTTTCTTGTTCACTTTGAGTGCCTTTATCTCATAACCTGTCCATATTTCTTATTTTTATTTCCTGTTTATGACTGTGAAGACGAAGAGTAAAACCCTAAACGTCCAGTGTTGTGTCTGTAGCGTCCAACTGTAAAATTGACTCAGTTTTTATTTTGTTTAAACTACTAATACCTAGTATGTAATGCCGTGTACATTAACTGGTAATTTTAGTCTATGATTACATGAGTCATTGCAATTGCACAAAACCCACAAAAGCCAGCTCCAGACCTCAGAAATAAGGTATCTGAGGAAGGTGGTTGAAGTAACAAGAAGAGACATGGTCCGCAACCAGACGATACGTCAAGGCCTAAAAACCCAACCCCCGCAGACCCAAGTAGAACAGTCCCAACTAAGATGGTTTGGCCATGTCTGCAAAATAGGAGAAGATCGGCTACCACGCCAAGCATGGAAAGCTAAGAGCTAGGAATCCTGACCACCAGGACGACCCAGCAGAGTCCGCTGGGAGGACAACAATAGATAATCTTTGAAGGACCAAGGACTAGAATGGAAGCAGGCCTGGTGGAAGACAGCCGATAGGATAGTATGGCGCTCTCTCTTCCAAACCCCTACACATTACGGCAGAATAGGAACGACTAAATAAGTAAGATTGCAGTAGTATCGAACTATCACGTTAGGACACGCCTTCAATAGTTCAGTGGCAACCTCAAGTTTGTCAACCAAAAGCAAATGTATTAACATGAATCTGTCCCGTGTTAGGGCACGTGATTTCGTTTGATGAAGGCAACTGTATTAACATGAATCTGCCCGTGTAGTTCCTTGTGGGAGGGGGGGGGGGAGGTTCTATGAAGAAACAAAGAAAGAATAGACTATTGCATGCTCAAGCGTGTCGTACAAGGCAACTAACATGAGGTTGTGCATAAGGCTGGCTACGTCATCATTACAAACAAATAGCCACAGAAACCACAGCTACAAGAGTATGTTAATGTTTGGTGTAGGCTTCCTGTAAGAGGACCAGCTGTAGTGATGGCTCCATGCTCTGTAAGGTGAGCTAAGGAAATGTTGATGATGATGATGATGATGAAGCAACATGAATATGTTATGGTGTGAATAGTTCAACATGGTTTAAGAAAACTTAATTTATCTTTAGAAAATAAACATCTTAAACAGAAAACTAACATTCACGTTTAGCTGACAGTTGTTGATCCATCAGTGATATCATTTATCGTGACGTCATGTGGTAGAGTACAACTGATTGAGTAGTTTTGTTTCATATTCATTGCATATGTGCCCAATGACGTCAGGAGACATGATATAACACTGAAGTACCGTACCTATACCTGATCTAATCAGGGAAAGAAACAAGTCAGTGAACGATATAGGGGAGGGGGGAGGTGGGGGTGTGGCAGTCTTATACTACCATCGACCTTCAGCTTAGCAAGAAGCATAGACCTACATCCAACTCATGCTAATGCTTCTTATTCTTATTCTTATTCTTTTTTTTTCGTTTCGTTGATTATTTACTTTCTTGTTTCGGTATTTCTGTTAGATTTTACGATTTTCTTGTATTATTATTGTTCTTTTTATCTTATCACTGTTGTTGTTTACTTTTTCCATCTGCTTGTATCGCCCATTTGTTTTATATTTCTCATCACCGTATAGTTTTTTAGTACCTATATGTATTCTTGTCTTTGTCACCTGTTTGTGGCTGACGAAGGGTAAAACCCGAAACGTCCCTTGTTTCTTGTGAACCGTTATTTGTAAAACTGATCAAATACCGTTTTATTGGTTTTAATACTTAATATTTCTTATTCTGCGCCCTCACTTCCACGTCTTTCCATGCTTTCCTCATCCTTTTCATTTCTATCCCAAGTTCTCTCCCCCATTTATCGCCTTTCCCACACCCGCATGTTGTCCAATAGTACTGAACTTATACAGTTTCGAATATAGCTCCTTATGGTCTACAAAATATATTGGTAAACGACTCCCGTTAGTTTGCCGTCACTTTATTGTTTGAAGATCACTTTTACTAGTACAATCCTCCATAGCTTCCTCGGATGTTAAAAGTTCATTCCGCTTGAACAATGACTCATCCACTTTATGAGTTGCCTTAAACCCAACGATTTGAACAACCAGCATTCCTTTATCTGAGGCATCTATTTCTATTCAGTCATACTTCTAGCGCTGATTTCTATAATTCTTTTGTTTTTCTCGTTTGTGTCCCAGTAAGACGTATTACTTTCTATTTGTTTTATCTCACTCAACTCCATTGTGCGCATTAAATTGTTATGTGGCTTCCTACGCAATGTTCTTTTGCTTTCTAGAGCATTGTTCTTTGGCTTTCTATGCATGGTTCTTTGGCATCCTAGTGCATTGTTCCTAGGCCCTCCTATTGCATCGTTCTTTGCCTTTGACTGGTACAGGACGGTTACGTATTGCGAAAGAGATATCGCAACATGAATTGTGAATTAGGAATGATATGTTAACTGAGAGTTTGTCAAGAGTTTCTTACCAATTGTTAACTCGGGTGTGATCACTGTTATGATGTTTCTTTCTCTATCTGCAGATATCCAGGATTTTTACACATTGTTTTGAATCAGTTACGAGCTAGTTTTGGGGACTGTACACTACGTTTTGTTTCTTCGTTCCTGTTAAATATGCCATATGTGTTTCTTGTGGATCCTTTGAGTGTGTCATCTCTAAAAGAAGGTACGCGTCCATTAGACATACCACTAAACGCCTGTCACGAGCCCGTAACAGCAACCAAGCGATGATACAAGAAGTCATGCTGCTCTTTGTGTAATAAAGCAATATGGAAGGACAAGGAAGAAACGCAAGAAGACATCATTGATGGATATACCACATACAAAAGTACAAGAAGTCAACTAAAGAAAAAGGAAAACAGAGGAAGAAGAAAAGGAAGAAGTTCAGTTTATTGTAATTCAAACTTTCGCTTTCTCCCTTCTGTGTCTCCTCTTGATTGAAGTTATGTAAATTTCTTGCTCTCACAGAACAGGTGCACGGTTCTCAGGTAATACATGATTCCAGTTGCTCACAGAACAAACATGCAATGTTCAAAGAATACACGAAACCAATTTTATACTTAGTTTTTTTTAATTATGTAGCCAAAATATGTGATGTTTGTGACAAGAAGCAGGTAATACCCGTAATTTGACAATGGCCAGTTAGTGAAATTATCACCATCGTACTATAAACCAATCTTAAAATCTTAGCTAGTGTCTCTAAAACACGTCATAGAAGTTGTGTCATCAACAAACTCATTATTCTTGCATATAACATTTTTACTTGTATATTCTTTTCGGTTATGATAACTATGTTTGTTTGTTCTAAAGTATAAAATCTCAGTCCCCTCTATAACAGTAGGACTAATGCTCCGTCAGGCAAGAGTTAAGAGACAAATAATGTGAGGTTGTACATGAGGCTGGCAACCTTACCTTGTAGAATAGGTTGCTACAGAAATCATCATTGCAAGAGCACATTAGTGCTTTATTTCGTGCGGGTTTCTGTATGAGAAACCAACTATAGTGATTGTTCCATGCTACATAAGGAGCGGAACAGGAAATAATGATGTCTGTTGTGATGATGATGTTGATGAAGACGATGATGTTGATGATGAGGATGAAGATGAAGAAAATAATGATGATAAAATATCCAATTCCTTTGGAAAAAAAATTCTTCAAATTGAAAGGAAAGAAATAATGAGCCACCATTTTCGGATAATTTATAATAAATACGAGGTTAGGATACATACATAATAGTTTCACTCAGTGAATGTTATTAATCTCATTATGTATTCATGGAGCTGTCATTAACTGGAAGGAAGGCATGAAAGATAAGTGGGCTACCCGAAGTGCGGCAGACTTTTTTCAGACCATTAATCGAGGATTCCTCAGCAAATGTTTTCAAGAAGACGAAGATGGCTGTATGCTACTCCATCTATGCTCCAGTCCTGACTTATATGTGCGAGTCATGGGCAATGACTACAACCCACAAAAGATCAGCTCCAAGCCTCAGAAATGATATTTCCGAGGAAGGTTGTTGATGTAACATGAAGAGACATGGTCTACAACCAAACGAAACGTCATGGTGTCAAAACCCAGCCCCTGCAGACCCAAGTGGAAAAGTCGCGATTACGATGGTTTGCCCATGTCTGGAGAATGGGAAACGGTCCGCTACCAAGACTAATAGGGAAAACCAAGAGCCAAGGATCAAGATCTGCAGTTGGCTGCCAAGACAACATTAGACAATCTCTGAAGGACCGAGGACTAGTTTGAAACCAAGCCAGGAAGAAGATAGCCGATAGGCTAGGTCGGTGCTCTCACTGGCAAACCTCTGCATCCCAGGGTAGAAGGGGAACGACTAAGTCAGTAATTAAGTAACACCGGAATACGGTTCACACACACACACACACACACACAAAAGTAACCAACAGCAAGACTATACCTGACGTGCCTCTCATTCATATAACATTGATCACATCTGAAAATTTACTATCTTGAACCACACCATTTCGAGAAAACATCTTGATACAAAATGTTCTTCTAGTCGTTTTCAAGTATTAAGTGATCATGTCGCTTGGAATATCTTGTCCTGTTCATTCATTCTATTGATCGTTTATGAGCGTAATACCTATGCAATGTGAATCGCAATAAGAACAATAATAATAAATCATGTGAGGCACGAAATAGTTCTACGTTTACAGTTATTTCTGAGTTTAAAATTCAAAAATTAACTAACTTTGCACTCTCTAGTCATAAAAATAAAAAATCAATTCAATTATTTACTGACGAAATTAATTCAATAATCTCATAAGAAATACTTGTAAACTCAATATTCACTGACAAAATAACCATAATGCTGGTTTATCATTATATCGAGTTCATCCTCGGAATTCCAAGACATTAAAGTAGGAATTTTTAACCTTTGAAATGTTTTCTTCCCTAACATTGAAACCTCCCATCAAAGGCAATAATTGTATCCATTACTCTAAGAAAACTAATTCTATAATCTTATAAGAAATACTTGTAAATTGATTATTCACTGACGAAATCGCTGCATGTGTTCATTATATCGAGTTCATCCTTGGAATTATATAACACTACAATGGGAACATGTGAATATGATGAGCAAAATAGTATGAAAGCATTTCCTTCTTTACAAAATCATTATTCTTTTTCTTCCATTGGATGAGATCCACCATTTCTGTATATCTACACCTGAATGGCCTCATTTCTTTCTTCTGACTGCTTGTTCATTATCCACGTTTCTACATCAAACGGTACTGACCATTATATTTAACACTTCTCGGTGTATCTCATTTTTAATTTGTGAATTGTGTGTGTGTGGATGTTAATGCTCAGTCTACCCAGGCGTAAATGGATATCTGACTCTGCCCTTGAGTTAGGAACGGACCTGGTCCACCACCTCTCTAACACTTCACTCCAGTACGGCAGTAGCTGTTATGAGACTTACTTTATCTTGTTTTAAATTATTTGTCCTTTGTTCTTGGCCATTCTTATTATCTTTTTGATTTCACATCTGCCATCATCTAGTTTTGTGTGTGTGTGTGTGTATCCATGATGTGAAAAACTCTTGACCTGTTCCATTTGTCTTACAGTCTACTTTGGTGTTTATTATATTATTCATTTTCTCACTGATAATGTCAAATTAATATTCATGACTTTTGCTATTTCCTTGCTTCGCTAGTTTTTGTAATTCGTGTTCGTTTTCAGCTAAAAAAAACAAAATCATTTGCACATGCAAGGTTCTTTATTTTTTTAGTTCAGGCATTTCCTCCAATTTTGTAGATATTAAGTAGGCAAAGGATACTACACATTCTTGTCTCACACCTATTGTTATGTCAATATATGGTTAATAACTCATGCCAGATCTTAATGTCGCACAGTAAAGGATGCTGGGTATTCTAATACATTTTCAGTCAGTTAATTTTCAAGACATTTAATTCGGTTTTCATGACAGACTATGTCACAAGCGTTCTTTTATATTGAATAAATCAATGCCGTTTAGCTCAACAATGAGCATAGGCCTTCAACAAACACATGCCATGTCCTCCTGTCAGTGCCATCAGCTCAAGAGTTTTCCAAGTTTTCCTCACTTCTGTCTCCAGATCTCTTCTCCATATGTTTTTGATCTACATCTGCCTCTCTTTCCGCTGTGGTCCCAGAGCAAGAACTGCCTTGTAATGTTATCAAAAGGTTTCCTCAATGTGCGTCCTATCCATCGCCAGCGTCTTATATTGAACGAAGCACATACAAAAACTCTTTCTTTAATACTACATTTCCTATGCTACTATTCTATCACAAGCTACATATAGTTCCCGGGTTGGGGTTCTGATGCCCCTTCTGACATGTCGTACAAGGCAACTAATATGACAACCTCATCATGAAAAACAGATCGTGCTACAGACACCACTACTGCGACAGCATGTTAATGCTTATTGTGGGCTTCCTGTTGTAATTATGGCTCTATGCTCCTTGAGGAGCGAAAAGGAAAATGATGATGATGATTCTTACATAAAAATCTTGATACGCTTGTCCCCCTATTCCGTCATAAACTGTTCTCTTGTCCCACTATTGTTCCACTATTCCGTCATAAACTGTTCTCTTGTCCCACTATCCGTCATAAGCTGTTCTCTTGTTCCACTATTCCGTCATAAGCCGTTCTCTTGTTTTACTATTGTTCCAATATTACATCATAAGCCGTTCTCTTGTTTCATTATTGTTCCACTATTCCGGCATAAGCCGTTCTCTTGTTCCACTATTCCGTCATAAGCCGTTCTCTTGTTCCACCATTGACCCACTATTGTTCCACTATTCCGTCATAGACTTTTCTCTTGTTCCACTATTCCATCATAAGCCGTTCTCTTGTTTCACTGTTGGTCCACAATCCGTCATAAGCCGTTCTCTTGTTGCACTGTTGTTCCACAATCCGTCATAAGCCGTTCTCTTGTTCCACTATTTCGTCATAAGCCGTTTTCGTGTTCCACTATTCCGTCATAAGCTGTTTTCTTGTCCCACTATTCCGTCATAAGCCGTTCTCTTGTTCCACTATCGCGTCATAAGCCGTTCTCTTGTTCCACTATTGTTCCACTATTCCGACATAAGCCATTCTCTTGTTCCACTATTCCGTCATAAGCCGTTCTGTTGTTTCACTATTTCGTCATAAGCCGTTCTTTTGTTCCACTATTGCGTCATAAGCCGTTCTTTTGTTCCACTATTGTTCCACTATTCCGTAATTTTTTTTTTTTGCGTTCGCCCGCTAATACTCGAGGCGAAATCTCAGGTTATTATTATTATTATTTTTTTAATGTCTAACCTGACATTGATTTTATGTGAGTATCCCTTTATTTCTTGTACAGAGACAGGTGTCCCTCGCCATTCAGGAAAATACTCGCCGATTTCGGAGGTACCCATTGCAGCTGGGTCGGCTCAGGAGCCGTCAGTCCCTGGTCGACGACACTATTACTATTCCGTAATAAACCGTTCTCTTGTTCCACTATTCCGTCATAAGCCGTTCTCTTGTTCTACTATTTTGGCATAAGCCGTTCTCTTGTTCCACTACTCTGTCATAAGCCGTTCTCTTGTTCCACTATTGTTCCCCTATTCCATCATAAGCCGTTCTCTTGTTCCACTATTCCGTCATAAGCAGATCTCTAGTTCCACTATTGTATCACGATTCCGTCACAAGCTGTTCTCTTGTTCCACTATTCCGTCACAAGCCGTTCCCTTGTTCCACTTCTTCTTCTTTATTGATCCTTAGCCGCCGACCGTCAAACCAGTTAGTGGCCATTACGCATGTTGGCGTCTTATAGGGCAACAACAAATTGATTCCACTTTCCTCGGTCGGCGGCCATCCTTCGTGCTTGTTCCACTATTCCGTCATAAGCCATTCTCTTGTTCCACTATTGTTCCACTACTCCGTAATAAGCCGTTCTCTTGTTGCACTGTTGTTTCACTATTCCGTCATAAGCCATTCTCTTGTTCCACTATTCCGACATAAGCCGTTCTCTTGTTCCAATATTCCGTAATAAGCCGTTCTCTTGTTCCACTATTCCGTCATAAGCCATTATCTTGTTTCACTATTCCGACATAAGCCGTTCTCTTATTCCACTATTCCGACATAAGCCGTTTTGTTGTTCCACTATTCCGACATAAGCCGTTCTCTTATTCCACTATTCCGAAATATGCCCTTCTATAGTTCCACTATTCCGACATAAGCTGTTCTCTTGTTCCACTATTCCGACATAATCTGTTCACTTGTTCCACTATTCTGACATAAGTTGTTCTCATGTTCCACTATTCCGACATAAGCCGTTCTCTTGTTCCACTATTCCGACATAAGCTGTTTTGTTGTTCCACTATTCCGACATGAGCCAATCTCTTGTTCCACTATTCCGACATAAACTGTTCTCTTGTTCCACTATTCCGTCATAAGCCGTTCTCTTGTTTTACTGTTGTTCCACTGTTCCGTCATAAGCCGTTCTCTTGTTCCAATAATTTTCCACTATTCCGCCCTAAGCCATTCTCTTATTCCACTATTCCGTCATAAGCCGTTCTCTTGTTCCACTATTGTTCCACTATTTCGTCATAAGCCGTTCTCTTGTTCCACTATTCTGACATAAGCCGTTCTCTTGTTCAACTATTCCGACATAAGCCGTTCTCTTGTTCCACTATTTCGTCATAAGCCGTTCTCTTGTTCCACTATTCCGTCATAAGCTGTTTTCTTGTCCCACTATTCTGTCATGAGCCGTTCTGTTGTTGCACTATTGTTCTACTATTCCGTCACAAGCAGTTCTCTTGTTCCACTATACCCTCATAAGCCGTTCCCTTGTTCAATTATTATTCCACTATTCTGTCATAAGCCATTCTCTTGTTCCACTATTGTTCCACTATTCCGTCAAAAGCCATTCTCTTGTTCCACTATTCCGACATAAGCCGTTCTCTTGTTCCACTATTCCGTCATAAGCCGTTCTCTTGTTTCACTATTCCGTCATAAGCCTTTCTCTTGTTCCACTATTCAGTCGTAAACCGTTCTCTTGTTTTACTATTGTTAAACTATTCCGTCATAAACCGTTTTCTTGTTCCACTATTCCGTCATAAGTCGTTATCTTGTTCCACTATTTTGTCATAAGCCGTTCTCTTGTTTGACTGTTATTCCACTATTCCGTCATAAGCCGGTCTCTTGCTTCACTATTGTTCTACTATTCCTTCATAAGCCGTTCCCTTGTTCCACTATTCCGTCATAAGCCGTTCTCTTGTTCCACTATTGTTCCACTATTCCGTCATAAGCCTTTCTCATGTTCAACTATTGTTCCACTATTCCGTCATAAGTCGTTCTCTTGTTGCACTATTGTTCCACAATCCGTCATAAAACGTTCTCTTGTTCCATTATTTCGTGATAAGACATTCTCTTGTTCCACTATTGTTACAATATTCCGTCATAAGCCATTCTCTTGTTCCGCTATTGTTCTACTATTTCGTCATAAGCCGTTCTCGTGTTGCACTATTGTTCCACTATTCCGTCATAAGCCATTCTCTTGTTCCACTATTCCGTCATAAGCCGTTCTCTTGTTCCATTATTCCGTCATAAGCCGTTCTCTTGTTTCAATATTCCGTCATAAGCCGTTCTCTTGTTCCACTATTTAGTCATAGGCCGTTCTCTTGTTCCACTATTTCGTCATTAGTCGTTCTCTTGTTTCACTATTCCGTCATAAGTTCTTTTCCACTATTCCGTCATAAGCCGTTTCTTGTTTGCACTATTTCCACTATTCGGTCATAAGCCGTTCTCCTGTTCCACTATTCTGTCATAAGCCCTTCTCTTTTGCCACTATTATTGCACTATTCTGTCATAAGCCGTTGTCTTGTTCCACTATTGTTCCATTATTCCATCATAAGCCATTCACTTGTTCCACTATTCCGTCATAAGCCGTTCTCTTGTTCCACTACTCCGACATAAGCCGTTCTCTTGTTCCACTATTCCGTCATAAGCCGTTCTCTTGTTCCACTATTCCGTCATAAGCCGTTCTCTTGTTCCACTATTCCGTCATAAGCCGTTCTCTTGTTCCACTATTCCGCCATAAGCCGTTCTCTTGTTCCACTATTTTTCCACAATCCATCATAAGCCGTTCTCTTGTTCCACTATTTCGACATAAGCCGTTCTCTTGTTCCACTATTCCGACATAAGCCGTTCTCTTGTTCCACTATTCCGACATAAGCCATTCTCTTGTTGCACTGTTCCGTCATAAGCCGTTCTCTTGCTCCACTATTCCGTCGTAAGCCGTTCTCTAGTTCCACTATTGTTCCACTATTGTTCCAATATTCCGACATAAGCCGTTCTCTTGTTCCACTATTCCGTCATAAGCCGTTCTCTTGTTCGACTATTCCGTCATAAGCCGTTCTCTTGTTCCACTATTCCGACATAAGCCGTTCTCTTGTTCCACTATTCCGACATAAGCCGTTCTCTTGTTCCACTATTCCGTCATAAGCCGTTCTCTTGTTCCACTATTCCGTCATAAGCCGTTCTCTTGTTCCACTACTCCGACATAAGCCGTTCTCTTGTTCCACTATTCCGTCATAAGCCGTTCTCTTGTTCCACTATTCCGTCACAAGCCGTTCTCTTGTTCCACTATTCCGACATAAGCCGTTCTCTTGTTCCACTATTCCGTCATAAGCCGTTCTCTTGTTCCACTATTCCGTCATAAGCCGTTCTCTTGTTCCACTATTCCGACATAAGCCGTTCTCTTGTTCCACTATTCCGACATAAGCCGTTCTCTTGTTCCACTATTCCGACATAAGCCATTCTCTTGTTGCACTGTTCCGTCATAAGCCGTTCTCTTGCTCCACTATTCCGTCGTAAGCCGTTCTCTAGTTCCACTATTGTTCCACTATTGTTCCACTATTTCGACATAAGCCGTTCTCTTGTTCCACTATTCCGTCATAAGCCGTTCTCTTGTTCGACTATTCCGTCATAAGCCGTTCTCTTGTTCCACTACTCCGACATAAGCCGTTCTCTTGTTCCACTATTCCGTCATAAGCCGTTCTCTTGTTCCACTATTCCGTCATAAGCCGTTCTCTTGTTCCACTATTCCGTCATAAGCCGTTCTCTTGTTCCACTACTCCGACATAAGCCGTTCTCTTGTTCCACTATTCCGTCATAAGCCGTTCTCTTGTTCCACTACTCCGACATAAGCCGTTCTCTTGTTCCACTATTCCGTCATAAGCCGTTCTCTTGTTCCACTATTCCGTCATAAGCCGTTCTCTTGTTCCACTATTCCGTCATAAGCCGTTCTTCCTAAACTACATTGTCTACCTTACTTGTTATTGTCTCCAGGATGATGCTTAATGTTGATGTAATAAGATAAATATTAGCAAGAAATTAACAACAACATAAAAGAACTAGCTAGGAGACTTGCTAATAACAATAATAATGATAATGAAAAAGAGAACAATTTAAAGAGATTATCAAAATGAGAAACACAAAAAGGGTAGACAAATTATTGGAAATTTCGAGACCGATGATTTGATTGTAAAGCCGACGCCTAATACACCCACGCACATCCTAAGACACGTATAATTTTTAAAACACTTACCATCTTAAACACTAGTAAATTTAAACCCTTTGCCAGGGACTTTTCTGCGGTGTTTGTGCTACAAAAGTTAATGTGCTCAAACTGCCAACACATCCGTTGACGCCTTGATAGGCATAGGCTTGATTTTTACTTGTGAAGCTGTTGGAAATAGTGGGTATCGGAGACTGGTCACAAAATACCACGGGCTGAATGTGTGTCTGAAATCCTTGAGGATCAGTTATGTTGTCTATCGATGAATTTAGAGCAGGCAGGAACTGTAGTGAACCAGATAAGTCCATGTTAGAGCTGTGCCCGTTCTGGTGAAGGTTAGACCAGTCCAGACTGGTTGAACCGTTATGCATAAACGATTGATCTACGCCTTGGCAAAAGCTGGTCTGGGGAATGATGGCGTCTTGAGTCCACTGTGTCTGGTCAGATCCACTAGCTACTAGGGATGAGATATCCAAAAAATTATAATTCTGCTGAGGCAACTCCGTTTTCACTTGTGACCTGGTGGAAGATGAAAACAGATTTTGAAATACACTGAAGGCTAAATAAGACACGATGGTAAATGGACATGAAATGCTAAGCTATTTATTAAAGAACTACTCAATCAGCGTTTAACATAATCGAGTGTCATCTCGAAAAGTTTGTCGATGATGTCCGTCAGTTCTCTACTGTCTCTGCAATATTGGATGAGCTGAATTGTAAGCGTATTTCATTTCTAGACTTGTCCTCTTTTTTTTCTAATTCTACGAAATGATGAAGATTGGTTGCTTGCGCCTGATGTTTATTATTTAACGGCTTACATCTATATTTCTATCGATTTTCTAGCAGTCAGTTTTCTATATGCTGCATCAGTCTTAATAACAAGCCGATGAGTTAATTTTGTCAACAACTTCTCAAAAGAGAAGAAAAATAAAATTTACCTAAAGAATACGTTAAACTTTTGAACAATTTTCATCTACAGGGAATATTTGTTAATATTTAAAAAATAGAAAGTGCCTGATGTTCGTTCAAAAAAACGATAAAGCAGGCTGTCATTTAAAAACATTATCATACATGTGTACTATACACATATAGTGATATGAAACTATACAGAGTATAACAATAAAATATATAACATCTATGTATCAATATATAAAATCTTTTTCTGAAGAAGAAGAATGCCAGGTGGCCAAGGTAATCATGTCTTTTTACAACCTACTCTCTCCGGTACAGTTTATCAATTAAGGACCACTTGTTGGGAAAAAAATGTACTTATAAGTATAATTTAACATTTTACATTAAAAATTTTAGGTTATGAACACTGTTATGCACACGGACAACCTAGAATCCCTTCAGTGACCCCAAGGAGTACTTGGACCATGGGCCAAGAAACCCTGCCCTAGTTCTTTTCCTGTTTGTTTACTTACTGTCCATGACTCAATTTCGTAAGTTAGGATTAGCCTTATATAATATTGAGAAACTCTCTTTCTAACTTCCAATAGCAGAGTTATTTTATGAAACACCGTTGTTACCTGGACCACTCTGCACATTGCGCCTGAGATGCACTTTCAATCTTGTGTTAGCACGCCTTGGTATTTGAAGCTACAAACTTGATTTACAACGCTTCTATTCAAATTAATAGCCTTTACTAGTAACTAGAAACATGTTCTCATTTTGTTACCCCAAGTACTGGCTTGTCTGCTCTACGCTGGTCTGGGGAAGGACAACGTCTTGATTCCACTGTGTCTGGTCAGATCCACTAGCTACTAGGGATGAGACATCCATGAAATTAGAACTTTGTTGAGGCAACTCCGTTTTCACTTGTGACCTGGTGGGAAATGAAAATATATTTTGATAGGAAACTCTATACAGAGCGATACAACAGGAGGCAATCTGATCATCAGAGTGTTTCCCCCGTCGAACAACTGTTTCGGCCCACTATTATCCTTGACACTCTAAGAGGGGGGGGGGGGGGGGGGGGCACCTGGGTCATGACTTCCAAGTTGAAATACACTAAAGGCTAAATAAGTCACTATGGTAAATGGACATGAAAAGCTAATCTATTTATTAAAGAACTACTCAATCAGCGTTTAACATAATCGAGTGTCATCTCGAAAAGCTTGTCGATGATGTCTGCCAGTTCTCTACCGTCTCTGCAATATTGGATGAGCTTAATTGTAAGCTTATTTCATTTCTAGACTTGTCCTCTTTTTTCTAATCCTGGGATGTGATGATTGGTTGACTGCGCCTGATGTCGTTCATTATTTGACGGCTTACATCTATATTTCTATCGATTTTCCAGCAGTCAGTGCGTCAGTCTTAATAACAAGCCGATGAGTTAATTTTGTCAACAACTTCTCAAAAGAAAATAAGAATAAAATTTACAGAAAGAATACGTTAAACTTTTGAATAATTTTAATTTGCAGTGAATATGTGTTAATATTTAATAAATAGAAAGTGGCTGCATATTCGTTTAAAAACAGCGATAACGAAGCGGGTTGTCATTTAAAAACATTATCATACATTTGTACTATACACATAGTTGAATGGGAAAAAAAACCACCAAAAAAAAAAAAAAAAATACACACACACAAATAGTAATACGTCTTACAAGGAGAAAGGACAAGGACGTTATACTATACACATGTAGGGATATGAAACTATACAAAGTATAACAATAAGATGTATAACATCTATGTACCAATATATAAGATCTACTTCTTCTGAAGAAGAATGCCAGGTGGCCAAGGTAATCATGTCTTTCTACAACCTAATCTCTCCAGTGCAGTTTATCAATTTTGTTGTTGAGATCTTCCCTGGATTGCTTTCTTTTGATGTACATAACAATATTTCTTTGAGCAATGGCCTATTTCAGGTCAGCCCCGATGCTTTTTGTTTTCTTGCTTTAAGTGTGGCAAAACTACATATCTGTGACAACACTACATATCTCAAGCACTACTGCAGGGTTTCTTAACCTTTTTTGTGCCTTGGGTCCTTTCATTGTCCGATGAAGGTTAAGGACCACTTGTTGGGGAAAAAAATGAACATATAAGTATAATTACAACTTTTGCATTTTAAATTTTAGGTTATGCACACGGACCACCTAGAATCCATTGAGTGACCCCAAGGGGTACGTGGACCATGGGCCAAGAAACCCTGCCCTAGTGCTTTTCCTGTTTCTTTACTTATTGTCCATGACTCAGTTTCGTAAGTTAGGATTAGCCTTATATAACAGTGAGAAACTCTCTTTCTAATTTCCAGTGACAGAGTTGTTGCATGAAACACTTTTTATTTTACGAAACACCGTTGTTACCTGGGCCACTCTACGCATTACCCCTGAGATGCACTTTCAATCTGGTGTTAACATGCGTTGGTATTTGAATCTACTAACTTGATTTACAACAGTTCTATTCACATTAATAGCACATTCTAGTAACTAGAAACATGTTCTCATTCTCTTACCCCAAGTACTGGCTTGTCTGCTCTACGCCTCTGTTCTCTTGCTGGTTGTTGTTTGGACACAAGATAGCGGAGTCTTGATTGTTTCCATTATTGACACCACTTTGAAGCTGTAGGATATACTCTTTAGCTTGCCTAAGTATTGCTAATTTTGATGTTTGACCCGCATTATTTTCAGTTTTGGGCAGGACAGCATACAGCTCTTTTAAGGCTTCGGAAATTTTAAACTGCCGCTCTCGTTCCTACAAAAGAAACAAGAAAACATGAACAAATAATTGCGATAACTTAGACTACGGTGGGTATACGAATGAAAACCCGGGGAGAGGATAACAACGCCATAGGTGGACAAAATATAAGACTACAATCATAGAAGGTACAAAAGATAAAGGTAATGCCTTAGCAGATACTACCGTAGGGGTGTGAAGTGTTAGAGAATTCACCATACTATTTCCAGCACCTAGAGGTGGGATGGCTAACTCCCTTCCTCGCTATAGAAGCAGACAGAGTTTGGCAGAATGTAGCCATGTCAGGAGACAGAGAATAGAGTATAGCAGAATAAGATCACGGAAGAAGACAGAAAATATATGAATAAAACAGTCATTTGTCGTTGCTCAAACTATTTACATATTTCATTATGTTCTGCTGAACTGAGATTATAGAGAGAAATATAAGAAATGACAAGCAAAGAGTTATAGACTTTAATAAATGAGTGATTTGCGCAGTTTACATGTTAAGATAAAAACAGCCCCAAAACGGATATCGAGGAAAGGGAGACCAGAATACAAGGATTGATATTGCTTTTGATAAAGTCACCAATGTGGAACTGATGGGTTCAGCCAGGCATTAAACTACAAGACCAAGAGTTGAGACAATGATGGCATTGACTATGACACACACTGACGAAATCAGTGATAGCATGTCAAGGCAGTCCTTTTTTCTGAAATCTCCTAGTTAAGAGAAGTAGGAGACCAAAAAATACAAAGGAATTTAGGACAGACATGCAAGAGGGCAAAAAAGACATGGCCAATTTTAAACTAAAGGCACAAGACAGGAAAACTTGTGACTATGTTTTTATAACCTTGTACTACATAGAGCGTTAAATGGTTATTTCATTAATAAACGCATAATGTATTATCAAGCTAATCTGTGCACAACAACAATATTTCTGTTTTGTTACCTGCATGTTTACATTTTTTTATATTTCGTTTTAACTCCATATTTGTCTAATTATTTTGATGATTGATTCGTCTAATTTTTTTTTAATAACTTCTGTGGCCTTTGACTTCTTCCGTTACTTCATGTCCAATTAAAAAGAAAATTTGGCCTAACCAGGTATTCGGAGCAATCACATCTTTTATTGCTCCGCTCCAGTATCAATAGTGATTGCTCCAGCACAACTTCCCACCCGAGGTCAATTTTGTTTAAACAATAATATAACTAAAACATTGTAATTGTACCTGTGGACAAGAAACATTATATATTCTAGGATTTTAAATATCGCTTAAACTGGAATCATTATTTTAATTGTCATAATTTATTCTACAAAAAATTATGGCGGTGATCAAATCGTCTGTCGTTCCTTGGCAAAGACAAACTGTTATCATGTCCCCTCGAATGTCAAGCTGCAACCCATTCCACCAACAATTTTTTTATTTAAATCTTTTTGAAAGGATTATGGGGAAGAACATCATTTGGTATTTTTAGCTGAAGGTCGTGAACGACGTAGAGCTCAAGCAAATCATTTCCATAATCCTGTCAAGGAAAGTATCGGCATCTATGGGAAGTTTTGAGGACTTGAAATAGATGTCAAGTTTTTTACGCCCAGTTTTGGGTTTCTTCTCAAATGAAGATCTGTGGTAAATTGTGTATGCAGTGCCAGATAAGCATCTTTTGGCTGCGTTAGTAGCTTTCTGTTTTACATCTTCCAGATCCTTTATTGTAACCAGACCCACTTATTTTTCAAGATGAGCACAGCAAAGATTGAAACTTTTCTTCACGACACTTGCTTCATTAGTCTTGAAGCTACATTGTTTGAGCTAGTTATTCACTTCCCTTTTAACCTTGCACGTTGCCGAATTTTTCTTGGCTTTATTAAAAGCCCAAATTTTAGACTTTTCAAGATCAAATGCAACGACATAACCGAGGTCCATTTACGGAAATCAGCTATCAGTCAAGTGCAGTAGATTTTAATTATTTGTTCATGCTTGTACTGACTGTTACCGCAACGAACATTTGTCTTGCTAACACCGTCAAAAGGTAATGAACAAAAAGCAAAGCTAATTCTTTCGTGTCATAATGTACTTGCTTGTGATATACTGGTATTAATACTGATCACATAAAACTCAGTAATTACTTACTATTGTTCGATAATAATTTTTTACATAATTTTTAAATATACACTTGAAACTTGGTCGAAAGAAACTTGTCTATAAATTAATTTGACATTAAAATGGTATTTCTAAGCCGAGAATTTATGACAAGATTACAGAGCTGCCACCATTTAAATAATACAAATATGTTTGTTATACTGAGTATAGACCAGGCTTAACTGTCATCGTATCGATGTATGGTTGTTTTATTTTTCTTTGAACATTTGAAAATTTTGTTCCGGTGAAATGAACTCTGACAAGGTAGGCTGAGGTGGAGGGGACAGGAGGGAGGGGGGGGGGGGAATTAAGTCAGGTTTCGAATATTCGAAAAACACTCACCCATTATGTATGTTAATTCATTTCTATACACTTAGTATGGTACCATTTATTTTAGATCAAAAATGAAATAAAGAAGAAAAAAAAAAAAAAAAAAAACTACACCAATGGAGTAGTCCATCTGCCCTCCAATAACCAGGTTTTCACTCTGCTTGATTAATTTTTGTATGTATTACTGATTTCTACATACTTGTTACTACTTTTACTTTCTCTACATCAATGTCAAACAAACATTTGTTATTCATTCATCTAGCACTTGCATTGGCTGTTAACTTTACGGTTTGTGTATCTAAGATTACCGCCCCTTTTTTTTAGCTCTGATAAACATTAAGCGGCAAGAAAGCATTACCAAAAAAATTAATTAATTTAACTAATACATAAAACATAACAATAAATAAATACACGGTCGAAACATTGCCACCGATACAACACTGAAGAATGTTAACTATTACTACAAACTTAACACTCAGAAACGTTGCTTAAAAGTTTGTCTTTCCTAGATAACAAATTAACTCGTGAGAAAGGAAGAAAAAGGCAGTGACGATAGCAATAAAGAATAAAATAAAGGAATTACATGCTGCCAGAAAATTATTGCTTGTAGACACAGAAATAGTGATACTGACAGAAAATTATTGGTTGTAGACATAGAAATAGTGATAGTGACAGAATAACGGGATGTAAGACAGCAATATTAGTCAGTGTAGTATTCATCAAATGGAACAATGGACATTGATTTTCTAAAATAGATAATGCAAAGGACAATCTTCTCAGCGATAATAATCATTCATTATGTAGGTTATGAAGAGTATAAACAATCAAAAGTAACACATCACATTGATCGACATAAAATCTAGATCTCGTAAAATGGAGGAAAAAAAATACTTACTTGTTGGTTTACAATCATTCTCCTGTACTCAGCTTCAGCATCATTCAGATGAGAGAACTTCCTTCGCTTAGATTCTGTTGGTTTACCCATGATTTGAAACTTCACGTAAAATATTCCCACGGAAAATGAATCCTTTGAAAGCTTATAGTCAAACTTTGTTACAAGTCTGCTACTTGAATACAAGAAACAGTGTTAACGTAATGTTCTACGCAAGCAAATGACAAATGCACAATTTTGGAGCAGGTTAATCTAGCGATTGCTTATAAGTTATCCTCGCACGTAAGAAACATAAATTTAATACTGTGTTATAATAATCTCAAAATTTATAGTTTATTTCCCCCCAGTAAGCACCTAAAGTAAAAAGGCTCTCCCGACCAATGAGCAACTTCTCTGAAAGGCATTCTCATTGGTTAAAAAATAAAGCTGGCGCGCAAACAATCATGTAAGAAGACCAATAAGAAAACGCGTGCTAAAAGAGCTCTCGTTTTCAACTGAAATTAAAGTTCGCGTACTATAGGCCTTACCCACCAGCTGGTCGGCTTAGTTGTTATGTAGCGGAGAAAAGTGAAACTGCGTATATATATATATATATATATATATATATATATATATATATATATATATATATATATATATATATATATATATATATATATATATACTGTATATACTGTATATATATATATATATATATATATATATATATATATATATATATATATTTTTTTTTTTTTTCTTAACCAGCGGCACTTAGGCTATCAGCCCTTCGGCCCAATGACATGTCATTGCGAGGCTGGGGAACCTGAGGACTTTCCTTCCAACCCGGTCAGGAGCTTCGCTCCTTCCCATCCACAGAGGGTTTATCACAGGAGCCGTTCAGGTTATTCAGTCAAATTTCCGGCCGTAAACATTTCTTCAAACGCCGACGCCCGGGTTTGAACAATGAACACCTGGTCGCCAGTACAACGCCGTAGCCATTACACCAGCGCGGCTCCCATATATAAATATATATTGTATTGTATTGTGCATTTTGTTTTTAAATTGTAATTGTAATATAATTCCTGGGCACATTAATATTAACTGATGGAAGATGCATCTCATAAATGAAGAGCAGAATAGCTCTGGCAAAAACAGCATTCTATAAAATGAAGAGTATTTTAAGCAACGGTTCTTTATCAATGGAAGTAAGAAAGAGTTATTCAGTGTTATATAGAACCTATCCTGACGTATGGGTGTGAGTCATGGACAGTTGGTAAACAAGTAGGGAAAGCACTAGAGGCCACAGAGATGTGGTTTAACAGAGAAATGCCAAAAATACTATGGACAGCTGAAAAAGAGTAATGAGGACGACTTGAAAGAGGCCAATGCGCAAAGGAAACTTATTTCACAAGTTAGTAAGCAGCAATCCACTCTTTTTTGGGGCTTGTTATGAGAAGAGGAAAGCTGGAATATATCGTAACAACAGGTAAGATTGAAGGAAAAAGAGATTGAGGAAGACAAAGAGAGCAAATACTGGACAGTTTGACATCGTGGAATGGAAGGAGGTCAAAAACAGAGTTGATAAATTGTACTGGAGACAGGAAGTTGTAGAGAGACATGATCTCCTGCGCCACTAGGCATGGTACATGAAGAAGAAGAAGATGACCATATGCGCTTTCTCTGTTCCTCATATGTTGGGCACCTCTGAAGTCAAAGTTCAGTAGTCATTTTATCGGTGCCACAGTTGGACTTGTCAGTAGTTCCTATTGAAATCTTATGATAGAACGGAAGATTTGGCGTGAAAATATAGAAGGCCAATGCTCCTCATAAAGATAAAGGGAAAATGAAAGAATAAGACATTGCGCACTTCCTTTATATTTTCCAAGTCTTGTGTTAGCTTTCCGGGTAATCTGAGCTATGTAGTCTACAAATGTGTGCAGGAGAAACATGGGGGCACAAGACATAAATCCAGCAACCTGGGAGGATGAAGCTGCCGATCGACAAATTAATGATGCTCTCTCTACGGAACCACCTCAGATTGGGCGAAATGAACCTCTTACAGTAAGCACGAGAGAAGAAAACGTCGAAAAAAGCAGCTGAGAACTGTCACTTCAGGGGCGCATTCCCATAGTCAGTTATGACTGAAGGGGCTATTATTATTACTAATCTCCAAATAATTAAAGTGGTGAACAGATATAGCCTTGTCTTTCTTATGAGGTGTATGAGAACGCTGCATTAATGACGTTCGAGGAAATGGAGAAACGAAAACCTTAGGTTGGGAACGACACCAACGTATCAACTACCAACCAGTGACGTATCTACAATGTAGGTAGTAATTATTTAAGTTGTACACTCCTAATAAAACGGTCTCATCAACAGTTATAATTAATATATGACGAATCTGTCGTCATAATCTGTAACTATTTTCATCATAATCATCATTAGCCTTCCGTTCCCTAAGCAGCATAGGTAAAGGGGTAAAGGATCCCGTCACACGCCCTTCTTCTTCTTCTTTGATCCTTAGCCGCCGACCGTCAAATCAGTCAGTGGCCATTACGCCTTGTGGCGTCTTGTAGGGCAACAACAAATTGATTCCACTTTTCTCGGTTGGCGGCCATCCTTCGTACAGTGCCCCAACTCTGGTTCATTCTTTGCATCTCAGCCTCCACAGTCCTCCGCCAAGTTGTTTTTGGTCGGCCTCTCTTTCGTTTTCCTTCAGAGGACCATAGCATAGCTGTTCTTGGGATGGCATCAGGGTCTCTTCTGAGGACATGGCCAACCCAACTCCAGCGTCTGCCAGCTATGATGGTGTGCATGTCCACTTGCTTGCTCCGAGTAAGCAGATCTTGGTTGGTGATGGTATTCGGCCAAAAGAGTCGGAGAATTTTTCTTAGGCATGTTGTATGAAAAAAGGACAATTTCGACATTTCCTTCTCTGTAACTCTCCAGCTCTCCGCACCATAGAGAAGCACAGAAAGCACACAGCTCTGATATATTCCTAATTTTGTGCTTGTGCTGTGCTGAGAGGACTTCCAGAGGTTGTTTAGACTAAAAAAGGCTGTTCTTGCTTTGTTCATTCTGTTGTTGATGTCTTTGCTTGCTCCGCCGTCTGGTGTTACTATGCATCCTAGGTAGGTGAAGGCATCTGTCTGTTCCAGTTGCTGATTCCTTACTGATATGGCCTCAGGGTTGCTCACATTGAGCGTCAAGACCTCTGTCTTCTTTAGGTTGATGTTCAAGCCCACCTGCTGGCTATACTTATGAAGTCTATCCGTTTTTTCCTAGATGTGTTGATGTGAATGTGCTAGCGTTAGGCTCATATTTCTTGACGATTAGCACACTAGGGGTGATGTGGTCAGCATTACGCCTTAACCTTCCCAGAGTTGCTCTGGTAAATAATTCATGAGGTTGGGTCCACCCTGGAGTCTAGGAAAGCCCACCTCAACAGGGGATTGAACCATGGACCACAGAGCTAGGAAGTCAGTGCACTAACCACAGCGCTATCGCGAAGGAGCATAGGCCTTTCCTAAATTTGTGCCAGATCAACCTGTCCTATTCCTTCCGTGCAAGATATTTTCATGTCTTCTGTATCTCCTTCATTTTTGTTGCCAGAAACTGGGAGATGTTATGACATTTAGCACAGAAACAAAGCAATTTAAAAGTATTATATATATATGTGTGTGTGTGTCTGTAGAAGCGTCCGATTGACAGAGTGGTTAAAGCGCTGGTCTATCCCAGCAAAGGTGTCTGGTTCGATTCACGTTATCAACACGCTTCGGTCTACCCCGCTGTAAATTGGTACCTGACTTTGCATTTTAGCGAGGGAAAGAAAAGGCAGCGAGGAAGGGAATTTGTCACCCCACTAGCTAGTATAGTGAAGTATCTAACACTTCACCTCCCTACGGCAGTATCTGCTATGGGAATATATATATATATATATATATATATATATATATATATATATATATATATATATATATATATATATATATATATATATATATATATACTCGTATATAGGAGGGGGAGTCAAAAAGTAACCTTATATTTTTTTATTAACAGAATATGCACAAAAAAGAATGCAAGCACTTAATCACTTTTCAACATAGTCCCAACCACGATCAACGCAGGTGTGCCAGCGCTTCACTAATGCCTGGATTTCGCGAGAAACAAAACTCTTCTGACTGACTGCATATCCTCTTTCACCTCATCGCCAGTCCTGAACTTCTTGCCATCGAATGCCTCCTTGAGGGGTCCAGACACATGATAATCACTCGTTGCGAGGTCCGGTGAATATGCAGGGTGTGGAAGACACTCCAAAGCAAATACGTGATTTTCGTTACAGTCGCACGAGCTGTGTGCGGCCGCGCGTTATCATGCTGTAACAACACACCGGAATTGAGAAATCTGCGACGTTTTGACCTGATTGCAGGTTTCAAGTGGTTCTGAAGCAGATCACAGTATGATTCGCTGTTCATAGTGAGTCCCCTGGGCATGTAATGTTCCAGGATTGGGCCTTTACAGTCCCAGAAGAGCTTGAGCATCTATTTGCCGGCCGACCGCGTTGTACGGAACTTTTTTGCTTTCGGCGATGTCATAAATCTGCTGAAGCGACACACAAGCGTCCCCATATTGCCTCTTCATCCTCCGATGAATGTCTGCTGGTTTCTCACCCTCACTACCTAAAACAACGGATAACTTTTTTTTTCCTCCTCGCATGAGGTCGCATATTTTTTCCTCGCATGAGGTCGCATTGGCACCCACCCAAACCCGGCCCCGGTCAAGATCACATGTCCCAACACTAGAAGACCCAATGACAAACTGTGTCACTGTAGTGATCCTCTTTGTTCTCACACAAGGGACCTAATGACACATGAATGTCACTGTACCGGTCCCTGTGTCTAGACACATGATCCTAGCCAAAGGACATATATTAGGGCGTTGGGTTTCACAGCGTTATAAAGGATAAAGTAACGCTGCTCTTCTCTCGCAAATGTTTCCAAGAGGCAACCATCTTGGCTATGGTTTGCTGACGTCATACTTCCCATCAGGACGACGGACCTACGCGCACTGGTACCTCAAGCGAGAGGGCATAACATATATGTAGTACAACCGTCTACTACATGATTTTGACTTTTTATTGCCATATTAAGGCTATTTATTGACACCTCCTCGTATATATATATATATATATATATATACATATATATATATATATATATATATATATATATATATATAGAGAGAGAGAGAGAGAGAGAGAGAGAGAGAGAGAGAGAGTACGAACGAACTTTATTTTCAAAGGGTTGAGAATTGGGCACGCAGGCCCGTCTGACATTTTGCCCTTCCTTTCTCTCACCTTTCATACTGAATTCATTTATTCTCACATGCATTTTACAAATCATATTAACATTAAGTACTTATAAGCATGACATAAAATATGTTGAAAAGTACAAATATCGTCATTAGAACCTGCAGTTGACATTATAAGAAAGGATAATCCGATAAGGGGTCATGTAATCAGAACTCATAAAGTATTTGAAAAGTCTACGATTGTATGAATTGGGACTGAGGTTATTTCTTAGGTTATGTGGAAGACAATTCCAAAGAGGAGCAGCAGAGTACGCTGAGCTTTTCTTGAATAAGTCAAACCTAGACTTGGGTACGTGCAATTTGTTTAAGCGTTGAATGCGTCTTTCGTTGTATTTGAACATTGGCCACAGATATGCTGGAGCATTATGTGACATGATTTTGTGAACAAATGTAGCTTTGTTGAACAGAAGTGGCTCTCTTAAGGGCAGTATTTGGAGATTTTTATATAGATCTACACATTGAGTTAGGGAGTTGTCAGAGACTAAACGCACTACACGCTTTTGTAGTGAACGGAGTCTCTTTGTGTTGGACATTGAGCAACCATCCCAGATTGTGGAGCAATAGTCAAGGTTTGCTTGTTTGTGAGATATAAAGAAAAATTTTCGTGCGTCTTCATCTAGGACATGTTTGATTTTAGCTAACTGGTAAACTTCCTGTGCCGTTTGCTTGGTCAGTGCATTTACATGCGAGTTCCAATTTAGATGCTGGTCAACGACTATACCTAGAGTTTTATGTTCATTAACGTTTTCGATTAGTGAGGTACCAACGTAGATCTGAAGTGTTGTTTTCTCTGACAGAGAGAGAGAGAGAGAGAGAGAGAGAGAGAGAGAGAGAACGAACAAACTTTATAAGATTAAGCTAGGAGAACAGGTCCTGGAGCAGGTCGACCACTTTAAATACCTCGGAGCTATTATAGACCGAAAGGGAGGCATCACAGAAGAGTTGGCCACTCGAAAAGCAGCAGCTGGGAGACTTTTTCAGGCCATAAATCGAGGATTCCTCAGCAAGAGAGAATAATAATAATAATAAATTCTTTAAGCACCAAACATGGCGCATAAGGCAGAAACCAGTTCTCTCCAGGTTGTTCGTTGTGACGCCACTCCTCTTAGCTCTTGCATATTATTTAGGCCCAACGTTCTTCCTTCTCTTATTATTGTTCTTCTGAGTGTTTCTTTTGGTCTTCCTTTTTTCCTCTCACCCTCAGGAACCCAAGTTTTAGTTTTAGAGGCATTTATTTGGAGACCTATTTTAACCGAGAGATGACACAAATTATTTATTGCTTCTTGGGATTGTCTTGGTGTTGAACTTAAGAATGCTAAATCATCTGCGAAATCCAGGTCCCCCAGGAATTTTCCATTTGTCCATTTTATACCTAATTGTTCATTGTGGGTATAGTTTCTCATAACCCAATCAATAGCTATTCCAAAAAGTAGTGGTGACATAATACAGCCTTGTTTCACCTCTGTTTCTACTGTAAACCATTCTGTATTCCCTTTATTTGTTCTAACACAACATCTTGCATTGTCATATAGCGCTTTGATTATATTCACATATTTTGTTGGAAAAGAGAGAGAGGTTGGTAAGAAAACGAAGATGGCTGTATACCGCTCCACGTATGTCCCAGTCTTGACATATGGGTGCGAGTCATGGGCAATGACTACAACCAATAAAAGCCAGATCCAAACCTCAGAAATGAGGTATCTGAGGAAGGTGGTTGAAGTAACAAGAAGAGACATGGTACGCAACCAGACGATACGTCAAGGCCTTAAATCCTACCCCCTGCAGATCCAAGTAGAACAGTCCCAATTAAGATGGTTTGGCTATGTCTGCAGAATGGGAGAAGATCGGATATCACGACAAGCATGGGAAACAAAGAGCCAAGGATCCAGACCCCGAGGACGACCCAGAGTCCGCTGGGAGGACAACATTAGACGATCTTTGAAGGACCGAGGACTAGAATTGAACCAGGCCAGGAGGAAGACATCCGATAGGATAGTCTGGCGCTCTCTCTTCCAAACCTCTACACCTAACGGTAGAAGGGGAACGACTAAGTAAGTAAGTAAGTAAGAGAATTTGGCACGTAGGCCCGTCTGACATTCTGAGAGAGAGAGACGTGGCCGGTCCACCTGGGCTGTAGTCATGGTAGTTACACCACCGATTTCGACGACGCCTACTGCATAGGGGATTTAAAAAAAAAATAAAGAATGAAGTATCATACAGACACAGTAATTACAAACAACGTGGTATATATCAGCGTGCCACTTCTGAACTATTGATATACTTTTCTCCTTATCATTTCTATCAGCTTTCTCTCATTTACTCTTCCACCAGCCCCACACTTCTTGAAAAAAAGAGTGTCGGCGGCACTGTAATAGCTTTGATTTTAAACTAATTTCAACTTTATTTGCCAAAAAACCCTTTGACACACAATGATTAATTTAGCTTATTCATTCTTATCAGCCAACTCTGCAACCCTTTATCAAAATAACTCTGATTCGGTTACGTGAAACTGGACTTCTTTGTTTTCTCCCTGGAAGCCAGTGGCCAGAACGAACTGAGCTTATGTACAGACACGATGAAGAAGGGTGGAAGCCAGGAGAAAGCCAATGTGGGCAGTTCTCCCGGACCACATGTGACAACTTCAAAATGGTTGTCTTGGTCCGTTGTTGTTTTAACCAACAAAGGTATCTCTGACGAGTAGAATGATTCGTGAACAATGACTTCAAAATTAAAACACCGTTTTCTTTGTTATTTTATTTTATTTTGTGTTGGTCAGCAGAAGTATGGACGAATCAGATATAGTGTCACGTGATTGGTAAATGATTTATTGTTATCAAAGTCTGTCCTTGAACTGGACACACATTTTATCATTATTATTATTAATTGTTGGGGTGTAGGGAGCCCTAATCTAGTCTTACTCAAATGTGCACTGCTGTCACGTGTCTCCTGGTTAGGGCACGTGATCTCGTTTGCTGAAGGTCTTCCTACCAGTAGCCAAGACTTGACATAAGAAAATGGGTTGACTTCCTTAAGCTTGGCTCCAAAACTTTTAATAAACAAATATGTCCACTCCCTCTCGTTCACAAGTAGTGCATTTCTTCTGTCAAAGACATGGCGAATATTGACTTTCAAGCCAGCATTGTGGATGTTACTCCTAGCCATTAAAAAAAATTTCATCATTGCTTTTATCCCGTGTTCTTTCGCATTTTTGTTCTCTCTCTTATTCTCTCTACTTCCCTCCCTCCCTCTCTCTCTCTCTCTCTCTCTCTCTCTCTCTCTCTCTCTCTCTCTCTCTTGTTTTTATGCATTTTTATTGTTTATCGCCTGTTACTATTTCCTTTGGCAGACATGTATTCTATTTCACTTCTCCATTTTAGTGCCTTAATCTCATAGCCTGTCCGTATTTCTTATTTGTATCTCTTGTTTCAGACTGGCAGACGAAGTATAAAATCCTAAACGTCCAGCATTGTGTATGTAGCGTCTAACTGTAAAATTGACTCAATTTTTATGTAGTTTCTTTAAATAATTTCTCAAAACTATAAATACCTATTACGCAATATCGTGTGCATTAACTGCTAATTCGAGTCTATGGTTACAGTAGTGTTGAACTATCATGTTAGGAGATACCTTCAGTAATTCAGTGGACAATTTCTGTTGTTCAGCCACAAGCAGCTGTATTAACATGAATCTGCCCCGTGTAGTTACTGGGGCGGGGGGTGGGGAGGTTCTATGAAGATACAAAGAAAGAATAGACTACTGAACGCTCAAGCGTGTCGTACAAGGCAACTAACATGATGTTGTGCATGGAGCTGGCTACGTCATCATGACAAACAAATAGCCACAGAAACCACTGCTACAAGAGTATGTTAATGTTTGGTGTAGGCTTCCTGTAAGAGGACCAACTGTAGCGATGGGTCCATGCTCTGTAAGGTGAGCTAAGGAAACGATGATGATGATGATGATGATGATGATGATGATGATGATGATGATGATGATGATGATGATGATGATGATGATGATGATGATGATGATAATGATGATGACGATGATGAAGCAACATGAATCTGTTATGGTGTAAGAAGGTCAACATGGTTTAAGAAAACTGTTAATTGATCTTTAGAAAATAAACATCTTAAACAGAAAACTAACATTCACGTTTAGCTGACAGTTGTTGATCCTTACTTACTTAGTCGTTCCCCTTCTACCGTGAGGTGTAGAGGTTTGGGGGAGAGAGCGCCAGACTATTCTATCAGCTGTCTTCTTCCTGGCCTGGTTCCATTCTAGTCCTCGGTCCTTCAAAGATTGTCTAATGTTGTCCTCCCAGCGGACTCTGGGTCGTCCTGGAGGTCTGGATCCCTGGCTCTTTGTTTCCCATGCTTGTCGTGGTAGCCGATGTTCTCCCATTCTGCAGACATGGCCAAACCATCTTAGTTGAGACTGTTCTATTTGGGTCTGCAGCGGGTGGGATTTTAGGCCTTGACGTATCGTCTGGTTGTGGATCATGTCTCTTCTTGTTACTTCAACCACCTTCCTCAGATACCTCATTTCTGAGGTTTGGGTCTGGCTTTTGTGGGTTGTAGTCATTGCCCGTGACTCGCATCAATATGTCAAGACCGGGACATAGGTGGAGCGGTATACAGCCATCTTCGTTTTCTTACCAACCTCTTTCTTGCTGAGAAATCCTCGATTTATGGCCTGATAAAGTATCCCAGCTGCTGTTTTTCTAGTGGCCAACTCTTCTTTGATGCCCCCCTTTCGGTCTATAATAGCGCCGAGATATTGAAAGTGGTCGACCTGCTCCAGGACCTGTTCTCCCAACTTAATCTGATGTTCTCTTTCTTCTCGTGATATCACCATGGATTTTGTTTTAGAGCTGCTTATGACCATCCCTCTCTTCTCCAGCTCTTCCTTCCAGACTTGCAGGTTGGATTGGAGATGTGTCTCTGATTTAGCAATCAGGACAACATCATCAGCAAATGCTAGCTCTGAAATACATACCTGTCTCATCTTCCAGTACCCCACTGAATACTTTCTTGTTCTCTCCTTACATGCCTTAATGACATCATCCATGAGGAGTATGAAAAGATAAGGTGACAGGATATCGCCTTGTCTTACACCAGTGGTGGTCCTGAACTATTCTGACTTATAGCTTGCTATCCTCACATAATTTCTGCAAGACTTGTAGAAGCTGTGTATGGCATGAATCAGAGGTGCTGGAATGTTCTTCCTTGCCAAACAGTCCCAAAGTTTGCTCCAGGGGACCCTGTCAAATGCCTTTTCCAGATCTATGAAACAAAGATGGATCTCACTCTTGTACTCAAGGGCCTTTTCACTCAGCTGCCTGAGTGTGAAGATTAGGTCTTGAGTACTTCGGTTTGCTCGGAATCCGCACTGGGCTTCATCCAATTGTGGCTCAGCTAGGCATCGAAGTCTCTGCTCTAGGATTCTAGAGTAGATTTTACCAGGGACACTGAGAAGGGATATGCCTCTGGTTTCCACATTGTCGATTGTCACCCTTTTTGAAAATCGGTGTTATAATGGCAATCTCCCAATTCTTTGGTATGGCCTTGTTGTACCACGCTGCCTGTAGGACCCTTAGGAGTAATAGGTCGCCTGATGCTTCCATGAACTTAACCATTTCTGGGGTTATACCATCATGCCCTGCTGCTTTGCCCATCTTGATTTTCTCCAGTGCTGCCTTCAGTTCTTCCATCTTTATGTCATCTTCATCACCATTTGTATCCTCTTCTGTGCTAGTGGTTATCATTTCTGATGCTCTACCTTGCTCACCATCAAGGAGTTCTGAGAAATATTCTTTCCATCTTTCCATTACTTCCTTCGGGGCAGTAAGCAATTTGCCTTGCTTGTCCTTTATAAATTTAAGAGGGCATTGTTTTTCCTTCCTCATGTTCTTTAGGGTCTTATAGAACAATTTCTGGTTTTCTTGCGCATCTTTTTTTTAGCTTTTCTCCAAATTCTTCCCAGGACTTCTGTTTTGCTGCTAGCACCTTGTTCTTTGCTTCTGTTCTGAGTATTACATATTCTCTATATTTCTCTATTTGTCCTGCTGTGTTTTTAGCTCCTAAGTATTGTTTCCATGCCATTTTCCTCTCTCTTAATTTTCTCCAGTGCTGCCTTTTGACGGACAACTCAGCTGTCCCTGAATTGTTAGATGATGGTAAGAACCCTCTCATAACATCAGTACCCCTGAATTGTTAGTGAATGATACGTCCCTTGTATAACATCAGTATTGTTGGAACTCCATCTGGGCTCATTAGCAATGCACAACAGAAACGTGGACTCATTAGCATGCAACCTTTCGACGTAGATTGTCAACACGTTTGCTACTTAATATGTAGACTGCTATCTTCCGTGCATTCAGAGAATCGCATTGATTTAAGGAGAGGTTAAATCACGCCCCCGTATATCTCTAGAGCAAGTATATGCAGTTATTTTCATTACCTTGATCAGTACGCCTGCCCAGTGAGGGCGCTGCCAAAGTCAACGAGAGAAGTGGCTACGATCAAAGCAGTGATGGTCCACAGAAGCAGTGTCTCAGCGGCATTTCTCATCTCCGTGTTAACCAGAGGAGAGCGCCGAAGCGCTCGAAGACAAAGACGAAACGGGAGAAACGAGCCGGTCAGGAAGTGAGTGATCGGACGAGGAACGGGTTATTCCCCCTCCCTTATATCTGCTTAGTAAAGGGAAACACGTTTGAGAACGATCGGATTTTTTTCACCACTATACCTAGTATTGTAACACCTCTCTTCGAAGTAGATTTAATTTACGGGTTGGGTTACATTATCTATTCTGATAAAACACCTGTCTTTGGACTGGGGTTGTTTTTCTTTGTCTAATTCTATCGGGAAGGGCATAGTTGACACCTTTCTTCCCCCCCCCCCCCCCCCCCCAATCTTGTTATTCGTATATTGCTGTAACTATTGATTATTCCTGTATTTGGATAAATGTTGTGATCTGATTTTAATGATAAATAAACACGTAAAACTTCTAGTACTGTGTTGGAAGGCCCAAGCCCAAAAAATTACCCATATCTGTTCATCATAGTTTGTATTCACGTAGCGTCCGTGTGTTTGAAGCACCAAATTGGTGTGAGCGCATGTGTGTTAGAAAACTGGCAAATAATTGTTTGTCCAGGAGAGTTTAAGGAGTAGATTGAGAGAAACAGATTGTCGTAAAAGAGTCTGACCTTACTCTCCCCAGCACTCTGTGAATCTACTATTTGCTTTCTAACCCTTATTATCATAGAGCCTTCACCATCATTCTTCACTCTAAACGGGACCACTATTTCTAAGACTTTTTCTCTCAAAATAAATTCACGACAATAATTGGCTGGTTCGCCAGGATTTCAGGATTTTGAGTCTGATCTAAGTCTGGGTCTAACCAAGATAGAGTGTGAATGATCTGTCTTTATGAGTTAGGGAAATAAATAAAAATAATTACACCCCTAGACAACGCCTTTTAGTATTTGGGTCGACCACACAACATAAATTGCAGGATTTGTTTCTTTCCACAGCAGTAGAAAGTTAAGGAAAACAAAAAATATGTGTTATTTTCATTAATTTCTGACAGAGAAAAATTGAAAATAACATTTTTTATAAGATTTGCTGGGATCGCGTGATTGTCAAACAGTCACAAAGGTATTTTTTGAAGTTAAAAGAGTTGAGCTTAGCTAAAGACGCCTTGTTCTGACTTTTTAACAATAGTTAACAACGTCTCTTCTCATAAACTGACTTCAGAGGGCGGAGTTTTGTTGACTAGGGTCTTGTCTCTATCTTAAGACAACCTCTAGACTTAAATCCACTTTGTGACAACTATGCAGCTTGGATTTCCATAAGCCCTCAGTATTTTCCATAAACTGTCCCTATTATACTGTCAAAAGCCTATTCAAAATCAACGAAATTAATGTACAGCTGTCTTTGCCATTCTGAGCACTGCTCTATGATGTTCCTGAAGGTAAATATATGATCTACACATCCTCTGTTATTTCTAAATCTGTCTTGTTCTCTCCTCAGTTTGTGGTCTACTGCTTTTGAAATTCTCTGTACAATTATTCTGCCTAGTATTTTGCTGGGAACTGAGAGAAGAGTGATTACTTTCCAATTATTGCAGTCTGCAAGATCTCTCTTCTTGGGCAATTTGACAATTATTCCTTTGTTCCACTCTGTTGGTGTTGTCCCCGTTTTCCAGACTTGTGCAAATAGTGGTTCTAATAGTTCTGCTGCTAGCTCAGGGTCTGTCTTAAATAGCTCTGCATTTAAGTTATCATGGTCAGGAGCTTTTCCATTCTTTAACCCTTTGATTGCTGTGATGATTTCTTCTTTTCGTGGAATGTCTGTATTAACATCTAGATCGTTTTCAGCCTCAGGAACATTCAATTGTGTCTCTGGTGGTTCCTTGTTCAGAGTTTCTCTGAAATGCTGTGCCCATCTTGTTTCCTGTCCCTCTGCTGTCGTGATGAGATTTCCTTGCTTATCCCTTACTAATAATATTGTTTGCACCTCGTTTTCCACTGATGATTTTAGTTATTTTGTATACTGTGCTTTGTTCATTTCTCTGTGCTGCCTCTTCTGCCTGTCTTGCAAGATCGTCTAGGAAATTCCTTTTGTTGGCTCGGGTTTGGCGTTTAACTTCCTTGTCCAGCTGACTGTACTGTTCGCTATATAGTTACTTTAACCTGGGGGACTTTGCTTCTGTTTCTTTCTTTTCATTTCCTTTCTCATCGTTATGGTGTTTATTGTTTCTGGTATTATCAACATATAAGCTAATAAATATCACCTTCATCATTTTCTTTTACGCCCCTTACGGAGCATGTATCCACCACTGTAGCTGGTTCCCTTACATGACGCATATACCAAGTATTCAGATACTTCTGCGTCAGGGGTTTATGTGGCAATTTGTTTTATATGGTGAGGCTGCCAACCTCATGTATACTTTCATATTAGTCGCTTTGTACTCAGGCGTGTCGCCGACTAGAACGGTAGTTCTTTTTTTTCTGTGTTTTCTTTGTTATACATCTGAATATAATTTAGATATTGCTTTATTTTTCATACAACTTATAGGCCTCACCAACAAGGTCCAAATAGGCCACCCGCAATATCACAGACCGTCCTTGTGAATCCTTACATACTGATCTCCGTTTCGCTCCTTATGTAGCATAGAGCCGCCACTGGACGGACTCCGCACACGAAACCTATGCAGATATAAATGATTCTGCAGCATAGGCGCTGTAGCATAGGGTGACCATCTGTCCTCTGTCCCCCGGATTTGTCCTCTTTTTCACCTTAAGATTTGGCTTCCGGGCGGCTTTTTTCAAAAGTGCAATTTGTCCGTAGATTTCCTATCGTAGGTAGAACAAGAATTTGAAGAGGTCTACCTTAAGCAAGTATATTCTTTAGAGTTGAATGGGGAAAAAAATATATATATACACACACACACAAATAGTAATACGTCTTACAAGGAGAAAGGACAAGAAAAACCTTCGTTGCGGCCACAAGGCCTTCGTCAGGGACAAACAAACAAGAGACAAGAGTGAAAGAAGATGAGAATTAAGTAGAGAACATGAAACTATAAAAATAAGAGAAAAAAAACCTCCCTTTATGTCCAGTCACATGTGAAGCAAGATGGCTGCCACTAAACCGGAAATAGGAAGTCTTTTTAAAAACAAAAAATAAGAAATAATGAAAACAAGGACTGGAAAAGAGTGAGGAAAAATAAATAAATAAATAAATAAAATAAAATAAAAATAATAAAATAAATAAGTTTAAAAAAAATAATATATATATATAATAATAATAATAATTAATAAATTTAAAAAAAAAAAAAAAAAAAAAAAAAAGGCGTGACACAACTGGGACTCGATAGAGAAATGCGTCTCAGACAAAAGAATGTTGGGTACTCAAACCGTGTGGTTTGAGGCAACCCATAAGATGGATGAGGCGTTGTTCCTGGCGAAACCGACTGTTGGCGTCCGAGGAACAGAATCTGATGCCTGTCACCTGGATGTCAGTGGCACCGTGGTGGTCCGGGCCATTGAAGTGGATGGCCACAGGTGTGGATTTAAACTGAGAGATGTCGTAGAGGTGTCTGCAGAATCGGTCGCCCAGTCGTGTGCCTGTTTGACCGATGTAAGTAATGGTGCAACGTTTGCATATAATAGCATAAATGACGTTGCGTGACTCACATGTGAAGCCATGGGTGATGGTGAACTTGGCGTTAGGGAACGAGACTGAACGTGTTTCGATTACATACTGACATGTCTTACATCGTGTACGGTTACATGGCTTGGTTCCAAAGTGGCCATCGTTGACGGTTTTTAAACGGCTGTGGACTAGGAGGTCCCTCCAATTTTTATCCCGTCTATATGCCAGCAAGTGTGGCTCACTTAAACACTTCCCGCGCCACCGGGTCAGCTTGGAGGAGAGGTAGGTGACGATACAGGATCCTTTTGACAGCAGTGTTGTGAGGGTGATAAGTCATTATTAACTTGACTATCAGAGGAGGTATTTTGGCGGGGTTTGAGGGCCTCTAGACGTGAGATAGGGAGAACACGCTCTAAGGCAGAGGTAAGAACATCTTCTGGATACTGTCTGTTACGGAAGAAGTCCAACATTTCTTGTGCTCGGCATAGAAAGTTGTCATCATCTTGGCATAACCGACGTATAACCGAGTATTTTTCAAATAAATATTGAACAAACTGCAACGGAATAATGTTATGTTGTTGAAGTGATAAACTATTAAATTTGTGATAGACATTCTTATGCAGTGCCTATGTCAAGAGTATGTGCCCTAGAAGCAGTGGCGTAACTAGGGTGAGGCAGGTTGGGCACGTGACGGGATCAAAAAGTTTTTAGTTTTTAATTTTTTTTTTTTAATGTTGGGGGGCCCGGGGGGGGGGGGGAACGAATGGTCCACCATTTGTATAGTTAAAAGATGCAAAAATTCCACTTCTCATTTATGACATTCTCATATATCCTACTTCAATGACTTTCAACAATAAACGTTCCAAGCTTTCCTCCCCTACGATACCCAATGTTAAGGTCTTTCCGTGTCTTCGTTTCATGTCTGAATCCAGTTTTCTTCTCCATATGTTTTCTCATTTATCTCTAGTCTTAGTTCGGTGCATATATTAGTGATGTTGTTAGATCACGTGGTTTTACTCTCATATTCAGTACAAGTAACATCTGTTGTCTCCGTTGTGGAACTACGGGTTGGGATGGAAAGAACCAGACAGGCACTAGTAGAACAAGATGTGAACAGATGACCCAGGTAATGGATAGTAAACGCATTGAGAGAAAACCAGCTGATAGCATTACGAGGCAGTCCTTATTGTGTAATCTCTCAGGTATGAGAAACAGAGGGAGACAAAAGACATACGGAGAAAGAAGTAAACATAAACATAAAGAGGATTAAAACATATAGACAGACTACCACTACACACACACACACACATATATATATATATATATAGTTTTACTTGACATCATCCATGTTTCAGCCTGTATTGAATATTCCATGTTGTCAGGTTTTATACATCACTCAACTGTTTTTGATTATAATATTTCTCACACAGCGACCTGTCGTTAGAGATTGGACAGCATTAGTCTTGTTTGTCTTTCGACATCATTTATTACAACTATGTTGTGGTCTGAAGTTTTCATTAATTTGTTTATCTGATGGTGTTACTTTGTAGATGTTATCAAGTGGATGTTTATAACTTTTGTAAGAACAAGAGAAAGTTAATTCAATTTTTTTTTGTAATCATATCCTTCTTGTTTTATTCTTTAAATATATTATTCAAGCTTTCATTTCTTTCTCTCCCCCCTCCCCTCCCCCCTCCCCCCCCCTCCCCATCCAGTTCAGATTATTGTAATTTAAACTTTCGCTTTCTGTATCTCCCCTCGATTAAAGTTATGTAAATTTCTCGCTCTCACAGAAAAGATGCACAGTTCTCATGCTACACATTATTCCAATTTCTCACAGAATAAAGACACAGCCATCAGACAATACCAGATGCTCACAGAACAAACATGCAATGCTCAAAGAATACACGAAAACAGTTTTATACGTAGTTTATTTTTAAATTTATTATATAGCCTACATATGGAATATTTGTGACAAGAAACAGGTAACACCTGTAATTTGACAATGGCTAGTATGGGAAATTAACACCATCGTAGTATAAACCAATGACCACTAAGAGAAATTAACACCATCGTAGTAAAAACTAATGGCCAATATGAGAAATTAACACCATCGTAGTATAAACCAATGGCCAATAAGAGAAATTAACACCATCGTAGTATAAACCAATGGCAAATATGAGAAATTAACACCGTCGTAGTATAAACCAATGGCCAAGATGAGAAATTAACACCATCGTAGTATATCGCATATATCTTTATTTTTTAATTTTTAATTTTCATTTATTTTATTTTATTTTACATTTTTTTTTATTATATATATATATATATATATATATATATATATATATATATATATATATATATTATATATATATATATATATATATATATATATATATATATATATATATATATATATATATATATATATATATATATATATATATATATATATATATATATATATTCTTTAAAAAAAATTATTTATTATTTTATTTATTTATTAATATATTTATTTTATATATTTATTTATTTATTTATTTATTTTTATTTTTTTATTTTGTTCCCTCAACCCAGCCAGTCCTTGTTTTCATTATTTCTAATTTTTTTGTTTTTATGTACTATCGACTTCCGCTTTCCGGTTTAGTGTCAGCCATCTTGCTGCATGTGACTTGACATAAGGGAGTATTTTTTTCTCTTATTTTTATAGTTTCATGTTCTCTTTTTAATTCTCATTTTCTTTCCCTCCTGTCTCTTGTTTGTCTGTCCTTGACGAAGGCCTTGTGGCCGCAACGTAGATTTTTCTTGTCCTTTCTCCTTGTAAGACGTATTACTATTTGTGTGTGTGTTTTTTTTTCCATTCAACCATCTTAGTATAAACCAATTGTAGTGGTGTTTGATGGTAATGTATGATGGTGATATTACTAAATGTAATTGTATGAGGCCAGCTGTGAAGGCTCCTGAGATAAAATGTAGTTGTGAATTGTCAGAAGGCCTTTCTTGCTACCACTACGACCTCACACTTAATTTTTTTTTAATGAATGTGGCTACGTAAAGTGTCTAGGGTTATGATATGTAGTGTGGTGTAATAGGTTATAGATATACCCCCAGATATTTAACAAGACTAATAATATTAATAAATGTTAAAATACACTGAACTAACTCACGTGTGTAAAATTTTTTGATAGAATTATATTACATTTATTTTGTTCTGGATCAATTTTTTAGGTTGACCAGAACTTAAAAGGATTTAGAGATTATGAAAGAAATGCATGGAATATTATATCATAAATGCAATAGTGTACATATATATGTACTATACTAGTTAGTTTTATTAAAATGTTCTAGTAGTCATCTACTTGGGAGGATAGTTAATGTTTGTGCTGTTGGGGTGGCCTCATCACACCTGTCTATATTGACTACACAGTGTCCAGAAAATGGTGGGAATTTTTATGGGGTTATTAGTAACTACACAGCGTTGGTGAATGTCCAGCAGACCAGAGGCTCACTCATCTTGTAGTTGTAGCTCTGGTGCTGAAATCAGGTGGTCCCACCTCTCCGTGCTGGCGGGCAATAATGGTGGTCTCTGTCACAAGTACTGCACAGATACACTCGAGTAAAGTCACCAACTGAATAGACACTGCTTTGTTGACAACAGAAACTCACAGCTCTGCAATCAAAGTATGGGCCATGTGTCAAAATCTATTCTCTACCCACGTCTGGACACAACACTGACACAACAACCACATCATACAGACAGGTCAGATCTCTCTGACCAAACAGCACATTTACCATGGTGGTTTTACATCAGATAGATCCTCCCAGACTATAGATTCTGAAAAATATTTATTAGTTTTCTGCCCTAAAAGAGGATAGGTAATATGTTTCATTATTCTCAACACTTGATCTGTCTTGCATAATCCTTGCTGGAGTTTATGTACATTGTTGGTCCCTAGACCCTGACTAGGGCGGGGGGTCTAGAGCAAATCCCTACTTGTTTGTAAGGCTAGATTTCGATATGGCAGTATCAAATCACTCAAACATGAAACAATATTCAAAATATATAAGGAAATAATTTCAATCTTACCAGATTATGAATAAATAACACAGAATTGCTAGCAAAACTCAGCTGAGCTGCTGGCTATAGTATGGCGTCCCTAAACTTCTTTCACTTTCTTTCATATGGAAATCACCACACTTTAAAATCTGTGTCTATCACTGAACAACTATTGAAGATAGGCCCCACTTTCGCGTCTGAGCGCTAATGATATGATTGTCTGTGGCCAATCACTGCCTAGGTTTATTTTAAATTCAAATTTCCTACCCTAAAGTCATTTCAGTCATGCTTCAGTCAAGTATGGATGGTTATCTGTTAGTCTGTCCGTCTCTACTTGTGTTTCTACAAAAATGTACTTGATTTTTGAACCAACCTTTCTCTCCCCTCCAAAATTTTGTCGTTAAAAGTTATTTTTAGACACAGCTACCACCCAAAACCCCTCTCTTCCATACTACGTAGATTTGAACACCTGCGTCTCGAGGTCGTGTTTTTTTGTGCAATTAGCGACACTTTTAGATTCAATACAGTCTGTCGATGATGTGAACAACACTGTCTTTTGTCATTATCTTCAATATTATCTATCCGTCTGTAAAATTAAGAACATATTAGTTCACTGCTCAGAATGGGCCATCCGGCCAGCTAATTTTTATATTCCTAACATTAATATTAAGAAAAAATTACTTTTTAATTTTTGTAATATTTCGAACATCTGCGTTTAGCCGCTGAATTCAAATCAAGGGCTTGGTATCGCGCAAAAGCGTCCAATAAATGACTGTGGCGTAACATATCTATGGTCCCTTCTGTCGAGTTGCTTACTTTTTATGTCAACTTGGGAAACGTGACTTTTCTCCGTTTCCCCCCCAATTGCGTCTCCTTAGCCTTTCTAGTCTCACGCAATCTTTCCAGTCATATTTTTTTCCTTTCATCCGCCGTTCCCCTCCTGTCTAGCAAGTCAATTCTTATGGAGGGTGATGACCCGCGGTCTGGGCGATCATGTACATCAGCAGCCTACGCATTATGTTTTTATCCTTAAATGTTATCTTTGGAGGTATTTTACCGTTGTATCTCTGTCAATTTCACTACACATCTCCCCACTTGAAAACATGCCTATGGCAAGTTCCAAAACCAGCGATACACATAGGTAAAATTACTCCTCACGTCTGCCACTACTCTAATTTTGATCACAGGGGTGCCGACTGAGGAAATCTGCACCGACATTTAATTTGCCTGGGATATATTGGATACTAAACTGATAAGGTTGAAGCAACAAAGACCACCTCAGCAATCTTGCGTTTTCATGCTTAGCCTGAGACAAGAACACGAGAGGCTGATGGTCCGTCTCCACCACAAAAGTCCTACCATACAGATAGATTTGAAACTTCTTTATTGCCCAGATTAACGCTAAACATTCTTTTTCGCTTGTGGAGTATCCTTGTTCCGCCTTATTCAATTTGCGGCTTGCATAAGCGACTGGTTTCAGTTCCCCATCAGGTGAAGATGATCTTTGCAACAAAGCCCCTCCGAGTCCTACATTACTTGCATCGGTTCTTAAGACAAAGTCCTGTGTCAAATCAGGCAGTTTGAGAATAGGCTTGCTAGTGAGTTTTTCCTTTAACTCTTGGAACGCTAGTTCACATTGTGCAGTCCAAATAATTTTATCTGGAAGTCCCTTGCGAGTCAGATCAGTCAGAGGAGCACAAATAGCGTTAAAATTTTTGATGTATTTCTGATAAAATCCGCATAACGACACGAATGATCGCACGTCCTTTTTTGTTTGTGGCCTAGGTGCTCTCTGCAGTTTTTCCAAGTTCTTAGGATCAGGGGTCATATTACCCTGATATACAGTGTGTCCCAAGAATTCCAACTCTTTGCATCCAATACAACATTTTGTTGGCCTAGCAGTTAAGTTCGCCTCCCGAAGTCTATCAAACAACATCTCCAGAGCTTCAATGTGTTCTTCAAATGTCTCTGTGGCGACGAGAATATCATCCATGAAATTTGTGATACATGGGTTATTCAGGGGATCCAACAATTTGCGCATCATCCTTGAAAACACACTCGGAGCATTTTTCAGTCCGAATGGTAGCATATTGAATTCATAATGTCCATCCGAAGTGCTAAAAGCCAAATAAGGTCTCACTTCAGGCTTCACTGGGATCTGGTAATAGCCTTTACTAAGATCCACCTTTGAAAAGTATTTTGCCTTGTTCAGTCTGGCAAATAACTGTTTTGTGTCTGGTAATGGATCCACTTGTCCTTCTGTGACAGCATTCAGTTTCCTGTAATCTATGCACAGTCTGTGTTCCCCAGACGGTTTTCTCAACAAAACGACACTAGAACTAAAAGATGATTCACTGTGCGAAATAATCCCCTCCTTCAACAAATACTCTATTTCTTCCTTCAATGCCTTCTCCTTCGCGAACGGAATAGAATAGGCTCTCATACAGATTGGGTTTGAGTCTACCAGTTTCATGTCATACTGTAGCAAATTTGTATGGCCTGGTTTATCTGTTAATACATCTGTATGTTCCTCCAGAACCTGTTGAACTCTCTCCCTCTGGTTTTTAGTCAGGTGCTTACTGACTTTTACCTGTGCTGCTGTTTCACAAGGATGTAATGGGTATTCATGTGAGGTGAGTGGTTCTTTTTGCATCTGGGTTGCAATAGCCAAGGTCAATAAGGGGGTGCTTTCCTGGAGTGGTCTGTCCAGATACTTCTTTAACAGGTTTACATGATAAACTTTCTCCTTCCCCTTTTTGTCAATTTTATAGTTTGTTCTAGACACCTTCTCTAGAACCGTATATGGACCTTGCCAACCAATTTGTAATTTATTCTGGCTTCCGGGTAGTAGAAGCAGCACCTTCTCTCCGACTGCCAGTTCCCTGTCCTTTGCCTTCCTATTAAAATATGCTGCATGTTTCTTCCTGGCTTGTTTCAAATTATCATTTGCCAGTTTCCATCCAGCTTTCAAACGAGTGGTCAGTTCGTTCACATATTGATACGATGAGGTAACAGTCTCTTCCGCCTTCTCATCTGTCCAGGTCCTTAATAAAGCTTCTAATGGACCTTTTATTGGCCTCCCAAATAGCAGAGTTGCGGGAGCCATCCCGGTTGAACTATGTGGTACCTCCCGGTACGCAAACAATGCGGCGGGCAGGAATTGATCCCACAGATCCGGTTTTTCGTGTGCCAGCTTTCTCAGGATAGAAATGAGAGTCCCGTTGAACCTCTCTACCTGGCCGTTCCCTTGTGGATGGTACGGACTACAATGAAAGTGCCTGGCTTGAAATAGCTTAAAAACTTCTTCCGTTAGTTTCCCCTTGAACTGAGAACCATTATCCGTCAAGATTTGATGCGGGAATCCTAATCGGGTAATATTGTAAGTAGTGCCTCTGCTACATGTTTTGAATCAATTGATGGCAGGGCTACCGCCTCTCCCCACATAGAACAAGTGTCCACCAGAGTAAGGATGTAACTGTTCCTCCTCTTGGTCCGAGTGAGAGGTCCTACAATATCCACTGCAACCCTCTCAAAAGGTGTTCCCACTATGGGCATTTCCCCTAGAGTTGCAGGAGCAGTCCAGTGCTTTGGAGCTACCCTTTGACATTCTGGGCAGGATTTGACATATCTTTTTATATCCTCCGTTATCCCTGGCCAGAAGTAATGACAAGCTATACGCTGTCCTGTGGCGCTGATCCCCATGTGACCACTGAAGGGAATCGCATGCCCGAGTTCCATCACTTTATCTCTATATGAAGTGGGAAGAACCAGCTGGTTGTGACCATTTGTTCCAGTTCCGGCCTTCCTGTATAAGAGTTTGTTCTTCATGAAATATTCCCCCTTGCTCGGAGGTGTGTGGCATTTGGGCAATTTTTTAAAACAGGGCTTGAGTGTCCTATCCTCAGCCTGCGCCTTCCTCATCTCCTCTGGATGAGCATTTATAGGTTCACCTTCTTCCTCCTTCTTCTGTGACCTGGTCTGCACTGTCGCCATGATCACAGGTTTCTCGGGATTCCCCAAGAAGACGTATCTACACCCCAATATCAGAGGGTAGATTGGTTCATCTATCACTGCTGCTCTGATTTCTCCTTCCACATAGCGAGTTTTCACCGTTATCCTTGCGATGGGAAGTGTCATGAGTGGTATGTCCTTAGTCGCCCCTTGTATTTCCACTGTTTCTGTGGTATACTGACTTGGGTCCACTAGGCTAGACTTCACAACTGAATCATAATCCAAACCTGTATCATAAAGGCACCTTATGGTGACCCCATTACAAATAACATCCTCACAAACTGGGGGGTGATAGGTTCCTGTTGTCCTTAGGATTAACCTTTAATCTTTGCGTCCCCGACTTCATTGCAGCAATGTTTGAAGGTTTCCTTCTACAAAATTCGGTGTTATGGTTATCCTTCTTGCACCATTTACACCATCTTTTTCCTTGGTTCAACGGTTTTCTTTCATTGAACTTTTGGTCATTGAACTGTGAGTTTCTGTCGCGATAGTCATTTCTTGGCCGCTCAAAGTTTGTCCTACCTTTATTTCCCTGCTCTCTATTATCAAATTTATTAAATTGCTGTGGAGCTTTAAAATTGTCTATGTGCTTCTTTTTAGCACCACTTACCTCTGCCTGGGCTGCCTGATACCTCTCAGCAACATTTAAAATTTCCCCCAACTTCTCTGCACCTTGTTCCATGAGAAATTTTCTCATGTCTGGAGCCATGGACTCTCTCAATTGCTCAATCATGATCATTTCTTTAAGATCTTGGGTCTTCCCCAGAGCCGTCCATTTCTCCAAATAGGTTTCTAGTCTAGCAGAGAATTGGTGGTATGTCTCCCCAGACAACAGTTTGGCATTTCTAAATTTCTTACGATAAAATTCACCATTCTTCTCGTACCTTAATAACAAAGCCTGCTTTAACATGTCATAATTGTCTTGGTCTTCCCTGTTCATTTTGGCAAATACTTCATAAGAAGTACCTCTCAATCCCTGTGATAGCTTTAAGCTCCACCTCTCTCTCTCTAACCCATATGTAGTAGCTAATAACTCAAAACGTCCTAGGTACCCCTCTATGTCATCGTCTTTTTCAACAAAATGGTCTAAATGAAACCCCATAGCTGAGTTTGAGGCTCCCAGACTGGGCGTAGCATCTGAGGCAAAAGGGCTGGCACCATTTTCAGGAGCCTGGCCTTGTAATTCCAGCTCCCTTAGTCGTAATTCGTGCTCCCTTTGCAACCTTCTATCTTCTGCCTCCCTTTCGGCCTTTTTATCTTCTGCCTCCCTTTGCTGTCGTTTTTCTTCTGCCTCCAATGCCTTTGCCTCTTTGTCAGCCTCAATCTGCAACCTCTTAGTCTCAGCCTCTAACTTCTTCTCTTCAACCAACCTGTCAGACTCCAATTTTCTTTCAGCCTCTTTTTCTAATCTCCTTTCTTCCCGTTCAATATATTTATCACATTCAGCCGTTACGTATTGAATTAAAATTTGACCATCCATTCCCATCTCCTTCGCGGTGAGCACAGCAGCTGATCTAAATTTTGCCAGCTCCGCCATACTTTTTAGACAATATAATAATATACAAGATAAATCTCTAACCAGTAAATACACTAAGTACTTCTTATGACTATAGTCTAACCAATTCTAACTAACCAGTTAACTAATTAATTATTACTGGCTGTGAAGATTCACCAACTTTTATCTGCAGGGACACTTTTAATTTTAAAGGGAATTTTACAATTTATTTCCCTACTTTTATTTCTCCCACCAGGAGATCCTAATATTACTGTTGGGCTAATTATCCCTGGACAAGACCCCAATATATGTAGTGGTGTTTGATGGTATTGTATGATGGTGATATTACTAAATGTAATTGTATGAGGCCAGCTGTGAAGGCTCCTGAGATAAAATGTAGTTGTGAATTGTCAGAAGGCCTTTCTTGCTACCACTACGACCTCACACTTAATTTTTTTTTAATGAATGTGGCTACGTAAAGTGTCTAGGGTTATGATATGTAGTGTGGTGTAATAGGTTATAGATATACCCCAGATATTTAACAAGACTAATAATATTAATAAATGTTAAAATACACTGAACTAACTCACGTGTGTAAAATTTTTTGATAGAATTATATTACATTTATTTTGTTCTGGATCAATTTTTTAGGTTGACCAGAACTTAAAAGGATTTAGAGATTATGAAAGAAATGCATGGAATATTATATCATAAATGCAATAGTGTACATATATATGTACTATACTAGTTAGTTTTATTAAAATGTTCTAGTAGTCCTCTACTTGGGAGGATAGTTAATGTTTGTGCTGTTGGGGTGGCCTCATCACACCTGTCTATATTGACTACACAGTGTTGTAAAGGGCAATTTTTACTATCTTGCAATATAATACATTTATATACTTATTATGTTCGCAAATATTTGGTAATCAAAGTATTTCCTTTTTAAGTGCTTAAGGAGAAGTCATTTTTGAGTTACTTCCCTTGAAAGTAGTTCCGTCATCTTCGATCGGACTCCGCGGACGAGTCTAGGCCTACTGCGATTTATTCTTTGGCTGGGTAGGAATAGATTGTTCTTGCTTCAGTATATCTATGGCCTGAATTTATACGTAGTGTTTGTATGAGTAGGACGAGTCTGTCTTTTATATGGATATCTTTACATTTCTAAGTCGAACTATGTTGGTTGTCGCTAGAATAGGTCAAAGGCTATGCAGCGGAAGTATCGCTAGCAAGGGGTGTGATTCATGGCTGTCATCCTGTCTGGATGTAGAATTTTGATGTAGCCGGCCTATCGCCGAAAAAGTGATCTATAAGTAGATGGGGAAAAGTGATAGTCATTTAGACATGTTGTATGTACTTTACCCCAGTGTTTATTCTCTTTTGCCAAGGAATGGCAAAGTTATATTTCGCATAGAAAGGTAAAACCACAATTTATTATGAACTTGGGCTTCGCCATCGTTGTTGATAAACAGATGCACAGTGGTACTTTTGAAAAGAATATTTATTCAAAGGAAGACGACATTCCTATGTATCAGCACTAGACTGTATGATATTATTCAATTACTTCTATGATAGAAGTCATGAAGAAATGAGGACATTTAACGAATGACCAATTTTGGTCTGTGTCCTATAGTGAGTGAAACTCACGAGAGAAGAACAGCTATGTTGAAATTCATATACTTTGTATTTATCGAGTGAGAAAAAGGGATGCCTGTACTATCGCTCGATGAACCAAGAGATCACTGCTACATGTGAGAACCCATGTCTGGGATTCCTATATCTTTATGGAAAATATATATATTGAACTTTACGTGAAGGGATATTCGCTAGACGAGGTTAGGTCTAGGAGCCTTCCTATATATTGGTTATGGTCTGACGTGCCCAGTCAGTAAAGCCAGATGATTTACATGATGGAACTCTGAATGCTTATTTACGAATGCTCCATTATGATATTTGCCAAGCATGAATGCTAACTTAAGATGATATTCCTGTGATCAACATTATGCTGTCTATGTCGACATTTGTTCCTGTAACCATACACGTACTGTCCAAGTGTGCGTCCCATTAAATGTTATAAAAAGACCACCGTAGTTCCAGTACTTCTTGAATTCGAACAGTGTGAGTATGAGTGATGTACTACCAACCTGTCAACTCTATCGAATCATTCTACCATTCGCGTTCTGACATTCACATACACACTCATTGTTTACACTCACATTCTTGTCGGAGCCTCATCACGTTCCAGGACAAGATGACCTGTATGACCAAAACTGTGCTGGGTTTAATGAGTTGACAATCGTTACACTTTACTACACCAGTCCCAACATCTACATTTATCAACTGGTGGACATTCACGTCATTTAACAAATAAAGCGTGATTCAACAACTAGTAGCCAGTATGAGTTAACAACTAAACAGAGTTTAACAACTGGTGTGCCAGCTTCCTGGGTCAACCTGCACAGTGACCATATTGAGAAGTAAACTACTGAGACCAGACGTTCCTTGGGGTCTGTTACGACACACAAATACATCAACAGTACAACTCTACAGTGATGTCAGCGTGACCTGTCCTGTCGAGAGTATGCAGTAACTAGGTCAGCGTTTGTTGACATTTGGTTCGTTGGACATTTGCCATACAACTGACAGTGTTACACAGCAAGCTTGGTTGAAACATAGAACATTACACATCAGGACTGGAGAATATTTGACAGTGTTTGCGAAAGGAAATGTTATTGAACTGAGAAGTCCTACATCGATTGTTATCATTCACATCAACGATGGAGCTTCTATTTCTGTGTTGAATTTAAAATAATTAGACCAGAAGTATTTGTTTAATAAAGTACCACAGTACTGTACTATTAGGCAGTGTAACTGAGCCTTCTTTACAACACATTCTTTCTGCAACACTCTATTTACATCATATTGCCATACTATTTATGCATTTATGTATTTATGTTTAAATATTTATATGTGATATTTGTTTGTATCCAGCGGGTTGTTGTTTTGGTTGGGCGGTGTCACACAGCAGAGTATCCCACGTAATAGAGGGTCTGATGTGTGCGTTTCTATAGGTGCAATTTTCTTGATTGAAAATTTGCTGCGACAGCTGTTGCTATTAGTGTTAGCTGTGAAGACTGTACTCATTGTTGTTTTTGTAATATTCCTCTGTTCTTTAGTTTGTTTTGATTTGTTTGTAATTTGTTGGTCTACCCTATTCTATCTTTCAGTTCTATTCTCAATTTATATTTATATACTGTGGCGTTATTTGTATTTGTTATCCTCTTGCGGTTTATCTTTTATTGTTTTTCCCATTTGATTTATTTCATTTCCGCAAATGTTTTCATGTTCTTCTGTATAACTGTTTTGTTTTGTGCCTGATCGACATACACTATTTAAAATATAGTTGATCATATAAATTGATGTACAAGAATCAACTGATAGTTAATTGCTATTACTAAAGGTACACAGTTGATGATATAAAACACTATTTCTGGTGCACTGCACTTATATTATAGAGTGAACCAGCAACTTATAGCTGTTATTATATAAGGATTTATACAAGACCTTTGTAAGGCTTGTTTCCCACAGTGATTGGGATAGTTAAGTACTATTTTCCACAGGTTACAAAGTTATCATACAAGGTCTTTGATTAAGACTAAGAAAGTGAATTTATTTACTTTTGCAAATTACTGATCTTATTAGACAAGATGTCTACATTAGATTATTTTATCACACAAGGCAAGGCTCTTGATAAGACTGGTCAGCAATTAGAAGAATGGGCAGTTGCTCAATATGACAAAGCATTAGCTGCTGAAGAAAGAAAAGCATTGATTGAAGAAAAGAAATTAGCAGCTGAGGAGAAAAAATTAGAAGCTGAGGAAAAAAAATTACAAAGAGAGGATGAACAAAAGAAATTGCAGATACAGACTGATGAAAAAAGATTCCAGATGGAAATGGAAAAAGAGAAAAGAAAGGATGAAGCTGCTGCAGAAGAGAGAAAATTACAAGCTGAAGCTCAAGAGAAAAAAGCAATAAGAGAACATGAACACCAAAAAGAACTTTTAGCATTTGAGTTAGAAAAGTTAAAGTTAACAAACATAAGTGATGGTAATCAAGCATCTGGTGGTAATGGTAAACCCTTTACTTACAAGGTCAAGGTACCAGCGTTCAACCCTTCCAGTGATGACATAACATTCTGGCTAAATAGATTTGAACGCTCGTGTCGAGCACATAATGTGGACAAATCACAATATGCTAACCAGTTATCAGAAAATCTGAAAGGTGATTCTCTGACTAGTTTAAGTTTGGTTGAAGAGGCTGACAAAGATAACTATGATGTTATTAGGGCAGCCTTATTAAAGAAGTATCAGTTGTCTGAAGAGGGTTATCGGAAGTTGTTTAAGACAATGGTGCCTGAGGCAGGTGTAGAATTCTCAGAATTCATTGCAAGGACACGTCTTACATTTGATCGTTGGATTGAGCTATCCAAAACAGAAAAGACTTATGAAGCCCTTATGGACTTGATACTCAGAGACAAGATTATGTCAAGTATAAATAAACCTTTCCTCGAATTCTTACATGAGCGTAAACCTAAGTCTCTAAAAGAAATGGAACAGTATTGTACCCAATACGTCACTGCACATCCGGACGTAGCTATTAGCAACAGTAAGGTTAAAGAAGGTATGCCAGTTGCTTCTGCAACACCATACAACCCTAATCACTCTCACAAATTCCAAGGACCTCAAAATAGGTTTAATAAAAAAGGTAACTATTACAGTTATCAGAACCAAGGTAACCAATCATTTCAGGGTTCTTCTTCGAATACCTGGAGAAGAGCTGACAGCCCTCGATTCAGGGGTGGTCATAATTACAGGAACTTTCGCAAAGGAAGTCATTCTAGAAACTATCCAAGTTTTCCTTCATGGAGACAACAAGATCATAATTACAGAGATACTCATTATAATGAATATGATGATAGTAACCAAAGGAGCTATGATTCAAACCCGAGTAGGGGTTATAATAGTGGAAACAATGATAAGTACAGAGGCAATAATAACAGAGGTAGAGCACAATTCAAAAAACATAAAGCTCATTACCAGGCGAACTCTGCACAGCAAGAGTCCCACGAAGCCTATAAACAAAATAAAGATAATGATGACTCTAATAATATGGCATGTGCCGCTTTTGATTTTGGGAGAGCATCTCAGTGCCCCCAATGCAAAACATTATTTGAGCCAACCACAGTGTCTACTTTAAGCTGTGGGCATCCTCTTCCCGCTCTTCCTGCGTCAATCGCGCATGATGGGAGAGGTTCTCTTGTCTTACACAAAGGTTTAGTAAATGACAATCCAGTCTCAGTACTTTTTGATTCTGGATGCACAACTATTGGGGTTAGGCAGTCACTCATAGATCCTTCTCATTCTACAGGCAAAGTAGTCAAATGCGTAACATTTGGCGGCACCATAGAGAAATACTCTACCGCTATCATTAGGATTGCTACTCCTTTCTTCACAGGAGATGTACACGCATGTCTTTTGCCGAATCCGATCGCTGATCTTATCATCGGTCGCATTCACGGAGTCAAAGAATGCACTCCGGAGCAAATTTCCGTTTGGGAAAATCAAAATATGCAATCTGCTAATGCGGTAGTCACTAGAGCTCAAGCTCTCAATATGCCTGAAACTTCATCTGTTGAAGATAATGAAGTGCATAACCAAGATGATCCCTTGGTAATTTCTCGTGACTCGTTTATAAAACAACAAGAAGAAGATCCGACTCTTAAGAAATTCTTCACTCTTGTAACGAAAGGTGATCCGAATAAAGATTCAAATTGTAAATCTTGGATTACAATGAAGAATGGCGTACTTGTACGTATGGTGCAAGACTCCACTAAGTCAAGTCATTCTCAGATTCTTGTACCCAAGAATTTGAGAGTTAAGATCTTACAACATGCACACGACTCTCAGTGTGCTGGTCACATGGGTTTTTCCCGTACAAAGTCAAGAGTTCTTGCGGCTTTCTTTTGGCCTTTTGTGAACAAGGACATACGGATCTATTGTCGATCCTGTAAAGTATGTCAAGAAGTCAAATCCAAAGGTCCTCGTCATGCTGCGCCTATTCAGGCTGCAGATATTCCTATTCGTCCATTCCAGAAAATGGCGATAGACATCATTGGTCCATTCAAGATCAAATCTGCTAGAGGACATCAGTTTATCTTAACGTGTGTAGACATGTGCACACGTTGGCCAGAGGCTATCCCTCTAAAGAGCATTACTACCGCTGACATTGCAGATGCTCTTTGGCTTATATTTTCTCGGCTGGGATTCCCCGGAGAAATATTATCAGATCATGGCACCCAACTGATATCGGATACCATGTCTCAAGTAATGTCTACTCTACAGATAGAGAGATCTTTGAGTAGCATCTATCATCCTATGTCCAATGGGATGGTCGAGCGACTAAATAGAACACTTAAGAACTTATTAGGGAAGATAACTGAGGATCATCCTCAAGATTGGGATAGGGTTTTACCCGCGGCCCTCTTCGCGTACAGAGAGGTCCCCAATGAACATACAGGGTTTTCTCCCTTTGAACTTGTCTTTGGCGCGCGACCGCGCGGCCCAATGTCTTTGCTGCATGATCTTATAACAGCTGACAATATTGACGATGACACAAAATCTTCTTACGAGTATGTCATCGCGCTGAGACAAAAGATTATCGAAGCATGCAAATTGGCAACGTCCTCTTCTGAATTTGCTAAGCAGAAGGCAAGACAATTTGCTAATAAGAAGAGAACTTTACGACAACTTTGTCCTGGTGACAAAGCATTTGTTTTGCTACCTTGTCGTGAAAATAGACTCCTTATTAGTTGGAAAGGTCCGTACGATATAATATCGAAAATTTCAGATGTTGACTACATCGTCGATATTAACGGGAAGCATAAAACCTTCCACATCAATATGCTTACGGAGTTCCATGAACGTCCTGACTATCTACAGCCTATTTTCCAGGCAACGGACGATTCTCATGTCAAACATGGTCATTACTCATCACTGTCTGTAATACAGGATGAGGAAACAAGTTTTTCGGATGTTAATCTTCCGCTTCCAATGATCCCACTTCATTCTAGTGAATCATGGAAAGACGTTACTGTTTCTCCTGATTTGTCTCTAGGAGAACGGCGACAAGTTTCGTCTATGTTACAAACATTTCAGGATGTCCTCACTGACATCCCTGGACAAACTCATGTCATTGAGCATGACATTGTTCTAACTGAACATACTCCAATTAGGGTTAGACCTTATCCTATCCCTATACATTTCCAAACACAGGTTGAAAAGGAGTTGGATGAAATGATAGATTTACAAATAATCGAACCATCCACTTCTGCATATTCTTCGCCGATGGTTATTGTTCGAAAAAAAGACAATAACATACGTCTTTGCGTTGACTATCGCAAATTGAATCAAGTTACGAAGTTCGATGCTGAACCTATGCCTTTACTAGAAGAGCTACTTACTCGTCTTTCTAAATCGCATTTTTTCACTAAACTTGATTTGTCTAAAGGATATTGGCAAGTTCCATTATCCGAACGCGCCAAACCTCTTACCGCTTTCTCTACTCCCAGAGGCCTTTTCCAATGGAATTTTATGCCTTTCGGCCTTATGAACGCACCAGCTACATTTGTACGCATGATGCGTCGAATCCTATCGTATCGGTCAGATGTCATTGCTTATCTAGACGACATCTGTCTTTTCAGCGATACTTGGGAAGATCACTATTCAGGGTTAGTTGAATTATTATCAACTCTGCGTGAGTATAACCTGACAGCAAAACCATCTAAAGCTTGTATTGGCTTTAGCGAAATTGCTTTCTTAGGCCATCGAGTAGGTCACGGTTTCTTGAAGACAGAAGACCATAATATCACTAAGATACTTAACATCTCTATCCCTAGGACTAAAAAGCAAGTGCGAAGTCTTTTAGGTCTCATACAATTTTATGGACGTTTCATTCCGAATCTGTCCTCTATCATGGCACCTCTCTCTACACTATTAAAGAAAGGGTCGCCTAACATGGTTCACTGGTCTCATGAATGCCAATCTTCACTAGAGAAGATCAAAACTATGTTTTCATCACCACCTATTTTAGTGTTACCTACAACAGATAAGACATTTGTTCTTCGTAGTGACGCTTCATCCACTGGGATTGGAGCGGCACTAATGCAAGAGTACTCTGGAACTCTGCATCCTGTAATGTATATATCCAGAAAACTTAATGCTGCAGAAAGGAATTACTCGGTTTTAGACCGTGAATTATTGGCAATGGTTTGGTCAATTCTCAAACTCCAAAGATTCCTTCTGGGCGCGCATTTCGTAGTGGAAACTGACCAAAAAGCTCTTACGGCTATCCAAAGTAAGAACTTGAAGAGCTCGAGATCAACTCGATACGCAATCGCTCTTCAACCTTTTCATTTTTCGGTACGAGCTATCCGTGGTTCAGAAAATGTGATGGCGGACATTCTGTCCAGATGCCCACATGATGCCACTTAACTGTTAAATATTGGATCTTTTTAATATGTATAACTTTACAACAGTTATTTTTTGTTTCTTTACTAAGATACACATTTGTAATTTAATAATAGAATGATGGTATCGCTACTTAGCGGTTTATTGATGTTTATTCACCGCTGTTCTTTGATGATTGTTTCTTCATAAATCATAAATTTAAGATTATAGTGTGAATTTTTGGTATGCATTGTATAATTACCAGAATTGTATTATACGTACATCACACCTTCCTGGAAACATTTATTCGTAGAGAAACAATTTCTCTCAGATTTTGAGATATATTCTCACCGGTCATATTAGGAATTATAGTTATTCCTGATATTTTCATCTGCGCAGTATTCTTGCGTTGTGAGCCTATTCTACGTTGCTCCTAGATGTATTTAAAAAAAAAAATTTTATTTTTTTTTTCCCGGGAGGTGTGGTAAGACTGTAAAGGGCAATTTTTACTATCTTGCAATATAATACATTTATATACTTATTATGTTCGCAAATATTTTGTAATCAAAGTATTTCCTTTTTAAGTGCTTAAGGAGAAGTCATTTTTGAGTTACTTCCCTTGAAAGTAGTTCCGTCATCTTCGATCGGACTCCGCGGACGAGTCTAGGCCTACTGCGATTTATTCTTTGGCTGGGTAGGAATAGATTGTTCTTGCTTCAGTATATCTATGGCCTGAATTTATACGTAGTGTTTGTATGAGTAGGACGAGTCTGTCTTATATATGGATATCTTTACATTTCTAAGTCGAACTATGTTGGTTGTCGCTAGAAAAGGTCAAAGGCTATGCAGCGGAAGTATCGCTAGCAAGGGGTGTGATTCATGGCTGTCATCCTGTCTGGATGTCGAATTTTGTTGTAGCCGGCCTATCGCCGAAAAAGTGATCTATAAGTAGATGGGGAAAAGTGATAGTCATTTAGACATGTTGTATGTACTTTACCCCAGTGTTTATTCTCTTTTGCCAAGGAATGGCAAAGTTATATTTCGCATAGAAAGGTAAAACCACAATTTATTATGAACTTGGGCTTCGCCATCGTTGTCGATAAACAGATGCACAGTGGTACTTTTGAAAAGAATATTTATTCAAAGGAAGACGACATTCCTATGTATCAGCACTAGATTGTATGATATTATTCAATTACCTCTATGAGAGAAGCTATGAAGAAATGAGGACATTTAACGAATGACCAATTTTGGTCTGGGTCCTATAGTGAGTGAAGCTCACGAGAGAAGAACAGCCATGTTGAAATTCATATACTTTGTATTTATCGAGTGAGAAAAAGGGATGCCTGTACTATCGCTCGATGAACCAAGAGATCACTGCTACATGTGAGAACCCATGTCTGGGATTCCTATATCTTTATGGAAAATATATATATTGAACTTTACGTGAAGGGATATTCGCTAGACGAGGTTAGGTCTAGGAGCCTTCCTATATATTGGTTATGGTCTGACGTGCCCAGTCAGTAAAGCCAGATGATTTACATGATGGAACTCTGAATGCTTATTTACGAATGCTCCATTATGATATTTGCCAAGCATGAATGCTAACTTAAGATGATATTCCTGTGATCAACATTATGCTGTCTATGTCGACATTTGTTCCTGTAACCATACACGTACTGTCCAAGTGTGCGTCCCATTAAATGTTATAAAAAGACCACCGTAGTTCCAGTACTTCTTGAATTCGAACAGTGTGAGTATGAGTGATGTACTACCAACCTGTCAACTCTATCGAATCATTCTACCATTCGCGTTCTGACATTCACATACACACTCATTGTTTACACTCACATTCTTGTCGGAGCCTCATCACGTTCCAGGACAAGATGACCTGTATGACCAAAACTGTGCTGGGTTTAATGAGTTGACAATCGTTACACTTTACTACACCAGTCCCAACATCTACATTTATCAACTGGGGGACATTCACGGTATTTAACAAATAAAGCGTGATTCAACGACTAGTAGCCAGTATGAGTTAACAACTAAACAGAGTTTAACAAGTGTCCAGAAAATGGTGGGAATTTTTATGGGGGTATTAGTAACTACACAGCGTTGGTGAATGTCCAGCAGACCAGAGGCTCACTCATCTTGTAGTTGTAGCTCTGGTGCTGAAATCAGGTGGTCCCACCTCTCCGTGCTGGCGGGCAATAATGGTGGTCTCTGTCACAAGTACTGCACAGATACACTCGAGTAAAGTCACCAACTGAATAGACACTGCTTTGTTGACAACAGAAACTCACAGCTCTGCAATCAAAGTATGGGCCATGTGTCAAAATCTATTCTCTACCCACGTCTGGACACAACACTGACACAACAACCACATCATACAGACAGGTCAGATCTCTCTGACCAAACAGCACATTTACCATGGTGGTTTTACATCAGATAGATCCTCCCAGACTATAGATTCTGAAAAATATTTATTAGTTTTCTGCCCTAAAAGAGGATAGGTAATATGTTTCATTATTCTCAACACTTGATCTGTCTTGCATAATCCTTGCTGGAGTTTATGTACATTGTTGGTCCCTAGACCCTGACTAGGGCGGGGGGTCTAGAGCAAATCCCTACTTGTTTGTAAGGCTAGATTTCGATATGGCAGTATCAAATCACTCAAACATGAAACAATATTCAAAATATATGAGGAAATAATTTCAATCTTACCAGATTATGAATAAATAACACAGAATTGCTAGCAAAACTCAGCTGAGCTGCTGGCTATAGTATGGCGTCCCTAAACTTCTTTCACGTTCTTTCATATGGAAATCACCACACTTTAAAATCTGTGTCTATCACTGAACAACTATTGAAGAATGGCCCCACTTTCGCGTCTGAGCGCTAATAATATGATTGTCTGTGGCCAATCACTGCCTAGGTTTATTTTAAATTCAAATTTCCTACCCTAAAGTCATTTCAGTCATGCTTCAGTCAAGTATGGATGGTTATCTGTTAGTCTGTCCGTCTCTACTTGTGTTTCTACAAAAATGTACTCGATTTTTGAACCAACCTTTCTCTCCCCTCCAAAATTTTGTCGTTAAAAGTTATTTTTAGACACAGCTACCACCCAAAAACCCCTCTCTTCCATACTACGTAGATTTGAACACCTGCGTCTCGAGGTCGTGTTTTTTTGTGCAATTAGCGACACTTTTAGATTCAATACAGTCTGTCGATGATGTGAACAACACTGTCTTTTGTCATTATCTTCAATATTATCTATCCGTCTGTAAAAGTAAGAACATATTAGTTCACTGCTCTGAATGGGCCATCCGGCCAGCTAATTTTTATATTCCTAACATTAATATTAAGAAAAAATTACTTTTTGATTTTTGTAATATTTCGAACATCTGCGTTTAGCCGCTGAATTCAAATCAAGGGCTTGGTATCGCGCAAAAGCGTCCAATAAATGACTGTGGCGTAACATATCTATGGTCCCTTCTGTCGAGTTGCTTACTTTTTATGTCAACTTGGGAAACGTGACTTTTCTCCGTTTCCCCCCCAATTGCGTCTCCTTAGCCTTTCTAGTCTCACGCAATCTTTCCAGTCATATTTTTTTCCTTTCATCCGCCGTTCCCCTCCTGTCTAGCAAGTCAATTCTTATGGAGGGTGATGACCCGCGGTCTGGGCGATCATGTACATCAGCAGCCTACGCATTATGTTTTTTATCCTTATATGTTATCCTTGGAGGTATTTTACCGTTGTATCTCTGTCAATTTCACTACACCAATCTTAAAAAGTGATACTGGTGAAGGTCAGAAGTGCTTGAACTGTTCCTCATATGTTGGGCGCTGTTGCAGAAGACGCTCAGCGGCTATTTTATTTATGTTACTTCTATTTCTTTAACATTTAATCACCGCTAGCACATTCAAGTGCCGTGTAGTATGGAAGGAAGGAAAAGGGTCCCGTTACACGCCTATTGAGGCATATGTGGAATATGGTGTTAGGCCCGTATTTTCTTGACCATCGGCATACTAGGGGTGATGTGGTCAGCATCGCGCCGGCCGCCTTAACCTTCCCAGAGTTGTTCTGGTACCCAATTCATGAGGCTGGGTCAACCCCTGAGCCTTTTGCGGTCTAAAATATCCCACCTCAACTGGGGATCGAACCATGGACCACCGAGCTAGGAAGCCAGTGCACTAACCACTGCGCTACCGCGGCTCCTGCCGTGTAGTATAGCTGAACTGATCATGTCTCTCAGCTTTCTACTGTCTCTGCTGTATTTTTTTTTTGTCCTTCGTATTTCCACAGTGTCAGATCCAATGTAAGACAACTCTTTTAGATCGTTAACATTGTGACAGATTATTGATCTTAGCCCATTTCATTAATTACACGTCAATCATTCAGTACCCTTAAGCTTCCCCTAGACCTGCCTAGCGTCTCCAAAACACGACATGGAAGTTGTATCACAAGTGTGCGAAATTTGCAAGAAGACAAGGATGGCTGTATAACACACCATCTATGCGCATTGGGCAATGACAACAACCTACAAAAAGTCAGCTCCTAACCTCAGAAACGAGGTATCCGAGGAAGGTTGTTGACGTAACAGGAAGTAACATGATGCGCAACCGAACGATACGTCATGGCCTCAAAACCCGGACCCTGCAGACTAAAGTAGAACAGTCCCCATTACAATGGTTTGTCCATGTCTGCAGAATGGGAGAATAGATCAAGACGTCCAGGACGAACCATAGTTCGCTGGGAAGACAACATTAGACATTAATGACCGAGGACTAGATTGGAACAAGGCCAGGAGGAAGACAACATTAGACATTAATGACCGAGGACTAGATTGGAACAAGGCCAGGAGGAAGACACCTGATTGCCTAGTATGGCGCTGTCTCTGGCAAATTTCTACACCCTAGGGTAGAAGGGAATGACTAAGTAAGTAATTAAGTAACACCTGAATAGGGTTCAATTAAAAAAAAAAAAAGTAACCAACGGCAAGTCAATTCCTAATGTCTCTTATTCATATAATATAGATCACATCTGTAAATTTACTTTCTGAACCACAACATTTCGAGACAATATCTTGATACAGAATGTTCTTCTGGTCGTTTTCAAGTATCATGTCGTATGGCACTAGTGATCATGTCGCTTGAAATATCTTGTCCTGTTCATTCATTCTATTGATCTTTTATGAACGTAATACCTCAGCAATGTGAGTCGCATAAAGAAAAATAATAATAAATCAGATAAGGCACAGGACCCAAAGATGCAGCAATAGAGAATTCAGTCAGCGACTGTTGCGCATAGAATTTTGCTTGCACACTTTTACCAGGTAGTCTAAGGTACATAACTCTTGGTAAACTGAGGTTACTTTTTGACTATTGTCGTGAAATATTCTAATCCACATATATAATTTAAAAGGTAAATGTAAAGCTTAACAAATAAATTCTAATAAAGAAAAGAGCAATGGTAAAATAACAGTGCTGTCACAAGGAATGTACTCGAAATCCCCTTTGTTTTATGCTTCGTCTGCAAATTGTAACGCTTTCACGTTGATAGTAAAAGCCTACTATATTATTACCCGCTTTCTTCAATGAAACATGTACTAAACTTGAGATACGCGGGCTGAAACAATGACCTAAATTTAATATTTCATTCATCCCATACACAGCGTAACTAAAAGACAGATAAAGCAGGATAGAGAGAAGGGAGAGGCAGAAAGCCGAACGCATGCAAAATTAAACACGCGTCTCGCTATTAATGCCACCCCAACAAGCGTAACGCGATACACAATTACTACTATCACGCGTGTAAGGCCACATGCACTAACTTTTTCGGACGGACAGTGATAAAAACACTACCCTTCCCAGAGTTAGGTTTTTAAATCCTGAAAAACTCTTATTAGAAAAGATAACATTAGATGGGTTTACGTTTGAAAACATTACAGTACCCAGACAGCACATCTTCGAAACAGGAGGTAGAAGGAATTGCATATTTTGAACGCAGCATATTAGCTCTATTAAATTTGTATATTTGGGTTCCTTAGGGCTTGCTGACAAAGAATATGTAAAACGTTACGCAAATAGTCTAGGAATTAACAAGTTATAACCAAAATAAAATAGTGGGGATGCCTGACAGCATGAAATCATTTCTGCTCATAAAATTTTTTTATAACGTAATTAAAAAAACCTTACGTACGGAAATAGCCTACCATGTAAACTCCAAATTGATTGGAGCGCAACAAATATAAGACTAAACACGATTGGTCGGACTATAAATACTATCTGTGGTTGTTAGGGGAGACGTAGGAAGGAAAAATTTTTTCAAACACTTGTCGAATCGTGGCTCCATTGGCCAAACTCGCTGATATAATCACTTAGGAGCGTTAGTTCGAGACCACTAGTTCAAATAAGCTTGATAAAGCAACAGTGCGTTGAAGCCAGCTCATATTTTTGCTAAATAAAAGCCTGGAACATAAGCAGATGGGAATTTGTGCCAGTAGTTGTGCCAGAATTCATTGCTAGTCAACGTATCTGTGTTTATTCTATGAATTGTGGTAAGCTTGAAACATTCAGTATCTTTTAATGAAAATTGAATGTGAATTGTTAATTTATGCCTGTATATATGTGTAGTTCAGTAGCAAACATGATGTAAAGCCTATAATGCTCCAGCCTGAACAGAAGGTGTCGGAGGAAAGTAAAACGGCATGGAATGGCCAAACAGTACACTGACACCTAGATGATTGACTAGAAAGAAATAATGCTGGAAGTGCAGAGGCGTAGTAACCATTAAGGAGGTTAATACTGGTATAAAGTATTTCAGATGAAGCTGACAGTTGGCCTAACGCTCTGAACTCAATGTTTGTGATGTATTGTGCTCAGTGTAAAAAGAGAGTATAAATTAGTTATGAAGTAGAAGGTACATCCTTCTTGTTTTCAGGGACCGTGGTCTTGATGGTATTGAGCAGCACCTGGTCAGAGCTTTGCTGAATCCAGAGTCGGACAGCATACTCCTTGGTCCATTTAGCTATCAGTGAGGTGTCTCCAGAGCCCAGGGGAGAAATCGAGCAGAGGAGTCTTTTCCTGCCGCCATCACGCAAGATAAGCTGATGTGGCCAGCTGAGCTCAAAATTATGTACCCCCATCTTAAAATAACATTGTAACATAAACTTAAGAGGGGAAGTAAATTGTTTTAATATCAGGAACTGAGAACATCTCCAATACTAGTTCCAATAAAGACAAACTATTGAAGTCATGATGACAAATACCAACAGAGCTTGAACAAAACAAAACCAGTATTACCTCATATTACTACTACACTACTGACACACATAGGATACTTTTAATAATATATGTCACTACAATATTCATATTGATAAATTCTGTACATATAACTTGTAATTAAAATTGATTGTGATTCCTGGTTCCCTTTGTATTTGAATCAGGACACATATTCATTCATGACAGCAATGAATACATATTGTTATTTGAAAAGTTATCAGTGACTCCTTTAAGATATCCTTGTAGAGTGTTTTATGTATGTGAGTGTCACAGTGTTGTCAAGTGTGGTGGAATAAATTAAATTGTTTATCTGTCTGTTGTTGTTATGACTTACACTTCATCATACACATACCCTAGACATACAACGTAGTCATCACACTATTCCAGAATAATTCTGACTGAGATATATATATATGTGGCAGCAAGTAAGGTTATCTATAATACACTACTCTTATTAGATATAGATACCTTCACAGCTGATCTCAGTCAGTACACTAAGTCCCCTATAAATATTTATAACATCCCACTTCACCACATATATTGGGGGCTCGCTCTTGGGATTTTGAATCTTTCCCTATTAAAAATATTGGGGGTAATTCACTTCAGGGAATATAAGAATTAAAAGGTATCCTTGGGTGGAATTAAATAAGGTTGAGCTCACGGTGCCTGTGTTGTCCATTAGATATATATTTAGAGACTGAATTGTTGGTTAGACATTGTATAAATTTACCTGATAGACAATGGCGGACCTGGCCAAATTTCGATCTGCTGCTGTTCAGACTGCAAAAGAGTTAGGATTAGATGGGCAAGTTATGGTTGCCTATGTCACTACGGAATGTGACAAATTTATTGAACGCGAAGAAAGAAGATTAGAAAAAGAGGCCGAAAGAAAGTTAGAGGCTGAAAGGGAAATTAAGAAGTTACAATTTGAGGCTGAGGCTGAGACTAAGAGGTTGCAGATTGAGGCTGACAAAGAGGCTAAAGCATTGGAAGCCGAGGAAAGAAGACAGGCTGCAGAAAGGGAAGAGAAGAAATTAGCTGCAGAAAGGGAAGAGAAGAAATTAGCTGCAGAAAGGGAAGAGAAGAAATTAGCTGCAGAAAGGGAAGCAGAAGAAAGAAGATTGACTGCAGAGAGGGAAGCAGAAAAGGAGGAGAAGAGATTACAAAGGGAACATGAGTTACGACTAAGGGAGTTTGAGTTTCAGGGCCATGCTCCTGAAAATGGTGCCAGTCCCTTTGCCTCTGATGCCACTGCTAGCCAAGGAGCCTCAACCTCAGCTATGAATTTTCATTTAGATCATTTTGTTGAGAAAGACGATGATATAGAGAGCTACCTAAATAGGTATGAACTATTAGCTACCACGTATGGGTTAGAGAGAGAAAGGTGGAGCTTAAAGTTATCTCAAGGACTTCGTGGGGCAGCTTATGAAGTTTTTGCAAAAATGAGCAGAGGTGATCAGGAAAATTATGACATGCTAAAGCAGGCTCTTTTGTTAAGATATGAAAAGAATGCAGAATTTTATAGGAAAAAATTTAGGAATGCTAAACTACTGTCAGGTGAAACCTATCACCAGTTCTCTGCACGAATAGAGACATACTTGGAGAAATGGACTTCTCTGGGGAAAACCCAAGATCTTAAGGAAATGGTCCTTATAGAGCAATTAAGAGAGTCCATGGCTCCAGACCTGAGAAAGTTTCTCATGGAACAAGGTGCAGAGAGGCTGGGTGAGTTGCTAAATGTTGCTGAAAGGTATCAAGCAGCTCAAGCAGAGGTAACAGGTAATAAAAAGAAACAAGTGGATAACTTTAGGGCACCACAGAACTTTAATAAATTTGATCCTAGGGATCAAAACAAAGGTAAGCACCAATTTGATAGGCCACGGTATGAAAATAAAAATAAATTCCCACAATTCGATGAAAGGAAATATGATGAAAGAAAATCTTTCAACCAAGGAAAAAGGTGGTGTAAAAATTGTCAGATGGACAATCATGACACTGACCGTTGCAGAAGGAAACCTGTGTATATGGCAACCCTTCAGGTCAGGTCGACCTCAAGACAGGAGGAGGATATTATGTTGGATACCACTCCAGAAGAGATGAGGAAGGCACAGGCTGGGGATAAAACACTCAAGCCTTGTTTCAGAAAATTGTCAACTTGTCATACAACTCCAGGCAAGGGAGATTTTTACATGAAAAACAAGTTGATGTATAGGAAGACTGGAGCTAGATCCAAAGGTCAGGGACAGCTGGTACTTCCTAAAAGATATAGGGCAGACTTAATAAGGAGCCTACATGTGAAACCAGATGGGGACCATGAGAAGATAGGTACCATCATTCAAAAGGTGGCTCACAATTATTATTGGCCCAAAGCAAGATGGGACATTGAGAATTTTGTAGAAAGGTGTAGCATAGCACATGAGGGAACACCCACAAGTGGGAACATGGATCAGGACCTGGACACGCCACGGGGCAAAATTAGGCCTGATAATAAAAAGAAAAATAGATTTGATAAAGTGGACCAAATGGAATGGGAAGCCCCTTTTCACGGACAAGCTTCACTTAACTGTTTTTCAATGGCCACTATGCGGAGAGTGCAAAAAGATGTCTTACCCCAGGATAAGCCGAAAATCCCTCAATCGGACTTAAACAAACTGGAGGAAGAAGATGTAGAGAGGAAATCTCTCATCAAGAATTTTAAGTGGGGAGAAAGCCCCAAAAGAAAAATTGGTAGCGGTCGTTTTGTGAATGATAATTCTGGGAGGAAAGATCATCACTATAAAGCTTCGAGTGGAAGAGACCATACCGGTGCATGGACAAATAGGTCCACACAATTAAAGGTCCATATGTAGCTTTGTTAAGAACGTGGACTGATGAAAAGGCAGAGGAAAACATTACATCTTCATACCAATATGTGAATGAGCTGACCACTCGTTTAAAAACTGGCTGGAAACTTGCCAATGAAAATTTGAAACAAGCCAGGAAGAAACATGCTGCCTATTATAACAGGAAGGCGAAAGACAGAAATTTGGCTGTGGGAGAGAAAGTACTGCTTCTTTTGCCCGGGAGTCAGAATAAGTTACAAATTGGATGGCAGGGTCCATATACAGTTCTAGAGAAGGTGTCTAGAACAAATTATAAGATAGATAAGAAGGGGAAAGGAAAAATCTATCATGTGAATCTCCTGAAGAAATATTTGGAAAGAGAACATCAGGAAGAGACACACTTGTTGACCTTGTCCATCGCCATGGAGATGAAAAAGGAACCACTTTCATCATTTGAATATCCATTACACCCCTGTGAGACAGCAGCACAGGTGAAAATCAGTACACATTTAACGAAAACTCAGAAAGAGAGAGTGCAACAGGTTCTAAATAATCATGCAGAGGTGTTAACAGACCGACCAGGGCATACAAACCTATTGGAATATGATATGAAACTGATAGACCCCACACCTGTCTGTATGAAACCATATTCGATTCCGTTTGCTAAGGAGAAAGCTTTGAAGGAAGAGATAGACTATCTGTTGAAGGAAGGAATTATTTCGCACAGTGAATCTTCGTATAGTTCCGGTGTTGTACTCTTAAGGAAGCCCTCTGGAGAACATAGACTCTGTATAGATTACAGGAGACTGAATGCTATTACAGAAGGACAGGTGGATCCATTGCCGGATACAAATCAGCTGGTTGCCAGACTAAATAAAGCTAAATATTTCTCAAGGGTGGATCTGAGTAAAGGATAATATCAGATTCCAGTAAAACCTGAGATCAGACAAAATTGTTGGATGTAAACATTTCGGAGGAACGTAATGAATCCCTGAGTTGCCTCTTTGATTGAGGATATTCCGAATGTTTCATACAGGATAATAAGAAGATTATGGGATCCACTACGAAAACTCTGCTATCACCAGGTATATGTTATCTCCTCATAACGTACATTTTGAGGGAAATATAATGTTCTCTGGACATGTCATTGCGCAGACTCAGAGAAGAGAAATGGTGAATACGGGTTGCGAAGCAGCATTAAGACAAGCACTCACACTTGCGGCTGTTCAGTAACATAACCGAAATATATTATTGGTTGTAGAAGTCTGAGGCAGATTTCATGAGTAGTGCCTACTCTGAATGGACCCAACTACATAAAACCATGATAGCACCACAGCAGAGTAAAGTCAAGTTGACTTACATTTATCTATGTGTATATAGAATAAAGGACTGACATGGGATGTCTGTTTTAAGAGGGGAGGTGTCGTGAAATATTCTAATCCACATATATAAATTAAAAGGTAAATGTAAAGCCTAACAAATAAATTCTAATAAAGAAAAGAGCAATGGTAAAATAACAGTGCTGTCACAAGGAATGTACTCGAAATCCCTTTGTTTTATGCTTCGTCTGCAAATTGTAACGCTTTCACGTTGATAGTAAAAGCCTACTATATTATTACCCGCTTTCTTCAATGAAACATGTACTAAACTTGAGATACGCGGGCTGAAACAATGACTTAAATTTAATATTTCATTCATCCCATACACAGCGTAACTAAAAGACAGATAAAGCAGGATAGAGAGAAGGGAGAGGCAGAAAGCCGAACGCATGCAAAATTAAACACGCGTCTCGCTATTAATGCCACCCCAACAAGCGTAACGCGATACACAATTACTACTATCACGCGTGTAAGGCCACATGCACTAACTTTTTCGGACGGACAGTGATAAAAAACACTACCCTTCCCAGAGTTAGGTTTTTAAATCCTGAAAAACTCTTATTAGAAAAGATAACATTAGATGGGTTTACGTTTGAAAACATTACAGTACCCAGACAGCACATCTTCGAAACAGGAGGTAGAAGAAATTGCATATTTTGAACGCAGCCACTTAGCTCTTTTAAATTTGTATATTTGGGTTCCTTAGGGCTTGCTGACAAAGAATATGTAAAACGTTACGCAAATAGTCTAGGAATTAACAAGTTATAACCAAAATAAAATAGTGGGGATGCCTGACAGCATGAAATCATTTCTGCTCATAAAATTTTTTTATAACGTGTTTAAAAAAACCTTACGTACGGAAATAGCCTACCATGTAAACTCCAAATTGATTGGAGCGCAACAAATATAAGACTAAACACGATTGGTCGGACTATAAATACTATCTTTGGTTGTTAGGGGAGACGTAGGAAGGAAAAATTTTTTCAAACACTTGTCGAATCGTGGCTCCATTGGCCAAACTCGCTGATATAATCACTTAGGAGCGTTAGTTCGAGACCACTAGTTCAAATAAGCTTGATAAAGCAACAGTGCGTTGAAGCCAGCTCATATTTTTGCTAAATAAAAGCCTGGAACATAAGCAGATGGGAATTTGTGCCAGTAGTTGTGCCAGAATTCATTGCTAGCCAACGTATCTGTGTTTATTCTATGAATTGTGGTAAGCTTGAAACATTCAGTATCTTTTAATGAAAATTGAATGTGAATTGTTAATTTATGCCTGTATATATGTGTAGTTCAGTAGCAAACATGATGTAAAGCCTATAATGCTCCAGCCTGAACAGAAGGTGTCGGAGGAAAGTAAAACGGCATGGAATGGCCAAACAGTACACTGACACCTAGATGATTGACTAGAAAGAAATAATGCTGGAATTGCAGAGGCGTAGTAACCATTAAGGAGGTCAATACTGGTATAAAGTATTTCAGATGAAGCTGACAGTTGGCCTAACGCTCTGAACTCAATGTTTGTGATGTATTGTGCTCAGTGTAAAAAGAGAGTATAAATTAGTTATGAAGTAGAAGGTACATCCTTCTTGTTTTCAGGGACCGTGGTCTTGATGGTATTGAGCAGCACCTGGTCAGAGCTTTGCTGAATCCAGAGTCGGACAGCATACTCCTTGGTCCATTTAGCTATCAGTGAGGTGTCTCCAGAGCCCAGGGGAGAAATCGAGCAGAGGAGTCTTTTCCTGCCGCCATCACGCAAGATAAGCTGATGTGGCCAGCTGAGCTCAAAATTATGTACCCCCATCTTAAAATAACATTGTAACATAAACTTAAGAGGGGAAGTAAATTGTTTTAATATCAGGAACTGAGAACATCTCCAATACTAGTTCCAATAAAGACAAACTATTGAAGTCATGATGACAAATACCAACAGAGCTTGAACAAAACAAAACCAGTATTACCTCATATTACTACTACACAACTGACACACATAGGATACTTTTAATAATATATGTCACTACAATATTCATATTGATAAATTCTGTACATATAACTTGTAATTAAAATTGATTGTGATTCCTGGTTCCCTTTGTATTTGAATCAGGACACATATTCATTCATGACAGCAATGAATACATATTGTTATTTGAAAAGTTATCAGTGACTCCTTTAAGATATCCTTGTAGAGTGTTTTATGTATGTGAGTGTCACAGTGTTGTCAAGTGTGGTGGAATAAATTAAATTGTTTATCTGTCTGTTGTTGTTATGACTTACACTTCATCATACACATACCCTAGACATACAACGTAGTCATCACATTATTCCAGAATAATTCTGACTGAGATATATATATATGTGGCAGCAAGTAAGGTTATCTATAATACACTACTCTTATTAGATATAGATACCTTCACAGCTGATCTCAGTCAGTACACTAAGTCCCCTATAAATATTTATAACATCCCACTTCACCACAACTATCGTTGTTACTTTTTCTTGTGACTTTAACTGCCGGTCTATTCTTAGATCGACGGCTGGCTGTTCTCCTTGTATGGTTAGAATATGTTAAGCTTTTCTTGGAAATGCTTTGCAACCTGAGTTGAGTTATTCCCTGTCCATATAAGGTGCGTTTTACTCAGTATCTTTCTTGGTATGTGCCCATCATCGGGTCGCTTGAGTTGAAATCAGGAGGTCTAGGCTTCTGCGCATGTCTAGAGTGAAGGGGTTTTTGGAAAGGCTTCCGTTCTGCAGAGTACCGAAGTTTTTCGTGCAGAGCAGATCGCTGTTTCAACGTCTGTGATCTGTTGTAGGGAAATGGCTATCCTCATGTGTGCTAGTTTAGTTAGCGAGGATTCCCTTAATGATTCTTAACGCCTGGAGGCGTATATGTGTGTGGTGTTATTTCCGAAAGAAGGTAAAGGCGCTCTTGTTATTGATATTTACAGTCTGCTAAGATTTTGATATTGTTGCTCACTATCTTCACGCATTGAGAGCCCCCTTCTATTAGGAAATTAACCCCAGGTATCTTCATACCTTAGAGTTATATGTATTCGGGTCACCCTAGGCCCAGAGAACAGTTTCTATGCTCCTGTGAACTTCGTTATGTCAGCGTTTATACCTTTATGGAGGTTAGACTTAGGAATGCCTACAAAGGTCAACCTGAACGGTACTCATAAACCCGCCATTTCCATATGGTTTGCGGTAGAATTATTTATACACCTGATCCACTAATATCAGGGTGGATTTTGTGACACTCGCAGAGTGATGATCTGAAGCTGAAGCTGGTGTAAGCTTTGATTCACAAGATTATCTTACATGATATATATATATATATATATATATATATATATATATATATATATATATATATATATATATATATATATATATATATATATATATATATATATATATATATATATATATATATATATATATATATATATATATATGCCCGATTTGCTGATGAACTTTGTTTATGATGATTACCACGTCCTTCAGTATCTGTGACGTACCTACATGTTATTGTCAGCGCACCTTGTCATTGTGGCGTCCTAATAAATGATGGAAAAACGTCACTAGTGGTTGCAATATTAATTGACCTCCTTCGTCGTGAGTTAACGTGATGTCGTGTGTGGAAATATACCTTCCCTTGTACCTGTTATGCTCCATACCTACCTCAAGCATACAGACCAGACAAGACACCCTACTTTATAGCCTTCAACATCTTTGGTGTCTACGGTGGTGCTTTACTCGGCTACCTCCTTGCAACAAAGTTAGACCTTCAACCACAGTCTGTAGTCAGTAGTAAAAATCCATCGCTACAGTTTTGGTGGCCATAAGCTGGTTTTGTTCTGGTATCCATCACATACGGGGTCCCTTACCCGCTACATTCTACAATGACATACAGCAATCTATGTCATCCTTCAGCGTAGAAGTACATTTGCCAGTAAAGTGACAGTACCAGGCGTTGCTACATACATTGCCGGTTGTATCGATTTGCTGCTGTCAGAAGGTCAAGTACCGAATGAATCGATTTGCTGCTGTCAGAAGGTCAAGTTCCGATTTGAGTCAAGTTGCTGTTATATGAGAAGGCCAAGTTCCGTACTGTAAGCAGAAGCTCAAGTCTATCATCATCCTAGCAGTTTTGGTGTTTCAAGTTCAGATGTTGATCATCGTTGGATCATCTATCCTCAGAATGCTGATCACAACCTGTTCTACACTGTACTGACGTTAGGATTCATATACGTTAAGTGTCATTTTGTGTTGTGAACTGTGCCCTTATACTGTAACTGAGCCTTCTGTATTCACATCCTGGTTGTTATATGTTACATGTTTATATGTTATTTGTTTATTTATATGTTTATATTTCTGCGGGCCTGGTTGGGTGGTGACTCTCATAGATAATACCACGTAAAAAAGGTATCTCTTGAGAGCGAGTCGTTAGGAACAGAGCAATTTCCTTAATTGGAAATTGTTAGCAATATTTATTGCTATTTACGTTTAGTTGTGACGACATGTGTTGGTGTTGTTTTCGTTATTTTTTCTCATTCTTTAGTTTTGTTTTGATTTGTTTGTATTTGTAGGTCTCCCCTTCCTATTGTTTAGTTCTATACAACTTTATATTTATACACTGTGGTGTCAGGAGTTTTGTTTGATTTTTCGCAGATATCATCACATTCTTTGTGATATTTTCTTTACTTTTTGCTGTACATTTTAGTTGACTTCTGCGAATGTTTTCGTATTGTTTTTGATCTTTGTTATTGTTTACATTGTTATAGGTTATCATTCACTACTGATGGATATGCTCATGCACTATTAGCTGTGTAGTGCACTGATGATAAATAACTGGTGAATAGTGTTATGCACTATTAGCTGTGAAGTGCACCTATGATAAAGAATTGACTGATGATATTGTTATAAAGTTCATAATACAAGTTCTTTGCCAAAGACTTGTTTCCCACAGAGATTGGGGTAATGTGATGTGATTATACAAGTGCTTGATTTAAGAATTGTTACCATTAAGATTGAAATAAGATAGTTAATTATTTCAGGTTTTTGTGACTCATATTGTTAGACAATATGTCTACACTTGAGTACTTTATTGAGCAAGGGAAATCCCTTGGCAAGACTGATGATAAATTGGAAGAGTATGCAAATACTCAATGGACTAAAGCACTAAAGTCTGAGGAGAAAAGACAAAAAGAGGAAAATAAAAGATAAGACAGAGAAGCTGAGCAAAAGAAGATAGATGCTGAGAATCTGAGACTGCAGATGCAGGCAGATGAAAGAAAATTCCAGATGGAAATGGAAAAACAGAAAAGAGAAGCTGAAGCTGAGGAGAGAAAAATCCAGCTAAAATTGGATGCTGAGAATAAAAGATTGGACAAAGAAGCTGAGGAGAGAAGAATTCAGCTACAATTGGATGCTGAAAATAAAAGACTAGAGAAAGAGGCTGAAAATAAAAGACTAGAGAAAGAGGCTGAAAATAAAAGACTAGAGAAAGAGGCTGAAAATAAAAGACTACAAGCCGAGGCTGAGGAGAAAAAGTTACAAAGAGAGGCTGAGGCTGAAGAAAGAAGGGTTCAAAGAGAGGCTGATGAGAGAAAAGCAAAAATGGAGCATGAAGAAAAACTCTTAGCTTTAGAGTTGGAGAAGTTGAAATTGATGAACATGGGTAATGCTCATGATCCCAATAAGGTGTCAGATAAGCCTAATGCTAGTACGTTTAAGATTAAACTACCAGCATTCAGTCCTTCTAGTGATGACATAACGTTCTTTCTGGACAGATTTGAACGATCATGTAGAACACATAACATAGACAAATCACTATATGTTGATCAATTGTCGAATATATTAAAAGGTGAAGCTCTGAGTATGCTAAGCATGGTAGATGATCCTGACAAGAACACTTATGAAGTTGTCAGGGCAGCTTTGTTAAAGAAATACCAACTTCACGAAGACGGCTATCGTCTGCAATTTAAAAATATGTTGCCAGAAACTGGAGTAGAATTCTCTGAGTTTATTGCAAAAATACGTCTCACTTTTGCACGTTGGGTTGAGCTGTCTAGGACAGAACATACTTTTGAAGCACTAATGGACTTAATACTTAGAGACAAAGTCATGTCTTCTGTCAATGAGTCTTTTCTTGCTTTCCTTCATGAGCGTAAACCTAAAACCATAAAAGAAATAGAAGAATTCTATTGCCAATATGTCACAGCGCACCCTCACATAACCATTAGTAACTCTAAAGTGAAAGAAGGTTTGCCAGTTGCTTCGGCAGCACCATATGGTCAAAACTTTGTTCGTAAATTCCAAGGTACTCAACAAAAATTTGATAGGAAGAGTAGTCGTAATTATGCTCAGAATTATGGCAATCAATCTCATGGTGATTCTTCTTCGAAGAACTGGAGACGAGCTGACAGTCCTCGTTATTGTCCTCCTAATAATTATAGACACTTTAGAAGAGGCTATAATAATAGAGGCTATTCCTCGCGGAGGCCTCAAAACCAATTTAATAGATGTTCTCATCAATCTCATCATGGACATGATAATAATAACTATGGAAACTGGAGTTCAAACCAGGATGACAGTTACAATAGAGAACACAATGATAACTTCAGAGGTAATAATGGTCGCGGTAGATATCAATATAAAAAAAGAGATATCCACAAGCAAACTCTGTACAACAAAAATCACAGGGAGCCTATAATCAGGTTGTTGATAATAAAAACTCTGACGCTGTCACATGTTCTGCCTTTGACTTTGGGAGAGCAAACAAATGCCCCCAATGCAGTACTTTGTTCGAACCGACTACCGTAACTACTTTAAGCTGTGGTCACCCTCTTCCCGCTCTTCCTGCTACAGTTGCGCATGACGGGAGAGGTTCTCTGATCCTACATAAGGGTCTAGTAAATAATAATCCGGTCTCAGTCCTTTTTGATTCCGGATGCATCACTATTGGTGTTAGACAATCTCTTGTAGATCCATCTTGTGCTACAGGAAGGGTTATTAAATGTGTCACATTTAGCGGCACTCTAGAAAAATATCCTACTGCTGTAATTCACATTGCCACTCCTTTCTTTACGGGAGATGTGCACGCTTGTCTCTTACCTAATCCTATTGCGGACCTTATTATCGATCGTATTCACGGAGTTAGGGAATGTACCCCACAGCAGATTGCTGCTTGGGAAGATCATAATATGCAAGCTACCAATGCGGTGGTTACAAGAGCGCAAGCTCTACAGACACCTCAAACTTCATTGCCTAGTAATAATGAAGTGCATAGCCAAGATAGTCACTTGATTATTTCTCGTGACTCTTTCATAAAATTACAAGAAGAAGATCCTTCTCTAAAGAGATTCTTCATTCTAGCAAAAAAAGGTGATCCAAATCAAAATACAAATCGTAAATCTTGGATTACTGTGAAGAACGGCGTACTTGTACGTATGGTACAAGAATCGACTACGTCTGCACATTCTCAAATTCTTGTTCCTAAAATTAGATCTTTCTAAAGGCTACTGGCAAATTCCTCTTGCCAAACATGCCAAACCATACACAGCTTTTACAACTCCATTTGGTCTCTTCCAATGGAATTACATGTGTTTTGGTTTAGTAAATGCACCAGCAACGTTTGTGCGCATGATGCGCCGTCTTCTTGGCGATCGTGAAGATGTCATCACATACATCGATGACATCTGCTTATTTCATGACTCGTGGGAAGACCACATTGAGGGTTTAACTTCTCTTCTCCATACGTTACGTATACACGGTTTGACTGTGCGACCTTCAAAGGTCCAAATAGGTTGTCAGGAAATTTTTTCTTGGTCACCGCATAGGTAACCACAAACTATATCCTGACGACAATACAGTCAAAAGAATTCTAGAGATTTCTACCCCTTCAACTAAGAAGCAGGTTAGAAGCATTTTGGGCTTGATTAACTATTACCATAAGTTCATCCCGCATTTGGCACAAATATCTACTCCTTTGTCCGCACTGTTGGCCAAAGGTAGTCCTAATAAGGTACGTTGGGAACCAGATTGCGAAAGCGCTTTGGTAACAATTAAGAAATTATTTAGTAATGCACCTATTTTGTTATTACCGAATATACGTCTTCCATTCATACTTCAATCAGATGCCTCGAGTTACTCAATGGGTGGATGTTTGCTGCAATGTTACAAGGAAACACATCATCCATGTTTCTATGTGTCAAGAAAACTGACTTCAGTTGAACAGAAGTATGCGACAGGTGAACATGAACTCCTGTCGATGGTCTGGTGCCTGGAGAAGCTGTCAAGATACCTCATCGGCACGCACTTTTTTATCATGACAGACCACAGCCCTTTTACGTACATAACATCTAGAACAATGCGTAACTCTAGAATACACCGATGGTACTTGTTGATTCAAGAATTTTCGTTTACGATGCTGCCTATTGCTGGAAAAGACAATAACTTGGCGGATCTTCTATCGCACAACTTCTCTGAGAAGAAAATGAATTAACTCTTTAGTTACCACTTTGAGAAGTGCTATTATTATTGTTATAATATTTAATGTGTGTACTTAATGAGTATGATAGTTATAAGTGGATAGTACTAATACTAATATATTCTAGATACGTACATCTTCTCCACCACTATCACACGTGCCAAAAGTGTCACGTTTGGAAGTGAGGGGGATGATGTTGAGGATTGTTTCATGTTTACAGGCATTTGGATTTGTCGACGATCCGAATGACTGTATCATGGAACACCTCAAACGAATAGAGATATAGACATATATCTCCACGACTGATGTCGATGATTGTTGCATGTGTGCAGGCATTTGAGTTTGGCCGACTCGAATTGCTGCACCATGGAACATCGCAATTGAATACATATTAACGACATAGTATGCATATCTCTATGCATGACGCGTATGTCTTGGTAGCGTCATTCGACTTGTGGGTTTTGACCCCTACGGCAGTGTGTTTCAGAAGTGTGGCCTAGCCACTATGATATATGTGGTTTAACCACTTCGAAATGTGTGGCATTGTCCACTTAATGGATGTGTGTGGCTGGGAAGCCAATTGAGCAGTGTATTTCGTGGATCAAACGTAAGTCGTCTCGTTCCTAACGCAGTTTGTATATATATGGCAGATTAGCCTGGCGTGGTATGCCAAAGGAACATTATATTACTAGCAACAGTAGTAAGACTAGTACAGATGAATATTATATAGCTAGCGGCAGACGTAAGCCTAGTGTAACTGGATATTAGACGACTAGCAGTAGACATAAGCCTAGCGTAAGAAGTATATTGAAAAAACTAGCAGGATAAGTAAGTCTAGTGCAAAAAGCTATTGTTAAACTAGCGACGGAAGTAAGTCTAGTTAGCCTCTGAATTTATGCCAAAGGACGTTGGCCGGTAAAAGGAACTGACCGCTAACCAGAAGTCTAGATAGACATTAATGAATATGTGCTTTTAATGAAAGAACAAGGACTCTTGCAAGACGTACATGAATGTGATGTGAACTATGTCTCCATGTAGTTGTGTCCGCTCATGGAATGATATTATTGAATTAAAATGTTTTGAGTCGTCGAATCCTGGTTTTATCAACTGACGTATTCTGAGTTGAGTTAAATACTGTTTATATTCAACTATAATGACCAGGGACACTTAATGCCTGAACACGCTGCATCTCACACTGCTAATATTATTAATAAGACAAGAGACTAATACAGGTCAGTCAATATTCATATCTTTAATATGAAACATGTTCAGCTATCAATGCATCACACGGGTTAATATAGACAATATCGATACCAACGAAGAGTATTACGGAATCCTATAAAAGTGATATAAGAACTCGATGAACTTTGACTCTAGGAACAGAATACGCATCCAATATCTTGATCATCCTCAACAACTAGGAGTCAGTCCGTAACATATATATATATATATTTATTTATTTATTTATTTATTTATTTATTTATTTATATATATATATATATATATATATATATATATATATAAATAAATAAATAAATAAATAAATAAATAAATAAATAAATATATATATATATATGTTACGGACTGACTCCTAGTTGTTGAGGATGATCGTCTGTTTAATTCAAATGTTATCTCAGTGTTAACATACGGCTGTGAGAGTTGGAAAATAACAAAATCATTGGAGAACAAGCTGAATACATTCGAGAACAAATGTCTTAGAAAACTCATGAACATCAGTTGGAAAGAATTCAAGACTAATCGACAAATAAGAGAAGACTCTAGGCAGAAATATGTCTCCGACTATATAAGGAAAAGACGATAGTCATATATCGGTCATGTCCTACGAATGCAAAACAACAGAATACCACTACAGGCGCTCACTTGGGTTCCTGAGGGTAAGAGGAAAAAAGGAAGACCAAAAGAAACACTCAGAAGAACAATAATAAGAGAAGGAAGAACGTTGGGCCTAAATAATGTGCAAGAGCTAAGAGGAGTGGCGTCGCAACGAACAACCTGGAGAGCACTGGTTTCTGCCTTATGCGCCGTGTTTGGCGCTTAAAGAATTTATTATTATTATTATTATATATATATATATATATATATACACATACATATATATATATATATATATATATATATATATATATATATATGTATATATATATATATATATACTGAAGCACATTAAAACACACCACCTGGATAATCCAGGAACAGAGTGTGAAATGTAAATATAAGTGTTTACAAGTTTACATATTTTGAATCTTTATTCATTTTCCTATGAATCCATGCTGGTCATTAATTTGTACGTTTGACTGTTATGAAATTCATTGCATTCTGTGCAGGCAAGGGAGAAAACTACAAATGCAACAAATAAAAAAATTCATTCACACTATCCTCAGTATCTGGTATGTCCACCGTGTGCTTGCAAACAAGCTTGGCAGCGGCTCCGCATGAAGCACACAAGTCTCTGAAGGAAATTCCGGGGAATCAAGTCCAATTCACGTGTAAGAGCAGCTTCGAGCTGTTGCAGATTAGCTGGAGAACCTTGCCTGTAGACTCTGCATCCAAGCTCGTCCCACAGATGTTCTATAGGGGACATGTCTGGTGATAGGGCAGGCCAATCAATCGTCACAATGTTCTGCTGCTGTAGATATTGCTGCGTAATGCATGCGGTGTGCGCACGGGCGTTATCCTGCTGGAGAAGTTACAAGTATGGATAATTTGTGAACGCAGGAGCAACCAATGCATCCAGAACCTCATCTCGACATGTCACAGCATTAACATTTCCACGGAAGACGTGAAGAAGCAAGCGATGTTGAAAACTGAATCCTCCCCAAATGTGAATACTGCCACCTCCAAATCGGTTGTGCTGACGAACACAGCAATCTGCAAAGCGCTCTCCACACCGTCGTCAAATACGCATACATCCATCAGCAAAGGATATGTTGAATCTGCTCTCGTCTGTGAATAGGACAGCATTCCCCTGCAGTTTAGTCCATCTGACATGTTGCTCTGCCCATTGCAAGCGCTGCTGACGATGTCTGTGAGTCAAGTTTGGCCCAACATAAGGTCATCCTGCAGTAAGGCCTGTATCTCTGTTGTGGCGCGAGGTTTTATTTGACTCTAGGGTCAGTATAGTACTGACAATTACAGAAATAGAATTTCTGCAGAAAATGGTGAAGTCCCAGTGTCTGAGAGAACTACTGGTATTACAAATTAGTTACGGCTGTGAATGTTCTGATCTCGAAAAATTAGTAGAGAGGAGACCGACATAACCTGCCACCTCCGCTGTGTAACTAACTGTGATATTAAGACAAAGAAACAGATTTTACTTAACAATGATAAAATTGACAAGTCTTCACATACAATTTCCTTATTATTTATTTAGTATATACACTATCTACTCTTGTGCTGAAGGGTGAATGTTGAAAAATGGAACGTAATGAATTTGTAAGTTTACATATGATTTACAAGTATTTATATTTATATAGATTTGTAAATATATTACAACAAATTTTCCAATTAAATGAACAAAAATTATATCAGCTGTGCTGTTATTCAATTATAGTACATGTATCAGCTGTGCTGTTAATTACGTATAATTTATCAGCTATAATCTTATTATTGTCTCTTGCTACGCTAATTCACTTTCTCGTCACTGACACTAGCTTTTGCTCACAATGCCGACAGAAATGGTACTACTGGGTACTCATCTCTTAAAACGTTCTGTTCTCCTTAGTTTGAGTCACACAACTCCTGCTGATGCTCGTTACTTTAGCCCACCCAAGACTGAGGGGGACTAAAGATGTAGCTTCTGTACAATCTCTATGCTCCTGCGAAGTTCCAGGCAGCTGGATTGACTCGAACATACGCCCTCAGGTTTTATGACACGAATAAAACCTGTAACAAGGAAAAATAGGGGCTAATTTCTGTCATCAAGCCCACCTATTTCTAATGTGGATGAAATGAGCGTGTGTCTCAGGTGTCTGCATGTAGGATGAATGACAACATGGCTCAGTATGATTTAGCAATAGCGAGACAAGACAGGTGTCTACTTGCAAAACATTCTTTCTGATAAATTAATACATGGATACATTCAATAATATAAATTCAATGCATTAATACATTCAATAATATAAATTCAATACATGAATACATTCCATACATGAATACATCCCATAATATGTACACCTAGGTGTGATACAACCATTTCCTTCTCCCTATAATATACCAGATATATCCTAACAATATTGTTATGTTCTTATGATAGGAGTATATGAGACGAGGACTGTTTGGTGATATATCAGGTGGGAGTTATAGGAGACAATAGATTAATGTTAGATGAGACAATAGATTGAGTCCTAACAAGGACTGTTTTGGTTATATTTCAGTTGGCTTTATCTGAGATAATAGACTAAAGTTATAGGAGACAATAGATTGAGTTATAGGAGACAATAGATTGAGTCCTAACAAGGACTGTTTTGGTTATATTGCAGTTGGTCTGAGAAAATAGATTGAAGTTATAGGAGACAATAGGTTGAAGTATGAGTCCTATTAGTCTTCGTCTATTCAATCATATTAGGAAATACAATCATTATACCTAATTCCCCAAGATACAATCAGTAACCTGATACGTTCATATTAAAACCTATTTTCCTACCAGTGTATAGTAAATTATATTTACCCTCCAAGATTTAAACAGGCCAGAGTTTGACTCGGCTTAGCGAAGCAGGCTGCAGGTCAATGCTCTCAGGTAAGCTATAAATCAAAGCTGACAGCTCCTCTCTTCAGTCGGTCGTCTCTGGCTTCGTGTTCGGGGTTGCGTGTTTTTAGCATAAATCTCACCCGATTATATATGCAGGTAAAATAACTTCTACTGGTAAAGGAAAGCGTTTGGTTGGTTCCTGGCGGAGCAAGCTGATTGGTTGCCTGCAGTTTCGTCTTATGCTCATACAGCCTAATTTTATTCAGTTTTCTTCCGCCATCTTGCGTGAACAAGATGGCCACGACCCACATTCGAAAAAAAACAGGGCTTAAGTTTTTCCTGGCGTAACTTCAGGTAATTTATTCCGGCTCAGCAACTGTGCGTTGATTGGCTGGGGCAAATTTGTATCCCGACATAATGATTTAACAAAGTAGTGGGGTTACACATATTCCCCACGCTTTTTTTCCAGCTTCTCGGCATCAGTATATATAACAGTGGTGCGTTTTTAATGTGGTTCAGTATATACGAGGAAGGTCAAAAAGTAATGCCTCCTAGTTTTTATGTATGTAAATACTGCATCGGTGTGCAATTTGTAAATTTAGCAGGATTCCTCACTCTTCTGCACTGTATAGCATTACCTTCCTGTTTCAGTATCAAGTGGCACCACTGTAACAGTTTTAAAAAATCGCTACCAAAGACGTTCGGTTAAAAACAACGTTATGTCATAGAATTCCTCAATTGCTGAAGGCGAGACCCCAATTCGCATCCACGAACGTTTGAAGAATGTTTATGGAGATTCAACAGTAGATGTTAGCGCTGTCCGACGTTGGGTACATCGTTGTGACGAAGCTAAAGTAGGTCAAATCCCTCAAAAGCTGACACAAAGCGGACTGGCCTTCCGTCCACCGCAGTGACTCCACACAACATTCATCAAGTTGATGGCATCATTCGTGGTGACCCATCGGGTAACACTGGATGAACTTTCTTCCATGTTGTCCATTAGTAAAGGCAGTGTCCAGAACATCATTAAAGACCTGGGTTATTCAAAAGTTTGTGTACGGTGGGTACTCATTAAAAGATCAGAGAACTGCACTACTGTTGCACGATAATGCCACGCCACACACCGCTAAACGCACCATTGATGCGATTGCAGAATTTGGCTGGACTTTATTACCACATCCCCCTTACACCTTGCACCTTCTGACTTCCATCTGTTTGGACCACTGAAATAAGATCTTCGCGGACATCACTTTGAGGACACCGAGACCCTTAAACGCGCCGTACGCCAGTGGTTTAGGAAAAAGGACACACATTTTTACCGTGCTGGGATACATGCCCTTGTGAGAAGATGGACAAAGACTGTAACAAATAGCGGAGACTACATTGAGAAATAAATTTTTTAAGTACAGACTTGTGGCTACATTTCAATGTGAATTTTATCTGTTTTCTTACCTACTGAATGAAATAAAACATTACGAGGCATTACTTTTTGACCGTCCCTCGTATATATATGCTCGATGCTGGGCTCCAGGGACTTGGTCACGATTTCTACGACGCCTACTGCAGAGGGAATAAAATAAAGAAAGTTAAATAAAGAATGTAGTATATTACAGATACAGTAGTTACAAACAAGTTCGCATATTTTATTAGCTTGCCACTTCTGAACTATTGATTTTCTTGTCTTCTTATTATTTCTTTCAGCTTTCACTGATTTCTCCCACCACGAGCCCTACACCTCAAGAAAATAAAGGTGTCAGCGGCACTGTAATATCTTTGATTTCAAACTTATTAAACTTTATTTGCCGAAAAACCCCTATGACATGCAATGATTAATCTAGCTTATTCATTCTTTTCAGCATACTCCGCGACAGTGTATCAAAATAACTATAATTCGGTAACTTGAAACTGAACTTCATTTGTTTTCTCCTTGGTAGCGAGTCACTGGTACGTACTTCAACATTAAAACACCATTTTGTTTGATATTTTATTTTATTTTGTGTTGGTTGTAGCGAAATGGTTTTTTTGGTTTAGAGGGAGAAAGTGTACGTATGACAGACTTGATGAAAGAATAAAAGATAATCTCTAGAGGAAACTCTTCCAGACTGCAGGTTGAATGCACAGTCTCTCCTCGGGAATTAGTCCACTCAAAAAAACTTTCTAAGAGAATTCTGGTGAAACTAAACAGGATATTCTCTAGGCGATAAATTCTTTATCCGATATCCTACAAAGGACTATGTATAGTACGTATAGATGGATAAGAGATTTGGTGCCCAGCCACATTAAAAATATCCTGACCCAATAGTGTTTATTAATTTTGGCTCTGCCCCCAGGGTGTAGATTTATGTTATTATAACTATACAACCCATTTAAATATTACAAAGAAAATAACAACAGACTCGGTTATGTAAAGTTTACAAAAATGAAAATAGAATCTCACAATATATTCAAATATACAACTATATGTTCCCTAATCTATGAATGGTTCTGATCCATGTCAGAATTAATTTTTAATCATAGGACAATAGGAATATTCTGTAGTGGTTCTGCTGGCACATTCAGATACTCATCTCAAATGCTGATGTAGTCTTGTTGCCAGGGGTTCAATATGTCCCAGCACTCCAGGTCCCGCAAGTTATTTTTAGGGTTTCAGAGGATGGCAAGTTGCTTCTTCTCCGTCTTGACACAGGGCTCATCATCAACTGGGACGGAGTATGTCTGCCCTTGAGAACACTGCTTATGGTTTAGTCTTCTGGTATGACAACCTGATAGGACTGGATTGACAAACAATCGAAGCTCCATTAGTAATCATGCCAGAGAAGTCATTTCCCATATCTGCTGGACGCTAATCGTCCATCAGAAATCTAACAAACATTCATAGTTAACATAACTAACAAGGTGCTACCTATTATCTATTATAGCATAACTGATGTTATAAGCAAACAGGTGGATCTCACCCTATATCTGGCTTCCATCTTGTTTACCGCAGTGATTTTCAACATGTGGGCTGTTAGCTTCACCAACTGTGAAGTTTGGGGCAGTGGTCATCAAAAGTTTGAGAACCACTGGTCTACCTTGTGCCCATAGAGCAGTAAAATCAATGTGGGGTTACTGTCAACAATGGTTTGAGAACCACTGGGTAATAGTTTTCTATTCTGCTGTAACATGTTGGGGGTGTCATTGTTGCTAAGGTTTGAGAACCACTGAATTACAAGTCAGTCAACATATTCCTTTATAAAATTGGCTACATAGTTCTAAGTTTATGTGATAGGCATTCATATACCTTATTAATACCATCATAACAAATACACATAAACTCATTAAAATATAATAAGGATATTTGCAGAAATCAGTTCAGGATTAAAATATGACAAGAATAATCATGGCTGAAATCATACAGTAGAATTTAGTAGAAATCATTTCGTATAAAACAGGACAAGGGTAGTTCATACATGAAACTTTCAGTATACATAATGTTGTTGTCTCCTGTACAAAATCAAGGATATTAATTTCTGTCACAGTGAAAAACAAAAGATACTGACATGATATGTTGTAGATAAACATATGATTAATTCATGTTATTAATATAACAATATAGATCACTTACTCGCTCAGGCAAGCACCATTTCTGTGTTAAAATTGGACCGTTCCCCTCTGCAATTGCTTAGACAGGACCATTTTTGTCCAGGCTGTCGGTCCGCTGGCTAGCGAGAGAATGCGCTTCGAGAATATGCCTGCGCTTTGAGAATAGCGCCAAAATTCCGGTTCTGTTTGGTGGCCTTAATTTGCATACGTGAGGGGTGGGCGCCTGACCTAATTTTTGACATTACGTTCCGTTCCCCCCCCCCAACACACACACAAACTGGCCAGTACGTGGCATTGATACCAGGCGGTTATCCATGGTGGTTGCTGCGGTTAAAGTTCACAGCTTTAAAAGGTCACAGTGGTTTGCTGGTAACCTCGATTTTAGAAAAAGGAATTTATTTTCCGAAGCAAATGGGAGATCTCCTGATGTGTATTTATGAGTGGTAGAGATTCTAGAGAATTAGAGAAAAGGAATGTTTTGGTATGAGAACAGATTGACAGAGAGAAAAGAAGGCGAATACACTTCGTGACATAGGCCCCCTTTTAAAAGTTATGCCTACGGCTAACTTAAGTTGAGCCGACTATTCTCTTCTGTCTGCTACTACCTTACTGTTTCATATCTCTTGTTAATTCCATCTCAGTGTTTCCTCTTTTTCCTCTGTCAAACGGTATGCCTGTAATCCACATATGGCTATCCGTTTCCTCTTCAATAAGTAGTTGAGGTGGGTTGAGCAAGCCTGCTCGCAAAAAATATCCCCCTCTTCTTTTCTCCCTTATGGATCTTCCATTGAAGCTTGCCTCCTGGCAAAGAGCTTGCCCTAAAGCCTACACTCTGCTTGCAATGAGGTCTAAAGCAAATAGTTTTGCATGATGAGGTTGCCAACCTCATACACAACCTTATTTTATTCATATTGCCTGACTTGCCTAAGGACATATACCTATCTCCCCAGTTATGAGAACGCGTATGATCTATCCCTGTTTCTCCATTGACAGAGAAAGATAAGTCTACCAGTTGTTCCTGCCCAGCAGGTACCAAGGAAATTTGGACCCGCTTCACTTTCTGATCCCAGAGAGTGGGTGAGGTTATCGGAATTGAGTGAAGTCTTAGTGCTTGAGGGATCTGTTACTCTACAGCCGCTTCTCCCATGTTAAAGGAAGTTATTTCTGAAACATGTTTCATCCCACCAGGTACCAGGAAACTCTGGCCCGGCTTCACTTTCTGCATGCAGATAGTGGGTGAGACTATCAAAACTTGTTCAGAATTAAGTGCACTGGGGTGGTCAATCCCTTTGCACTCTTCCAACTTTTCAGTGAAAATATTGGAAGATGAGTTAGGCATTGGAGTCTCCATAGCCTGTTCAGTCACGCCGTCTCTGGGTCGTGCTGAGTCTCCTAAGATATATTTCCCTCCTTGAGGTATGGGGTAAATTCGTTCATCTAATATTGCGGCCTTTACTTTGCCGTTTACAAAGTTCGACCTAACTTCTACACAAGCTAAAGGCAAAATCATCCTTCTGTTGTTTATCATGGATGCTGTTGCCTCAACATCCTCTTCGGTGACTTGATCAAGGTCGATAACAGAGGCTGAGACAATGGCATCACACCCAAGACCTTGATAATACAAACAGGTGATTTCTTCTCCATTTACTGTGACAGTCTCCACATTTTGAGAATCCCTCTATCCACTCCGGGCCTTCGTCAAGTTCCCATCCATGGTAAGGACCTTAGCTTTGTATGAAGTCTTTGGGATTGGGTCTCGGCGCCTACAGTCTAACTGATGTAGGGTGGCCGACAGGTGATGTTCAAGAACATCCCTTCCCTCCCCATAGGTTTGCGTTCTCCTTTTCCGTTGAGTGATCCTATTTGGTTGAGCGATCCTATTTACTTGAGCGATCCTATTTACCAGGTTTTTGGTGCGGTTGTTTTCAGTATGCCTGTCGTGAGTTTTTGCTGAGGATGTGGAAGGTCTCTTCAGATTATTAGCACAGCTGTGCTTAATCTTGTTTTCAGGACAGTCTAGAGGTCTCTGTTTAGATATCCTAGCCTCTGCTCTGTCTGAGCCTGAATTCTGAGACATAGACTTGGCTTCATGTGATGCAGTTATATTTACCGCTGAGGGTGGTGATGCAATTGGCAAAGGAGTGGCCTGATGAGTATTCCTAGATTCAAGTTTATCCCTGGATTCCATTTTTGTAGGTTGAAACTGAGTTTCCATTTCTTGCAGTTCTTCCTTACACTGGAGGAATTTTTCTTGTCTTTGTCTCTCATGTTCCACATTCTCTTCCTTGCATTTTGCTCTCCATTCGTTCTGTTGCCCCATTATGCTCATGAAACATTCTACCTGTTCCGAGACATAATTTTCCAGCAAACTTCCCAAGAAGCCAGATAATTTTCCAATCTTATATGATTCTTCTTCTTCTTCGATCCTTAACCACCGACCGTCAAAGCAGTCAGTGGCCATCACGCCTAGTGGCGTCTTGTAGGGCAACAACAAATTGATTCCACTTTGCACGGTCGGTGGCCATCCTTCGTACAGTGCCCCAACTCTGGTTCATTCTTTGCATCTCAGCCTCCACAGTCCTCCGCCAAGTTGTTTTTGGTCGCCTCTCTTTCGCTTTCCTTCAGGGGTCCAAAGCATAGCTGTTCTTGTGATGGCATCGGGGTCTCTTCTGAGGACATGACCAACCCAGCTCCAGCGTCTGCCAGCTATGATGGTATGCATGTCCTCTTGCTTGCTACGAGTAAGCAGATCTTGGTTGGTGATGGTATTCGGCCAAAAGATTCGGTGAATTTTTCTTAGGCATGTTGTGTGAAAAGAGGACAATTTTGACATTTCCTTCTCTGTGACTCTCCAGCATTCCGCACCATAGAGAAGCACAGAAAGCACGCAACTCTGGTATAATCTTAATTTTGTGCTTGTGCTGTATTGGGAGGACTTCCAGATGTTATTTAGGCTAAAGAAGGCTGTTCTTGCCTTATTCATTCTGTTTCCGTAACTTCATTATTTTTTTTACATAGACAGGGGTGTCAGCCCTATGCTAAAACCCCCAACCTGGAGGACCAGGGTACCAGCTTTTGTCTGACCCCTACCCACACAGACCAGTCCAGCTTGGTTGAACCTACCAGGAGTAAAACTCCCACTGGCATAGCTCTGGGGATTGTCAGGGTACGCAAGCTGCCATACCGCTACAAGTATAGGTACCATTGATGGCAGAATCTTATATGATTGCGCTGTCCATTTCTTCAGTCCTTCTATCTCATCCATTTTAACAGCAGTGGTTTTGCTGAGCGAGCATGAGATCTCTAACTCACTATCAAATAAATACAGGCCTAAATACTCTCTATAGCCGTAACTAAACTAAAGTATTTTAACAACCTATGTTATTTAAAACCAGCATACATAAAATATAACTTAAATATTAGTTAACAACATGTAACTAATAACCAGCAGTACCACCAAGAATAGTTTTAATATCATAACTTAAAATCTGTTTTTCTTGTAAAAATTTATGTGTAATTTAGTCTAGGGTAATTTATGTCCCCTCTTTAATCTAATCCTAGACTTGGACACCAATTAGTGACAAGTACCTACAGCAGTAGTGGTCTAGGAAAGATAAAGAGTTTTCACATCTCAGACAAGTGTCTAAATATGAAAAAAGTAAATCCCGGACGAGCCCCCAGTGTAGCGAAATGGTTTTTTGGTTTAGAGGGAGAAAGTGTACGTATGACAGATTTGATGGAAGAATAAAAGATAATCTCTAGAGGAAACTCTTCCAGACTGCAGGTTGAATGCACAGTCTTTCCTCGGGAATTAGTCCACTCAAAAAAACTTTCTAAGAGAATTCTGGTGAAACTAAACAGGATATTCTCTAGGCGATAAATTCTTTATCCGATATCCTACAAAGGGCTATGTATAGTACGTATAGATGGATAAGAGATTTGGTGCCCAGCCACATTAAAAATATCCTGACCTAATAGTGTTTATTAATTTTGGCTCTGTTCCCAGGGTGTAGATTTATGTTATTATAACTATACAACCCATTTAAATATTACAAAGAAAATAACAACAGACTCGGTTATGTAAAGTTTACAAAAATGAAAATAGAATCTCACAATATATTCAAATATACAACTATATGTTCCCTAATCTATGAATTGTTCTGATCCATGTCAGAATTAATTTTTAATCATAGGACAATAGGAATATTTTGTAGTGGTTCTGCTGGCACATTCAGATACTCATCTCAAATGCTGATGTAGTCTTGTTGCCAGGGGTTCAATATGTCCCAGCACTCCAGGTCCCGCAAGTTATTTTTAGGGTTTCAGAGGATGGCAAGTTGCTTCTTCTCCGTCTTGACACAGGGCTCATCACCAACTGGGATGGAGTATGTCTGCCCTTTAGAACACTGCTTATGGTTTAGTCTTCTGGTATGACAACCTGATAGGACTGGATTGACAAACAATCGAAGCTCCATTAGTAATCATGCCAGAGAAGTCATTTCCCATATCTGCTTGACGCTAATCGTCCATCAGAAATCTAACAAACATTCATAGTTAACATAACTAACAAGGTGCTACCTATTATCTATTATATAATAACTGATTTTATAAGCAAACAGGTGGATCTCACCCTATATCTGGCTTCCATCTTGTTTACCGCAGTGATTTTCAACATGTGGGCTGTTAGCTTCACCAACTGTGAAGTTTGGGGCACTGGTCATCAAAAGTTTGAGAACCACTGGTCTACCTTGTGCCCATAGATCAGTAAAATCAATGTGGGGTTACTGTCAACAATGGTTTGAGAACCACTGGGTAATAGTTTTCTATTCTGCCTTAACATGTTGGGGTGTCATTGTTGCTAAGGTTTGAGAACCACTACAGAATATTCCTATTGTCATATGATTACAAATTAATTCTGACATGGTTCAGAACCATTCATAGATTAGGGAACATATAGTTGTACATTTGAATATACTGTGAGATTCTATCTTCTTTTTTTGAAAACTTTACATAACAGAGTCTGTTGTTATTTTCTTTGTAATATTTAATTGGGTTGTTTAGTTTTAATAACATAAATCTACACCCTGGGGGCAGAGCCAAAAATGTTGTCTCCTGTACAAAATCAAGGATATTAATTTCTGTCACAGTGAAAAACAAAAGATACTGACATGATATGTTGTAGATAAACATATGATTAATTCATGTTATTAATATAACAATATAGATCACTTACTCGCTCAAGCAAGCACCATTTCTGTGTTAAAATTGGACCGTTCCCCTCTGCAATTGCTTAGTGTCGCATGAAAATATAATTAATAGTAGGTAAAGCTTGACAGCTGTATAGGCGTGATGGACAATATTGCACACGGACGTGTGATAGTGGTGCGCAAGAGAGATAGGCAGAAGGCACAGGCTGAGTCAGTGAGTTCTTCACTAAGAAAAACCACACACACAGCTCTTCTTGTTTTCTCTGGCGACAATATTACTCTTTTGCACACACTGTGTCACTCACAAATAGTAGGGTAAAGAAGTAAAGTTAGATTGAGGATTTGGTAGTCTGAACTGAACGAACAATCCTATCGAGGTTAACTCAATTTTATTCAATTTAGAAATGTAAATAAATCAATAAGGATTTTTACAGCAAATAATAATAAAGATTATCACGAGAAAACAAACTCACAACAATTTTGATGATTTTAAAGAAGAAAAAAATTATTACACCAATAGTGAAAACAAGGATTATGAATGAATTGTGTTAGTAAAGTTCCCGGCAGGCCTGATAGGCTTTTGCTGGAAAATATGTGAAATACTGTTTGTGTGTAAATGAATGTTTGTTCCTTTGTTCCTTTGGTGTGAATGTTGGAAACAACTTATATCCTGGGGTTCTCTTGGAAAAATATATCGTAATCCAATGCTTGAAATTAACTTCACTGTTCGAATAAGGTATCCACAAAGGGCACAGAATCTGAACACGATTTTTATAAATCCAAGATTGGGGTAACGACTTCACTGTTCGAATAAGGTATCCACAAAGGCACAGAATCTGAACACGATTTTTATAAATCCAAGAAAGGTGTAACGTATCCACAGTTGATGCGATATCCACAGATAACGAATTTGCTTCCAAAGGTGGGATGGAGGATTAAAATGGGTGGAGTATGGTAGGGTGAGGTTTGGTGTTGAGGATGTTTGAAATACTTGAATAATTGAAGTAATTGAAATAATTGAACAGAATTATTGTGACTGGTGGACGAGGACTATATGGCCACTGGCCAGAGGTAACCTCTTTTCAGCAATACGAGACAAGACTTGCACTGCATAATCTGTTAGACAGAACAAAAATACATGTGTAACTACTCTTCTTCTGCAACATGCAGATTACAACAGAAACTATTTAAGCAGTGTCCAGCGTCGGCATGTTGATATCCATGCATGCGTCTCGTTCCTAAAATAAGTCAGTCCATTCTTAAACATTACTGTCTGCTGTGAATGAATTAGCGGGCCAGTCCAGGTACATACACAATAACAAGATTGTTGCTTCCTCCCCTGTCAGACAAAGTTACATGAGGGTCCGCTAGAGAATCCTCCTGTGCTTTCCACCGTTCATTCCTTCCGGCATTCATAATAATATGCTCATACATTAATGTTACAAACATTGAAAAGTAAAATGATCATTGAAATTATGAATGATACAAACATTGTAACATAACATCGCTTTAAAATACAAGCAGTGAAACTAAATGAATTTTCGTAAGCATTTATGATACATACATGATAAAGGAAACCCATTTATATAATACACTTAGACTCTCACCATGATAGTAATCTAGTTCATATCTATATATTTGAGCTAATTTCCTATATACTGGAAAAGCGAATACATACCCGCTCCGGAATTTTAGTCTTAAGTTAAACTAGAGGGCACTTTGTGTGTTTAACTCAAGTCTCCCTATGCACAATTTTACTTTACAAGACTAAGAAATGCGTCTTACTCTTCCCGTATGCTTATCACCAAGTGAAGTCTAAAAACTAGTTTCTTAAAGGAAGAATTAATTTCGATTTACCCGCTACATTTTTTAAAGTTCTCACGATAGCCAAAAGTATTGCTGCAAATTAGTTTGCATATTGAATGTCACTGGTACGTGCTGTGGTTTCCGAGCTCAGAAGTTTTAACAATGAGGAAGAAGACAGGCCATAAATTTCTAGACAGTCGAGTCTGGACAATCCTAACAGACCTGAACGGGTTGACCGAAGCTTCACCTGGGTTAAGGTGCGTGAGAAACAGTTTTTTTTCAGAAACTTAGGATAGACAGAAAATAAAGCAATATACAGGATGGACAGAAAATTTCAAATAGGCAAATTATCTTCACTCTGCGACAGATACCCCGAACTTAAGTTAGTTGCCCAACTAAATCAGAGAGAGATGATAATTTGGCTAGTGTGTATCATTCACGGTGTCGTCCATTAATTCCTTCTCTGTTCCTTCTTCCGAGGTTCCCTCAGATTGTTTCTTATCTGCTGGCGTTAGAAGATTATTTTCTCCACCACTAGCGAGTTCCTCTACTGAATGTCTGCTTAAAAAATCTGCTCCTACATTTTCAGGACCGGGGATGTACACGACCCTGAAGGAATAGACACTTAGCAAAATAGCTTCGCGTAATGCGTTGTCTTTAGCGTATGGGACTTGGTAAATCTTAGTCCTAGCAGGCTTAGGATCTAATACTTTTATATCAAACTCCAAGAGGTTGGTTAGTCCCGGTTTATCGGTGAGCACTTCTGAATATTCGGCTAACAGTTGTTTGACATCATGCTGTTGCAATTTAGTTAATGTTTCACAGAGCTTCACATCCGTGTGTGATTCTTCCTGTTTTAGCGGGTATTCAGCATATTCGTGGGGGTCATTATCCGCTTCCATTGCAACAGCTAAGGTCAGGAGGTGTGCTTGAGGAGCAGCGAGGCGTTCCATGTACTTTTTAAGTAAGTTAACATGATAAATCTTTTCCTTCCCTCGCATAGAGATTTTGTAGTTTGTTCGAGAGATTTTCTCGAGTACTTCAAATGGTCCCTGCCATCCTATCTGAAGTTTGTTATTCCCTGTTGGGAGTAACAGCAGTACTTTCTCTCCAGGTTGTAGTACTCTTTCCTTCGCAGTCTTATTGTACCGTTTTGCATGCTTGGCACGAGCTTTTCGGAGGTTAGTGTTGGCTAATTCCCAACCTATCTTTAACCTTTCCTTTAGTTCTTGCACATATTTTGATGCAGATACAATAGATTCGTCTGCTTTCTGGTCGGTTAAAGACCTAAGCAATGCTTCCAGGGGTCCCTTTATTGGCCGTCCAAATAATAATGTTGCAGGAGGTAGACCAGTGGAGGCATGCGGCACTTCCCTATAGGCAAATAAGGCAGCCGGCAAGAATAAGTCCCAGTTTTCGGGTCTTTCTTGTGCTAATTTTCGCAGCATGGTGATGAGGGTCCCGAAGGGAGCGCCACTGCTTCTGACCACATAGTACAGGTGTCGACTAGAGTCAAAATACAGCAATTTCTCCGCTTTGTTCTTAAGAGTGGGCCTACTATATCTACAGCTACTCTTTCAAATGGAGTACCGACAATAGGCATTTCCCCCAATGGAGCAGGGGGTGTCCAGTGTCTTGGTGCTACCCTTTGGCACTGCGCACAGGATTTCACAAATCGGATGATGTCCCCATTCATCCCAGGCCAGTAATAGTGCGCTGCTATTCTTTGCATGGTAGCATTTTGTCCCATGTGGCCGCTAAAAGGAAGAGCGTGTCCCATCTCTAAAATTTGTGACCTATAAGTAGTTGGAACAACCAACTGGCTATGTTCTTGTCCAGTGTTGCCCGACCTACGGTATAGTAATCCCGATTTTGAATAAAAGTTTCCCTTTTTCAACGGGTTACTGGCAAGTGGCAGTTTCTTAAAACATGGTCCCAGTGTTGGATCCTTGTGTTGAGCATCCTTTAATTCCCGTGGTAGCAGATTTATCACTGGTCCTGGTTCCGGCTCTGTCCTCGCCTGACCTCTTGTAGTTACTGCTGCAGCTATCAGAGGTTTTCTTGGTTCCCCCAAGAACACAAAGCGACATCCAATAATTACGTCATAGATTGGATTCTCCATAATGGCAGCTCGAATCCATCCTTTAACAAATTTTGAATCAATATAAACGTTTGCTATTTTCAATGTCATAGGAGTGTCTCCTTTCACGGCTCCACACAGATCTACTGTCTCCGAGGTTATCTGCTCAGGTGTGACCAAATGTGAAGCGATTATACAGTCGAACTGTAATCCTGTGTCATAAAGACAGCGCACAAATTTCCCGTTTGCGATAATCTGATCCGTTACAGAATTCCGTTCTGGTTTACCACATTTTGTTCTGTCTTGACGCTGTTCTGGTGCGTCTGCTTGTAAATATGCCGCCACGTGCGGGCTGGGCCGATTTCTACATTCTTTTGTATTGTGCGAGGTCTGCTTACAATGATGACAATATTTCCTCTCCCTCCTCATGAAGTAAGGGTTGGTTTTCCTGTGCATTTTTCGTGTTTGAGTTAGTTGACAGGTCTTTGTGTGTATCCTGCGTTGGAGCGTTTACCTGTGATCGCTGATTTTGGGTGGGCTGGGTGATTGGTTTAGGTTGAAGTTCAGCAGGTTTCCGTTTGAAGGTTTGAGTCTCTGCGATAGCATTTTGAAACCTTTCTGCTAACGTAAGGATTGGTTCGAGTCGGTCTGCCCCGTGCTCCACTAGGAACTTTCTCATCTCTGGTGACATTGTTTCCTTAATTTGCTCTACCAGGAAGAGTTCATGTAATCCTTCGTAAGTCTTAGGAAATTTTCCCAAATCGCGCCACTTTTCGAGATATGATTCAATCCTAGCAGCAAATTGGCCAAATGTTTCTCCTCCTTCTTTGTGAGATCGGCGAAAACGCTTTCGGTAATTGTCGGCTGTAAGCTGAAAACGTAGTAACAGTGCTTGCTTGAGAGCGTCATAATCGTTCTGTTCTGCTGGGGTTAATTTCGTAAAAACTTCGTAAGCCGTCCCTCTTAATCCTTGAGAAAGTTTAAGATTCCACATGCTTTTGGGCAGGCCATACGATGAAGCAGTTCGCTCATATCTATCCAAGAACAGATCAATTTGTTCATTTCGCTCGCAAAATTTTTTCCATTGGGAAAGTCATTGCAGGTGAGTTGAGTGCTAGACCAGCAGAGGCGTTGTCAGGTGATGAAGCGTTAGTGGGAGAAGCGGGACGATTTTGAACCTCTAGTTCTTTGAGCCGGAACTCATGAGCCCGTATCCTTTCGTTTTCTTCTCTTTGTTTTTCTATTTCGGTCTCTATGAATGCATTACCTTCTACTTCACTCATTCCAACCTCTTTAGTGTATTTTAAAAGACCCATCCTTAGTTTTAGTAAATCAGTCATTTTCTATATTTCTCTGCAGGTTGTTACACTCTCCCAGTATGTTACACTAGTTTCTGGGTATTACTAATATTTCTATGAAGTATTGTAATACAACAAACCAATACAACTAACTGATAATCAATTTACTAAGCCCCAGGGAGTACTATTAATTCTATGAAGTAATGTAACTCGTTAATGGAAGTTTAGTATAATTGGATTTTTGACAATTCCTTATTTCTGCTGAATTAAGGTCTCATCACTTGAGTAATACTCAAGTATAAACAATTCCCTTCAATATCTCACACACATACACACTCTACTGCCTGTTAAATGTACCACTTAATTACCTTAGTTAACTATTCAACGTAATTATATAACCCTGAATTAAATTAGTGACAGCAACGTTCTGTTACTTTAAACTTATAATTGTTCTGTTCAGATACTACCAGAAGTGTCGTTGTCTAGGGCGTTATAAAAATTATAGTCCACAGTATAGACTAATAGTTCAAGAATCCTTACAGTTTCTGCAGAACAATTTAAAGACAAGATTCCCTGTCACTGTGAAATAAGAATCCAGAAATTCAAATCCAAAGACGAGATTCCCAATAATTGTCGCATGAAAATATAATTAATAGTAGGTAAAGCTTGACAGCTGTATAGGCGTTATGGACAATATTGCACACGGACGTGTGATAGTGGTGCGCAAGAGAGATAGGCAGAAGGCACAGGCTGAGTCAGTGAGTTCTTCACTAAGAAAAAACCACACACACAGCTCTTCTTGTTTTCTCTGGCGACAATATTACTCTTTTGCACACACTGTGTCACTCACAAATAGTAGGGTAAAGAAGTAAAGTTAGATTGAGGATTTGGTAGTCTGAACTGAACGAACAATCCTATCGAGGTTAACTCAATTTTATTCAATTTAGAAATGTAAATAAATCAATAAGGATTTTTACAGCAAATAATAATAAAGATTATCACGAGAAAACAAACTCACAACAATTTTGATGATTTTAAAGAAGAAAAAAATTATTACACCAATAGTGAAAACAAGGATTATGAATGAATTGTGTTAGTAAAGTTCCCGGCAGGCCTGATAGGCTTTTGCTGGAAAATATGTGAAATACTGTTTGTGTGTAAATGAATGTTTGTTCCTTTGTTCCTTTGGTGTGAATGTTGGAAACAACTTATATCCTGGGGTTCTCTTGGAAAAATATATCGTAATCCAATGCTTGAAATTAACTTCACTGTTCGAATAAGGTATCCACAAAGGGCACAGAATCTGAACACGATTTTTATAAATCCAAGATTGGGGTAACGACTTCACTGTTCGAATAAGGTATCCACAAAGGCACAGAATCTGAACACGATTTTTATAAATCCAAGAAAGGTGTAACGTATCCACAGTTGATGCGATATCCACAGATAACGAATTTGCTTCCAAAGGTGGGATGAAGGATTAAAATGGGTGGAGTATGGTAGGGTGAGGTTTGGTGTTGAGAATGTTTGAAATACTTGAATAATTGAAGTAATTGAAATAATTGAAGGGAATTATTGTGACTGGTGGACGAGGACTATATGGCCACTGGCCAGAGGTAACCTCTTTTCAGCAATACGAGACAAGACTTGCACTGCATAATCTGTTAGACAGAACAAAAATACATGTGTAACTACTCTTCTTCTGCAACATGCAGATTACAACAGAAACTATTTAAGCAGTGTCCAGCGTCGGCATGTTGATATCCATGCATGCGTCTCGTTCCTAAAATAAGTCAGTCCATTCTTAAACATTACTGTCTGCTGTGAATGAATTAGCGGGCCAGTCCAGGTACATACACAATAACAAGATTGTTGCTTCCTCCCCTGTCAGACAAAGTTACATGAGGGTCCGCTAGAGAATCCTCCTGTGCTTTCCACCGTTCATTCCTTCCGGCATTCATAATAATATGCTCATACATTAATGTTACAAACATTGAAAAGTAAAATGATCATTGAAATTATGAATGATACAAACCTTGTAACATAACATCGCTTTAAAATACAAGCAGTGAAACTAAATGAATTTTCGTAAGCATTTATGATACATACATGATAACGGAAACCCATTTATATAATACACTTAGACTCTCACCATGATAGTAATCTAGTTCATATCTATATATTTGAGCTAATTTCCTATATACTGGAAAAGCGAATACATACCCGCTCCGGAATTTTAGTCTTAAGTTAAACTAGAGGGCACTTTGTGTGTTTAACTCAAGTCTCCCTATGCACAATTTTACTTTACAAGACTAAGAAATGCGTCTTACTCTTCCCGTATGCTTATCACCAAGTGAAGTCTAAAAACTAGTTTCTTAAAGAAAGAATTAATTTCGATTTACCCTTTTTTTTAAAAGTTCTCACGATAGCCAAAAGTATCGCTGCAAATTAGTTTGCATATTGAATGTCACTTGTACGTGCTGTGGTTTCCGAGCTCAGAAGTTTTAACAACGAGGAAGAAGACAGGCCATAAATTTCTAGACAGACGAGTCTGGAAAATCCTAACAGACCTGAACGGGTTGACCGAAGCTTCACCTGGGTTAAGGTGGGTGAGAAACAGTTTTTTTTTAGAAACTTAGGATAGACAGAAAATAAAGCAATATACAGGATGGACAGAAAATTTCAAATAGGCAAATTATCTTCACTCTGCGACACTTAGACAGGACCATTTTTTCCAGGCTGTCGGTCCGCTGGCTAGCGAGAGAATGCGCTTCGAGAATATGCCTGCGCTTTGAGAATAGCGCCAAAATTCCGGTTCTGTTTGGTGGCCTTAATTTGCATACGTGAGGGGTGGGCGCCTGACCTAATTTTTGACATTACGTTCCGTTTCGCCCCCCCCACCCCCCCCCCCCCCCACCCCCCCCCCCCCCCCCTCCCCACCCCCCCCCCCCCCCCCCCCCCCCCCCCCCAAACACACACAAACTGGCCAGTACGTGGCATTGATACCAGGCGGTTCTCCATGGTGGTTGCTGCGGTTAAAGTTCACAGCTTTAAAAGGTCACAGTGGTTTGCTGGTAACCTCGATTTTAGAAAAAGGAATTTATTTTCCGAAGCAAATGGGAGATCTCCTGATGTGTATTTATGAGTGGTAGAGATTCTAGAGAATTAGAGAAAAGGAATGTTTTGGTATGAGAACAGATTGACAGAGAGAAAAGAAGGCTAATACACTTCGTGACATTGGTCAGCAGAAGTATGGACGAACCAGAAATAGTGTCACATGAATCTTAAATCATCTATTGTTGTCTAAGTCTGTCCTTGAATTGGACACATACTTTATCATTATTATTAATAATTGTTGGGGTTAGGGAGCCCTAATCTAGTGCACTGCTTTCATGTATCTCCTGGTTAGGGCACGTGATCTTGTTTGCTGAAGGTCTTCCTACCTGTAGCCAAGACTTGACATAAGAAAATGGGTTGGCTTTCCAAAACTTTTAATAAACAAATATGTCCACTCCCTCTCGTTCACAAGTAATGCATTTCTTCTGTCAAAGACATGGCGAATGTTGACTTTCAATCCAGCATTTTGGATGTTACTTCACGCTGTTTTTCTTATTTCGTCATTGTTTTATCATGTTTTCTTTCGTCTTTTTGTTCTCTCTTTCCCCGTCTCTTTCTCCTTCTCTCCATTTTCTCTCTATCTTTCTCTATATTTCTTTCTATTTCTCTATAAATTTCTCTCTCCAGCTCTGTCTCTCTGTATCTTTATCCCTCTATCTTTATCTCCAAACTCTCTCTCTCTCCATCTTGCGCTATCTATCTATATTTTTCTTTCTCTTCATCTCTCTATATATGTCTCTCTCTTTGTCTCTCTCTCTCTCTATTTCTCTTTCTTTTAAGTCTCTCTTTCTATTTCTCTCTCTCTCTCTCTCTCTCTCTCTCTTTCTCTCTCTTCTGCTCATCTTTGGAACTATCTTCCACATTATCTAAAACATAACAACCTCAGTCCCTATTCATACAATCGTAAACTTTTCGAATACTTTATGAGTTCTGATTATCTGCCCCCCTAATGTGATTATTTTTCCGAACAAATGGTATAATATCGAGTGTAGGTTTAATGCTGATGTTAGTGCTTTTCAATATATTTTGTTTCATGGTAATACTTAGTTTGTACTTTTCAACATATTCTATTTCATGTTTATAATTAGATACTGTGGATGTGAGTATGCTATTATTTTACCTTTACAACGTTGAATTCCTTGAATTGATGGGTAAAATATATGTGAGAATAAATGAAATCAGTATAAAAGACGAGAGAAAGGAAGGGCAGAATGTCAGACGGGCCTGTGAGCCCAATGCTCAACCCTTTGAAAATAAAGTTCGTTCGTTCGTTCTCTCTTAGACGAACCTATGTTCCTATTTCTCAACACTTTGAAAACAAAGTTCGTTCGCTCTCTCGCTGGCTCTCTCTCTCTCTCTCGCTTTCTCTCTCTCTCGCTTTCTCTCTCTCTCTCTCTCTCTCTCTCTCTCTCTCTCTCTCTCTCTCTCTCTCTCGCCTTCTCTCTCTCTCTCTCTTAGACGGGCCTAAGTTCCTTTCTCTCAACACTTTGAAAATAAAGTTCGTTCGCTCTCTTTCAGTCCCTATTCATACAATCGTAGACTTTTTGAATACTTTATTAGTTTTGATTACATGCCCCCCTAATCAGATTATCTTTTCTTATAATATCAATTGTAGGTTCTAATGACGATGTTTGTACTTTTCTACATATTTTATGTCATGTTTATAAGTAGTTAATGTTAATATGAGTGTGCTATTTTATTTTACTTTGCAACGTTGAATTCCTTGACATTGATATGTAAAATGCATATGGGAATAAATGAATTCAGTATGAAAGGTGAGAGAAAGGAAGGGCAGAATGTCAGACGGGCCGGCGTGCCCAATTCTCAACCCTTTGAAAATAAAGTTCGTTCGTTCGTTCGTTCTCTCTCTCTCTCTTTCTCTCTCTTTCCTTCTCTCTCTTTCTCTCTCTCTCTCTCTCTCTCTCTCAAATGATATAATATCGAATGTAGGTTTAATGATGATGACAGTGTTTTTCAACATATTTTGTTTCATGGTGATACTTAGTTTGTATTTTTCAACATACTTTATTTCATGTTTATAATTAGAAACTGTGAATGTGAGTATGCTATTATTTTACCTTTATAACGTTGAATTCCTTGAATTGATGGGTAAAATGCATGTGAGAATAAATGAAATCAGTATAAAAGACGAGAGAAAGAAAGGGCAGAATGTCAGACGGGCCTTCGTGCCCAATTCTCAATCCTTTGAAAATAAAGTTCGTTCGTTCGTTCGTTCGGTCTCTCTCTCTCTCTCTCTCTCTCTCTCTCTCTCTCTCTCTCTCTCTCTCTCTCTCTCTCTCTCCCCTTGTTTTGAATTTTTATTGTTTATTTCCTGTTACGTTTTTCCTCGTGGTACATGTTTTCTTTTTTTTTTCTTGTTCATTTTTAGCGCCTTTATCTCATAGCATGTCCATATTTCTTATTTTTATCTCCTGTTTATGACTGTGAAGACGAAGTGTAAAATCCTAAACGTCCAGTGTTGTGTAGCGTCCAACTGTAAAATTGACTCAGTTTTTATTTTGTTTAAACTATTAATACCTAGTACGTAGTGCCGTGTACATTAACTGGTAATTTTAGTCTATGATAACAGGAGTCTTTGCAATTGCTCAAAAGCCACAAAAGCCAGCTCCAGACCTCAGAAATGAGGTATCTGAGGAAGGTGGTTGAAGTAACAAGAAGAGACATGGTCCTCAACTAGACGTTACGTCAAGGCCTAAAAACCAAACCCCCCGCAGATAAAAGTAGAACAGTCCCAACTAAGATGGTTTGGCCATGTCTGCAAAATGGGAGAAGATCGGCTACCACGCCAAGCATGGAAAGCTAAGAGCTAGGAATCCAGACCACCAGGACGACCCAGCAGAGTCCGCTGGGAGGACAACAATAAATAATCTTTGAAGGACCAAAGACTAGAATGGAAGCAGGCCTGGTGGAAGACAGCCGATAGGATAGTATGGCGCTCTCTCTTCCAAACCCCTACACATCACGGCAGAATAGGAACGACTAAATAAGTAAGATTGCAGTAGTGTCGAACTATCACGTTTGGACACGCCTTCAATAATGCAATAGCCACCTCAAGTTTGTCAACCAAAAGCAACTGTATTAACATGAATCTGCCTGACACGTGATTTCGTTTGATGAAGGTAACTGTATTAACATGAATCTGCCCGTGTAGTTCCTTGTGGGAGGGAAGGGGGGGGGGGGGGGGGGGAGAAGGGAGGTTCTAAGAAGAAACAAAGAAAGAATAGACATCTGCATGCTCAAGCGTGTCGTTCAAGGCAACTAACATGAGGTTGTGCATGAGGCTGGCTACGTCATCATGACAAACAAATAGTCACAGAAACCACTGCTATAAGAGTATGTTAATGTTTAGTGTAGGCTTCCTGTAAGAGGACCAGCTGTAGCGATGGCTCCATGCTCTGTAAGGTGAGCTAAGGAAACGATGATGATGATGATGATGGTGATGATGATGATGATGATGATGATGATGATGATGATGATGATGAAGCAACATGAATCTGTTATGATGTGAATAGTTCAACATGGTTTAAGAAAACTGTTAATTTATCTTTAGAAAATAAACATCTTAAACAGAAAACTAACATTCACGTTTAGCTGACAGTTGTTGATCCATCAGTGATAACATTTATCGTGACGTCATGTGGTAGAGTACAACTGATTGAGCACTTTTGTTTCAGATTCTTTGCATATGTGCCCAATGACGTCAGGAGACATGATATAACACTGAAGTACCGTACCTATATCTGATCTAATCAGGGAAAGAAACAAATCAGTGAACGAAGTAGGGGGGTGGGGGGTTTGGCAGTCTTATACTACCATCGGCCTTTAGCTCAGCAAGTAGCATAGATCTACATCTAACTCATGCTAACGCTTCTTATTCCGCGCCCTCATTTCCACGTCTTTCCATGTTTTCCTCATCCCTTTCATTTCTATCCCAAGTTCTCTCCCCCCATTTATCGCCTTTCCCACACCCGCATGTCGTACAATAGTACTGAACCTATACAGTTTCGAATATAGCTACTTATGGTCTACAAAATATATTAGTAAACGACTCCTGTTCGTTTCCCGTCACTTTATTGTTTGAAGATCACTTTTACTAGCGCAATCCTCCATAGCTTCCTCTGATGTTAAAAGTCCATTCCGCTTGAACAATGACTCATCCACTTTATGAGTTGCCTTAAACCCAACGATTTGAACACCCAGCATTCCTTTATCTGAGGCATCTATTTCTATTCAGTCATATTTCTAGCGCTGATTTCTATAATTCTTTTGTTTTTCTCGTTTTTGTCCCAGTAAGACGTATTACTTTCTATTTGTTTTATCTCTATTCTTCGCATTGAATTGTTATGTGGCTTCCTACGCAATGTTCTTTGGCTTTCTAGAGCATTGTTCTTTGGCTTTCTATGCATGGTTCTTTGGCTTCCTAGTGCATTGTTCTTAGGCCTTCCTATTGCATCGTTCTTTGCCTTTGACTGGTACAGGACGGTTACGTGTTGCGAAAGAGATATCGCAAAATGAATTGTGAATTAGGAATGATATGTTAACTGAGAGTTTCTTACTATCGTAGATTTGTGATAGGTGATTAAGACTTAGTTTGGTCCCTTCTGAATAGACATAGAAATAAGTGATAGCTCAGTGGGAGGTGAAAAAAATTGGAATAGATTTCACGAGTGAGGTGGAGGAAATATAGTAGATTCTGTCTCTGACACTCGAGAAGCTTCTCTCAGTCAGCCTATCATCTACAACAGAGTTAGATTAGTCAGATAAATCTAATACAATATATATTAATATATATGTTCCTCACATACCCACACACATAAGTGACGACAATAGACGCACAAACGTGAAACTATGACAAATGAAAATATAGATATTTGGGAACGAACTAACCGCCACACTGATTAAGTTTAATTGAATTTTAATTATCATAATAAAATTCCATCACAACACATAAAAAAAATTACATTTAAGCATTTACAGATAGTCATAAAGTCAATGCATTTCTACAAGAATGAAAGACCCAGTGGTATGATCTATCCCCTCGATGTATAGCCCACAGTCCTGTTAAAAGAAAAGTGATAGCCCCAAAGAGTCACGGATACATTTACTAAAGTCTTAGATTTCCCTTTAAAGGGATGGACAGACTTCGATACTCTAATCTATCCTAAGGACAATATTGTTAGCAACAAAAACTTGCATAAAGAAATTACAAAGTGGGTGCCTATATAAAAAAACATCACTCAGTCTACTCTCACTCTGTTCTTTCAGCAGGGATCCCTGTCTCACTTTCTTACCTAATGTCTGGATGGTGTTCGCCGTCTGGCTCACTTTATGACACACCCAACGTAAATCTGCCTTTCGTTTGATGAATGTTTTTATCAGGAAGAATTTAATCTGGCTCGGTAGGTGCAGTTATTCAATTTGTCTTAAAGTTTGTGAAAATGGGTACTCTGTCGTTCTGGATGCAACCACAATGCCAGACAGGTTTTACTTTGTACACCCACACGTCTTTAATTAAAAGAATGTTTAGTTCTTCACAGATATTTCTCATCAGTACTTAAACGCTGGTAGAGTTGGGCTACCCCAGTTTTCACTGAATAAAGAAAAACAAACATATAAAATACTTATACATACTATTCCTCGGTTATAACTTAACTTATAAACTGCAAGCGTAGAGCTTGTTTTTATCGTTTAAATCTCCCGTGATATAAGTTATATTCATAAAATCAATCATCATGAATTAGAAATACGTACGTATCTCGTCAATACTCAATGATGAATCAGTGCAGTTATAAGTTAGTTTAAAATACACTCGACTAATTACTAGAAATTTAATAAAATTTATTTATAGCTGCATGAGTTTAAGCTAGAAATTATAGTTTATTCTGCTTTCCACTGTAACATGCCGACTAGCGAATATAACAGACTTATAAATTAATTTCTTCTGCACAGTAATCTAACTAGTAAAATGAAATAAGCGGTTATCACTGAATCACTCAATTCTACTAGATATATATATATTTACCTCCACACAGAACTACAGATTAATACCACAAACTAGAATCCTTCAATATCATGGTAGTCTAGAACTCGGAAAAATGTTGTCAAGAAACTCAGAACTTTGCAATATACAAGATATTTTCTAGCACGAGTGATCTGTCTACTGCAGATTTAGGAGGACTGAATGAAGTCAAGTTTCAGCTACTGGGTAGATATATGAAACAGACAAAGGATCCCACATTATTTCGCAAATCCGAAATAGCCTCCCCTTCTCGTCTAATACTTTACATAAATTCAGACGCCTGCCATAACCTGTCAATACGCTTCTTAAAACCTCACGCCGGCATGTCTTATTTCTGAGCGATACAGATGACAGTTTCCACCCCTTACGCCGAGAAATTTAGTCGAAGAAAACTGGTGCCAGATGAAAATGTAGACACATGTCTGCTCCTATGTCTGACCAGAACGTATATTCACAGTTATTCGTCTCGTGCAAGGACTGACATATGATGCAATAAAATGCGTTCTAAATGAGAATACAAACAGGCAAAAGTTTGAGTGGGAACGTAATATTTTGTCGCAAACGAACGAATGCGAAAAAAATCCAGGAAAAGGATAAAAGAGCGATAATAAAGTAGAGGACATGGGTAGAAAAAAAAGAAAATAGAAAATTTATTGATCATAAATCTCTATGCGACAGAACGTCCCCCCTTTTTTAGATATGGAAGCACTCCATGTCTACGTTATGGAAATAAATTTTCTATATCCGTAGCATCAGGGTGTCTGTTCTCTTCCCTCTCATCTCCCCCTCCATCTCTCTCCAATTCCTACTCATGAAGTCTGCTCCCACGTTTTCCCTTCCTGGAATGTATTCGACTTTAAAGGAATATACACTTAGCAGCAGTGCCTAGCGCATTATTTTCGCATTAAATTCCTTATTAGCCCCAAGAAATGCCAATGGAGCATGGTCGGTCTGCACTGTGAATGTTACTCCGTAAAGATAATCATGGTGCCTCCTTATACCATGCACTAATGCCAGACAATCTCTTTCCACTGTGGAGTAATTTTGTTCTGCCTTATTCAATTTTCGACTGTCGTATGCCACTGGGAATAGCTGGTTGGGATCATCGTCGCCTGCCTGAAGCAAAGTGGTCCCTATGCCTTGTCCCGATGCGTCAACTCGCAATACAAAGGGTTTGGTAATATCAGGCAGTCGCAGAATTGGATATTTGGACAACTGTTTCTTGAGCGTGACGTAAGCGTCTTCGCACTTTTGATCCCAGATAATTCTCTCTGGTCGCCCCTTTTTCGTAAGGTCAGTAAGGGGTGCTGTCTACCCAGTGAAGTTTTTGATGAATTTCTGGTAATAAGCACATAGTGATAAGAACGATCGCGTTTCTTTCTTCGTCGTTGGCCTCTTTGCTGCACGTATCTTCTCTACGTTCTTAGCAACTGGCCACATGGCACCGTGAGCAATGGTATGCCCCTGGAAGTCAAGTTTTTCGAAGCCGATTAAACATTTGCTAGGTCTAGCTGTGAGACCAGTTTCCTGTAGTCTCCTGAGGAGCATCTCAACCGTAGCCATATGTTCTTCGTATGTGTCTGTTGCAATTAGTATATCGTCCATAAAATTGTGAATATGTGGACTGTGCATTGGTTCTAACAGCTTTCTCATCATCCTTGTGAATACTCCTGGTGTGTTGTGTAACCCGAATGGCATCACGTTAAACGTATAGTGTCCTTCACTAGTGCTGAAAGCCAGCAAAGGCTTAGTTTCCTCTTTCACTGGTATCTGATAGTAACCCTTACTCAGGTCAATCTTTGAGAAAATCCGTGCCTTGCTTAGCTTGCTAAACAGCTCAGAAGCGCTTTGGAGGGGTTCCAGCTGAAATTCCGTTACTGTGTTAAGTAGACGGTAATCGATACACAGCCGAACTTCCTTATTAGGCTTCTGCAACAGCACTACCCTCGCACTATACGGAGATGTAGACTCACTAATAATTCCGGTTTTACGTAGCTTGTCTATCTCTGCGCATAGCGTATCAGCTTTCGCTTACGGAATAGGGTATACTCTGGTTCGAACGGGTGTCTCGTTGTTAAGTTTCATTTCGAACTCTACGAGATGAGTTCGTCCAGGTGCATCCGTTAGCTCTGCTGTTTACTGGTTCAGTAAAGCCCTCTTTTGTGTCTGTTGTGCTTCAGAGAGAGAGTGTCACCAAATTTTACATCTTCGAAAGATTCAGTATGTTGCAATGGATATTCCATGCAACTATCGTCATCTTCAGCATCCTCTGTAGCTATGGCGATCGCCAGGAGATGTTCGGGGGACGGCACCGGTCTTTCCAAGTATTTCTTCAACAGATATACGTGGTAAACCTTTTCCTTTCCTTTAATAGAGATCTGATAATTCGTTCTCGAGATCTTTTTCAGGACGGTAAACGGCCCTTGCCACCCGATGCGTAGCTTGTTGCTTCCGGTTGGCAGTAACAACAAAACTTTATCTCCTGGTTGTAATTCTCTCTCCTTTGCTGCTTGATTGTATCGTTTAGCGTGCTTTGCGCGAGCTTTCTTAAGGTTGGTCGTTGCTAGATTTCATCCTAGCTGTAGCCTTTCCTTCAATTCCGATACATATCTACTGGCTGAGACAACTGTCTCATCCGCCTTCTGGTCTGTCAGCGACCTGAGTAAGGCTTCAAGTGGGCCCTTGATAGGTCTGCCAAGCAACAGTGTAGCTGGGGGAAAACCCGTAGAGGCCTGGGGAACTTCCCTGTACCCAAATAGAGCTGCAAGAATTAAAAGATCCCAATCTTCCGGTTTTTCTTGTCCCAGCTTACGTAACATCGTGGTGAGACTGCCATTGAAACGTTTCACGAGACCATTTCCGGCCGGATGGTACGGGCTGGTGTGGATGTGTTTGGCCCTCAAGATCTTAAAGATCTCCTCCATTAACAGGCTACGGAATTGGGATCCATTGTCCGTCAAAACTTGTTGAGGGAATCCCAACCGTGTAAAAATCTGCACTAGAGCTTCTGCGACATGCTTCGAATCTGTGCATGTTAGCGGTATAGCTTCGGCCTACATAAACCTGTTCCTTCGTTTGGTCCTTTCTAGGGGTCCAACAATGTCGACAGCAACCCGTGCAAATGGTGTTCCCACTATTGGCATTTCCCCCATGGGAACTGGGGGAGGGGGGGGGTTGGGTTTCCAATGCTTGGGTGCCACCCGTTGGCACTGGGCGCAGAATTTGACGTATCTGATAATATCAGTATTCATTCCTGGCCACCAATAGTGAATGTGTATTCGCTGGTTTGTGGCGTTCTGTCCCATATGTCCGCTAAAGGGAAGAGAGTGCCCCATTTCTAGGATTTGACTTCTGTACTTTTTCGGTACTAGGAGCTGATTAAAACCTTTTTCAGGCCTGCCCGTTCTCCGATAAAGCACGCCATCCTTAGGAAAAATGTCCCCGTTTGTCTGGGGTCCTTGGCTATGGGCAGTTTCCTAAAGCAGGGTTCCAAAGTAGGGTCCTTTTGTTGCGCCTCTTTAAGTTCCATGGGTAACACATTTGGCGCAGGCTCCCATTCCTTCTTGGTTTGCATTCTTGTGGTTACTGTTGCCACTATTGGTTCTTCCGGTTTCCCAATAAACACATATCTACTGCCAAGAATGACTGGGTAGATGGGGTCATCCATAACAGCCGCTTTGATCACACCTCTGACAAAATCAGATTGGATCTCCACCAATGCGATCGGAAGCGTTGTTGGTGCATTACTCTTAAGAACTCCACAAAGTTTAACGATTTCTTCTGTCTCTTGACCGGGGTTGACCAGGTGCCTGGCAACAATGCAATCAAAAGAAAGCCCCGTGTCAAACAAACAATAAGTTGAAGTCCCGTTTAAAACAACAGTACCTCGCGTAGAGGGCCTCTCTCCCTCAGGTTGAGAATCAATGACAATAATTCTTTCCTGCGAGCTGTTGTTTGTAAGCATCCGATTCGATTCGGCTCGGTGTGCTTGCTCTGATCCTTAGTCCCGTGCGCAGGGGTTTTCCTTTTGTCACCTTGTCCTTTCTGACGGCGGTGCCATGAAGGGCGGTCGGGTTGATCAGACTGTTTACTGTGGTTGGGGTACTTGTTTTTGAAGAACTTGTATTTTTCAGGAGAGGGGTTTTGGGGTCCAATATCTCTGTGGTTATTCTGATTAGAAGCATGAGAAGATTGGTCTAGATTATTCTTTCAAAAATGCTCTTCTGTCGGTTTACGTTTTGTAGCCGGCAGTTCGGCCAGCGCATTTTGATAACGCTCAGACTTTTCCAAGATGTCTTCAAGCTTTTCTGTACCTTGCTCAGCTAAAATCTTCGGGTGTCCGCAGACAAAGTGTTCTTTATTTGTTCTGTTATAACAAATTCCTCAAGACCTTCATATGTAGAGAGGAGCTGCGAGAGCTCTAGGCACTTTGTCAGATATCCCTTTAGACGAGAGGAGAACTGCTGAAAAGTTTCAGAATTCTCCTTTCTGCTGTTGCGAAACAGTTGCAAAAATTTGCGCGCGTTCATATCAAAACGCTCCAGTAACGCTTTCTTCAAGACGTCGTAATTGTCTTGTTGGCTGCTCTCCAATTTGGCGTAAACATCATACGCAGAACTTTTTAAAGCCTGGGAAAGCTTCATATTCCAACGCGACCTCTCTAAACCGTACAGAGTTTCAATTTTTTCAAATTTTTCTAGCCATGTGTCAATCCTCTCATTAGGACAAGGGAAAGATTCTAGAGGAAAAGACATAGCGTTGAGTTGAAGAGATTGAGTGTTAGAAGGATCAGTTAAGGAATAACGAGGAGCAGACTCTCCATTGCTGGAGGTAGAGGCAGCACCACGACTTTGGACTTCTAGAGCTTTGAGCGCCAACTCGTGTTGTCTCTCCTCCCTCTGCTTCTCATGCTGTCTCTCCTTCTCTCTTTCCTCATGCTGTCTCTCCTTCTCTCTTTCCTCATGCTTCATCCTGCGAATTTCCATTTCTTCCTCAATCTTCTTCTGCTGTAATAGACGGTCTTCCGCTTCTTTCCTCTCCGCTGCTTCTTCTTTCCTCCTTAGTTCTTCTTTCTTCTCCGCGTCATATCTCTCAAGTTCGTCCCTGACAAAAGCTTTCACTTCGTCGCCGTCTAGTCCCTCTTCCATTGCTTCCTGTCTGAGCATCTGCCTCAGTTTCGCCCTCTCGGCCATAATAAATCAGTGACTGAGACTACTCAAGGAAGAAAAGAAGAAAAAGGATGCTCTGGTTCCTACCACTTGCGAGAAAATACCAAAACAAAAGATGATGTACTTTAACCTGGGATACCTCCTCCTATGATGTAGTATCGATCTATCGTTGCTATTCCTGGCTCTAAAAGCTCTAATTGCAAGCGACTATGCCAATTAAATGGCAGTTAAGAATACTCACTAAAAAAATAAGTTGCTACAGTGGAAACAAAATAATTATTGCTAAAATTTTAAAGAAAAAAAAATCCCTTAATTTTTAAGTCCACTACAAGTTAACCCCTGAAGACAGTTAGGGTAAGGGAGGCAATTAACAAGACGTAATTGTCTGAACGCACTCCTTAGCTTAGCTCAAACACCTACTTCTTCAGAACCCTATGATTGCTAGACAATCACCAACTTTACCAGCGTTTAGTATTACAAAATCAATAATTAACATATATTCCGACAAAATCAACCTGTAACTCAAATGTATATTACTCAAAATGCGGTGGAAAAAAAAACCAATTATTAATTGTGTGGTCAGCACGCTCATAAACAGATCGTTAGTCTAGGGAATAGTTATTTTTAAAGATACACAATACCACGAGACAATCACACTCTTAGCCTATTTCAGAATAAAGAAAGAAATCCTACAGACGAGCTGATATTTGTCGTGCTTGCTCAGGACTAGAGTTCAATTCCTAGACAAACAAACACTATTTGTCGTATCGTCTGCCTCTTCTAAGTTCAAAATCCCGATAGACGAGACCTCATTTGTCGTACTTGCTCAGGATTTTGAGTTCAATTCCCGGAAACGAGCAACCATTTGTCGTACTCGTCTTCCTATTCTAAGTTCAAAAAAATATACGGACGAGACCACATTTGTCGTAGATTTATGATAGGTGGTTAAGACTTAGTTTGGTTCCCTCCGAATAGACATAGAAATAAGTGATAGCTCAGTGGGAGGTGAAAAAATAGGAATAGATTTCACGAGTGAGGTGGAGGAAATATAGTAGATTCTGTCTCGGACACTCGAGAAGCTTCTCTCAGTCAGCCTATCATCTACAACAGAGTTAAATTAGTCAGACAAATCTAATATAATATGTATTAATATATATGTTCATCACATACCCACACACGTCTTAAGAGACGATCCTTAACGCACAAACGTGAAACTAGACAGTCAGTGAAAATCATAGCCTAGTGGGAACGAACTGTAGGGCAACAACAAATTGATTCCACTTTGCACGGTCGGTGGCCATCCTTCGTACAGTGCCCCAACTCTGGTTCATTCTTTGCATCTCAGCCTCCACAGTCCTCCGCCAAGTTGTTTTTGGTCGGCCTCTCTTTCGCTTTCCTTCAGAGGTCCAAAGCATAGCTGTTCTTGTGATGGCATCGGGGTCTCTTCTGAGGACATGACCAACCCAGCTCCAGCGTCACTGATACATATATGATGGTATGCATGTCCTCTTGATTTCCCTTTAAACGAATAAGCAGATCTTGGATTGGTGATGGTATTCGGCCTAACGATTCGGTGATATTGTTTCTTACGCATGTTGTGTGCAAAAAGGACAATTTTGCAAATTTCCTTCTCTAAAAAAAACTCTCCAGCATTACTCGCACTCATAGAGTTCTTTCAGAAAGCACGATCCCTGTCTAACTTTCTTTTGTGCTTGTGCTGTATTAGGAGGACTTCCAGATGTTATTTAGGCTAAAGAAGGCTGTTCTTGCCTTATTCATTCTGATGTTGATGTCTTTGCCTGCCCCACAGTCTGGTTTTACTATGCTTCCAAGGTATGTGAAGGTATCTGTCTGTACCAGTTGCTGATTCCTTACTGATATGGGCTCAGTGTTGCTCACATTGAGCTTCAATCTTCTTCTGCTGTAATAGACGGTCTTCCGCTTCTTTCCTCTCCGCTGCTTCTTCTTTCCTCCTTAGTTCTTCTTCTTTCTTCTCCGCGTTATATCTCTCAAGTTCGTGTGAAAAAAGCTTTTATTGTCGCCGACCAGTCACCCACCATTGTCAAAGTCGTCGGAAAGTTAATGCTGGTAATATTTTTCGCCCACAGGCTGCATTAAACAGTGATGAGACTTTTATCAGAGAAGAAAATCTGGCTCTGGTAAGCGCTGTTATTCACTTGTCGAAAGTTACCAAAAAAAAGATACTCTGTCTTTCTGGGATGCGACCACAATGCCAGACAGGTTTTACTTTGTACACCCAAACGTCTTTAATTAAACTAGAATGTTAAGTTCTTGACAGATACTCACTCATCAAAAACTTAAACGTTGCTAGAGTTGGAAACCCAGTTTTGCACGGAATTTTAAAGAAAAAAAAAATCCCTTAATTTTTAAGTCCATACAAGTTATACCTTATGTGAAGACAGTTAGGGTAAGGGACAGGCAATTAGTGGCACAAGACGTATTTTCGATGTGCGCGAACGCACTGCTGGGCTTGCTAAACACCTACTTCAAGATTTTGAAGAAGGCCATAATAAAGACTAATCAATTAATTTTGGTGCAAAGTCGTTTAGTATTACAAAATCGTAATTTATATTCCGAAAATAACCTGTAACTCAATCTGTATATTACTCAAAATGCGGTGGATAAAAAAAAACCAATTAGTGTAATTGTAAGTGGTCAAATTAAACAGATCGTTAGTCTAGGGAATAGTTATTTTTAAAGATACACAATACCACGAGACAATCACACTCTTAATCTATTTCAGAATAAAGAAAGAAATCCTACAGACGAGCTGATATTTGTCGTGCTGGCTCAGGACTAGAGTTCAATTCCTAGACAAACAAACACTAATTATCGTATCGTCTGCCTCTTCTAAGTTCAAAATCCCGATAGATGAGACCTCATTTGTCGTACTTGCTCAGGAATTTGAGTTCAATTCCCGGAAACGAGCAACCATATGTCGTACTCGTCTTCCTATTCTAAGTTTTAAAAAAATCCTACAGACGAGACCATATTTGTCGTAGATTTGTGATAGGGAATTAAGACTTAGTTTGGTCCCTTCTGAATAGATATAGAAATATGGTGATAGCTAGTGGGAGGTGAAAATTTAGGAATAGATTTCAACCTGGTAGCAAAAAATATAGTAGATTCTGTCTCGGGACACTCGAGAAGCTGATGACTTCAGTTTTAGTATTATCTACAACAGAGTTATAATTAGTCAGACTTAATCTAATATAATATGTATTAATATATATGTTCCTTACAGTGTATTTCACACATTATAATTGACGACAATATACGCATTTGGTGAAACTTTATGACATATAAAATATTTAGATATTTCTAGAACGAACTGACCGCCAACTGATTAAGTTTAATTGTTTTCTTATTTAATAAAATTCCATCACAACACATGAAAAAATTACAGCTGGTGTAAGCATTATACAGATAGTCATAAAGTCAATGCATCTACAAGAATGATAGACCCATGGTATGATCTTCATGTCGATGTATAGCCCACACCTGTCAGAAGTCGTAAAAGTGATAGCGCCCAAAGAGTCACGGATGACATATACTGAAGTCTTAGATTTGAATTTGAGAAGGGACCATGGACGAGACTGGTGGTTTACTCTAATACTATCCTTTGTTGACAATATTGTTAGAACAAATTTTATGTCAATTTTATTATTAGAAATTACAAAGTGGGTAGAATATATGTGAAAAAACATCACTCACTTGGAGATATCTACTCTGTCTCTTTCCGCTCCAGGGAGCATGTCTCACTTTCACCTAATGTGATGGTGTTCGCCTCTGGCATCACTTTCATGATGCACCCAGTAGTAAATCGGGAACAATCTTTCGTTTACATGAAGCGGATTGCCAGCCTCATGAACTTGGTTTCATCCATATAGTCGTCGAGCGGACTCTTCATGCATATTTTGTTCAGATTTAGTTATTGTCACTTTACTCAGTTCAGGTGTTAGTTTTAGGGCCCACAATGTCAGCTCACGAGGTTTCCCGTATTTAGGAAAAAGACACGTTGGTAACAGCCTCATGCAAAAACCTTACTATTCGCATTGGACACACGCATTAGTGTGCAAAGTCGTGGAAAGGGTTAGGTGCTGGTGAATATATTTCGCCACAGAGGTGCTTGTACTTGATATTTTTTATCAGGAAGATTTTAATCCAGCTCGGTTGCTTTGTTTTCAATTTGTCTTAAAGTTTGTGCACTAAATGGGTACTTTGTTTGTTTGGATGTTACAATGCCGACAGGTTTTATTTTGTACACCCATGTTTGCTTTTGTGCTTGTAGTAACTGAAGGGTTTAGTTCTTACAGATATTTCTCATCAGAACAAGAGCTGGTAGAGTTGGGAATCCCAGTTTGCGAGTGTGAAAAAGAGTGATCAAAATATCACAACATATCATCATCAACATCTCGCCCACCCTACCACACTTACATTATAAACTGCAAGCGTAGAGCTTGTTTTTATCGTTTAAATCTCCCATGATATAAGTTATATTCATAAAATCAATCAACATGAATTATAAATACGTACGTATCTCGTCAATACTCAATGATGAATCAGTGCAGTTATAAGTTAGTTTAAAATACACTCGACTAGTTACTAGAAATTTAATAAAATTTATTTATAGCTGCATGAGTTTAAGCTAGAAATTATAGTTTATTCTGCTTTCCACTGTAACATGTCGACTTAGCAAATATAACAGACTTATACATTAATTTCTTCTGCACAGAAATCTAACTAGTAAAATGAAGAAATAAGCGGTTATACTCAATTCTAATGAAATATATATATATATAATATATTATATCACTATATATCATCAATTCTATATAGATATATATATATATATATATATTTACTTCCACACAGAACTACAGATTAATACCCCGAACTAGAATCCTTCAATATAATGGTAGTCTAGAACTTGGCAAAATGTTGCAAAGAAACTCAGAACTTTGCAATATACAAGATATTTTCTAGCACGAGTGATCTGTCTACTGCAGATTTAGGAGGACTGAATGAAGTCAAGTTTCAGCTACTGGGTAGATATATGAAACAGACAAAGGATCACATGTTATTTCGCAATTCAGAAATAGCCTCCCCTTCTCGTCTAACACATCACATAAACTCAGACGCCTGCCATAACCTGTCAATACGCGTCTTAACACCTCACGCCGACATGTCTTATTTCTGAGCGATGCAGATGACAGTTTCCACCCCTTACGCCAAGAAATGTAGCCAAAAAAACTCGTGCCAGATGAAAATGTAGACAAATGTCTGCTCCTATGTCTGACCAGAACGTATATTCAGTTATTCGTCTCGTGCAGGGACTGACATATGATGCAATAAAAATGCGTTCTAAATGAGAATAGAAACAGGCGAAAGTTTAAACGGGAAAGTAATATTTTGTCGCAAACGAAGGAATGCGAAAAAAAAAAATCCAGGAAAAGGATAAAACAGCGATAATAAGTAGAGGACACGGGTAGAAAAGAAAAGAATATAGAAAATTTATTGATCACAATTTTCTATGCGACACTTACCAATTGTTAACTCGGGTTGACCACTGTTATGACTGTTTCTGTCTCTATCTGCAAATATCCAGGATTTTTACACATTGTTTTGAATCAGTTACGAGCTAGTTTTGGGGACTGTACACTACGTTTTGTTTCTTCGTTCCTGTTAAATATGCCATATGTGTTTCTTGTGGATCCTTTGAGTGTATCATCTCTAAAAGAAGGTACGCGTCCACTAGACATACCACTAAACGCCTGTCACGAGCCCGTAACAGCAATCATGCAATGATACAAGAAGTCATGCTGCTCTTTGTGTAATAAAGCAATATGGAAGGACAAGGAAGAAACGCAAGAAGACATCATAGATGGATATACCACATACAAAAGTACAAGAAGTCAACTAAGAAGAAGGAAAACAGAGGAAGAAGAAAAGGAAGAAGTTCAGTTTATTGTAATTCAAACTTTCGCTTTCTCCCGTCTGTGTCTCCTCTTCATTGAAGTTATGTAAATTTCTTGCTCTCACAGAATATGTGCGCGCTTCTCAGGTAATACATGATTCCAGTTTCTCACAGAACAAACACATAGTTTTCAGACAATACGCAATTCCAATTGTTCACAGAACAAACATACAATGTTCAAAGAATACACGACACCAGTTTTATACTTAGTCTTTTTTTTATTATGTAGCCAAAATATGTGATGTTTGTGACAAGAAGCAGGTAATACCCGTAATTTGACAATGGCCAGTTAGTGAAGTTATCACCATCGTACTATAAACCAATCTTAAAAGTCCTAGTTAGTGTCTCTAAAACACGACATAGAAGTTGTGTCATTATTCTTGCATATAAAATTTTTATTTGTATATTCTTTTCGGTTATAATAACTATGTTTGTTTGTTCTAAGCATAAAAGGTTGTACATGAGGCTGGCAACTTTACTTTGTAGAATAGATTGCTACAGAAATCATCATTGCAAGAGCACATTAGTGCTTTATTTCGTGCGGGTTTCTGTATGAGAAACCAACTATAGTGATTGTTCCATGCTACATAAGGAGCGGAACAGGAAATAATGGTGTCTGTTGTGATGATGATGTTGATGAAGACGATGATGTTGATGATGAGGATGAAGAAAGTAATGATGATAAAAAAGCCAATTCCTTTGGAAAATAAAATCTTCAAAATGAAAGGAAAGAAATAATGTGCCTCCAGTTTTGGATAATTTATAATAAATGCGAGGTTAGGATACATACATAATAGTTTCATTCAGTGAATATTATTAATCTTATTATGTATTCTTGGAGCTGTCATTAACTGGAAGAAAGGCATGAAAGTTAAGTGGGCTACCCGAAGAGCAGTAGCTGGGAGACTTTTTTCAGACCATAATTTGAGAATTCTTCAGCAATTGTTTTCAAGAAGACGAAGATGGCTGTATGCCACTCCATCTATGCTCCAGTCCTGACTTATGTGTGCGAGTCATGGGCAATGACTACAACCCATAAAAAGTCAGCTCCAAGTCTCAAAAATGAGGTATCCGAGGAAGGTTGTTTAGGTAACATGAAGAGACATGGTCTACAACCAAATGAAACGTCATGGTGTCAAAACCCACCCCCTGCAGACCCAAGTGAAACAGTCCCGATTACGATGGTTTGCTCATGTCTGCAGAATGGGAGATAGTCGGCTACCAAGACTAATATGGGAAACCATGAGCCAAGAATCAAGATCTACAGTTCACTGCGTAGACAACATTAGACAATCTCTGAAGGACCGAGGACTAGTTTGAAACCAAGCCAGGAAGAAGACAGCCGATAGGCTAGTACGGTGCTCTCACTGGCAAACCTCTACATCCCAGGGTGGAAGGGGAACGACTAAGTCAGTAATTAAGTAACACCGGAATAAGGTTCACATTCACACACACAAAAGTAACCAACAGCAAGACTATACCTGACGTGCCTCTCATTCATATAACATAGATCACATCTGAAAATTTACTATCTTGGACCACACCATTTCGAGAAAACATCTTGATACAAAATGTTCTTCTAGTCGTTTTCAAGTATCAAGTGATCATGTCGCTTGGAATATCTTGTCCTGTTCATTCATTCTATTGATCTTTAATGAACGTAATACCTCTGCAATGTGAGTCGCATTAAGAACAATAATAATAAATCATGTGAGGCACGAAATAGTTCTACGTTTACAGTTAATTAGACAAAATTACCATAATGCTGGTTTATCATTATATCGAGTTCATCCTCGGAATTCCAAGACATTAAATTAGGAATTTTTAACCTTTGAAATGTTTTCTTCTCTAACATTGAAACCTCCAATCAAAGGAAATAATTGTATCCATTACTCCAAGAAAACGAATTCTATAATCTTTTAAGAAATACTTGTAAATTGATTATTCACTGACGAAATCACTGCATGTATTCATTATATCGAGTTCATCCTTGGAATTATATAACACTACAATGGGAACATGTGAATATGATGAGCAAAATAGTATGAAAAGCATTTCCTTCTTTAAAAATGCATTATTCTTTTTCTTTCATTGGATGAGATCCACCATTTCTGTATATCTACACCTGAATGGCCTCATTTCTTTCTTCTGACTGCTTGTTCATTATCCATGTTTCTACATCATACGGTACTGACAATTATATTGAACACTTCTCGATGTATCTCATTTTTAATTTGTGAATTGTGTGTGTGTGGATGTTAATGCTCTGTCTACCCAGGCGTAAATGGATATCTGACTCTGCCCTTGAGTTAGGAACGGACCTGGTCCACCACCTCTCTAACATTTCACTCCAGTACGGCAGTAGCTGTTATGCGACTTCCTTTATCTTGTTTTAAATTATCTGTCCTTTGTTCTTGGCCATTCTTATTATCTTTTTGATTTCACATCTGCCATCATCTAGTTTTGTGTGTGTGTGTGTGTATCCATGATGTGGAAAAACTCTTGACCTGTTCCATTTGTCTTACTGTCTACTTTGGTGTTTATTATATTATTCATTTTCTCACTGATAATGTCAAATTAATATTCATGACTTTTGCTATTTCCTTGCTTCACTAGTTCTTGTAATTCGTGTTCGTTTTCAGCTAACAAAACAAAATCATTTGCACGTGCAAGGCTCTTTATTTTTTTAGTTCAGGCATTTTCTCCAATTTTGTAGATATTAAGTAGGCAAAGGATACTACACATTCTTGTCTCACACCTCTTGTTATGTCAATATATGGTTAATAATTCCTGCCAGATCTTAATGTCGCACAGTAAAGGATGCTGGGTATTCTAATACATTTTCAATCAGTTAATTTTCAAGACATTTAATTCGGTTTTCATGACAGACTATGTCACAAGCGTTCTTTTATATTGAATAAATCAATGCCGTTTAGCTCAACAAGGAGCATAGGCCTTCAACAAACACATGCCATGTCCTCCTGTCAGTGCCATCAGCTCAAGCGTTTTCCAAGTGTTCCTCACTTCTGTCTCCAGAGGTCTTCTCCATATGTTTGTGGTCTACATCTGCCTCTCTTTCCGCTGTGGTCCCAGAGCAAGAACTGCCTTGTAATGTTATCAAAAGGTTTCCTCAATGTGCGTCCTATCCATCGCCAGCGTCTTATATTGAACGAAGCACACACAAAAACTCTTTTTTTAATACTACATTTTCTATGCTACTATTCTATCACAAGCTACATATAGTTCCCGGGTGGGGGTTCTGATGCCCCTTCTGACATGTCGTACAAGGCAACTAATATGACAACCTCATCATGAAAAACAGATCGTGTTAGATACAACTACTGCGACAGCATGTTAATGCTTATTGTAGGCTTCCTGTTGTAATTATGGCTCTATGCTCCTTGAGGAGCAAAAAGGAAAATGATGATGATGATTCTTACACAAAAATCTTGATGCGCTTGTCCGACTATTCCGTCATAAGCTGTTCTCTCGTCCCACTATCGTTCCACTATTCCGTCATAAGCTGTCATCTTGTTTCACTATTCCGTCATAAGCCGTTCTCTTGTTCCCCTATTCCGTCTTAAGCCGTTCTCTTGTTCGACTATTGTTCCACTATTCCGTCATAAACCGTTCTCTTGTTCCACTATTCTGTCATAAGCCTTTCTCTTGTTCCACTATTCCGTCATAAGCCGTTCTCTTGTTTTACTATTGTTCCACTATTACATCATAAGCCGTTCTTTTGTTCCACTATTCCGTCATAAGCCGTTCTCTTGTTCCACTATTCCGTCAAAAGCCGTTCTCTTGTTCAATTATTGATCCACTATTGTTCCACTATTCCGTCATAAGCCGTTCTCTTGTTCCACTATTCCGCCATAAGCCGTTCTCTTGTTGCACTATTTTTCCACTTCTTCTTTGATCATAGCAGCCGACCGTCTTGCAGTCATTTCGCCATAAGCCCATTACGCCTGGTGGCTCTTGTTCCACTATAGGCAACAACAAATTCCCACTATTTTTCAACTATTCCATCATAAGCCGTTCTCTTGTTCCACTATTCCGACATAAGCCGTTCTCTTGTTCCACTATTGTTCCACTATTCCGTCACAAGCCGTTCTCTTGTTCCACTATTCCGTCATAAGCCATTCTCTTGTTCCACTATTGTTTCACTATTGTGTCATAAGCCGTTCTCTTGTTGTACTGCTGTTCCACTATTCCGTCATAAGCAATTCTCTTGTTTCACTATTCCGACATAAGCCGTTTTCTTGTTCCACTATTCCGTCATAAGCCGTTCTCTTGTTTCACTATTCCGTCATAAGCCGTTCTCTCGTTCCACTATTGCGTCATAAACCGTTCTTTTATTCCACTATTGTTCCACTATTCCGTTACAAACCGTTCTCTTGTTCTACTTGTACGTCATAAGCCGTTCTCTTGTTCCACTATTCTGTCATAAGCCGTTCTCTTGTTCCACTAAATTTCCACTATTCTGTCATAAGCCATTCTCCTTTTCCACCATTCCATCTTAAGCCGTTCTCTTGTTCCACTATTCCGTCACAAGCCGTTCTCTCGTTCCACTATTGTTCCACTATTGCATCACAAGCTGTTCTCTTGTTCCAATATTTCGTCATAAGCCGTTCCCTTGTTCCACTTCTTCTTTGATCCTTAGCAGCCGACGGTCAAAGCAATCAGTGGCCATTACGCTTGGTGGCGTCTTGTAGGGCAACAACAAATTGATTCCAATTTGCTCGGTCGGCGGCCATCCTTCGTACTTGTTCCACTATTTTTCCACTATTCCGTCACAAGCCGTTCTCTTGTTCCACTATTCCGTCATAAGCCATTCTCTTGTTCCACTATTGTTTCACTATTGTGTCATAAGCTGTTCTTTTGTTGTACTGTTGTTCCAGTATTCCGACATTAGCCGTTCTCTTGTTCCACTATTTCGACAGAAGCCGTTCTCTTGTTCCACTATTCTGACATAAGCCATTCTCTTGTTCCACTATTCCGACATAAGCTGTTCTCTTGTTTCACTATTCCGACATAAGGCGTTCTCTTGTTCCACTATTGTTCCACTATTCCGTAATAAATCGTTCTCTTGTTACACTATTCCGTCATAAGCCGTTCTCTTGTTCCACTACTGATCCACTATTGTTCCACTATTCCGTCATAAGCCTTTCTCTTGTTCCACTATTGTTCCACTATTCCGCCATGAGCCGTTCTCTTGTTGCACTATTTTTATACAATCCGTAATAAGCCGTTCTCTTTTTCCACCATTTCGTCAAAAGCCGTTCTCGTGTTCCACTATTCCGTCATAAGCTGTTTTCATGTCCCACTTTTCCGTCACAAGCCATTCTCTTGTTCCACTATTGATCCACTATTCCGTCTTAAGCCGTTCTCTTGTTCCATTATTGTTCCACTATTCCGTCATAAACCGTTCTCTTTTTCCACTATTCTGTCATAAGCCGTTCTCTTGTTCCACTATTTTTCCACTATTCCATCATAAGCCGTTCTCTTGTTCCACTATTCCGACATAAGCCGTTCTCTTGTTCCACTATTCCGCCACAAACCGTTCCTTTGATCCACTATTCCGTCATAAGCCGTTCCCTTGTTCCACTATTGGTCCACTATTCCGTCATAACCCATTCTCTTGTTCCACTATTGTTTCACTATTCCGTCATAAGCCGTTCTCTTGTTGTACTGTTGTTCCACTATTCCGTCATAAGCAATTCTCTTGTGTCACTATTCCGACATAACCCGTTCTCTTGTTCCACTATTCCGTCATAAGCTGTTCTCTCGTTTCACTATTCCGTCATAAACCGTTCTCTTGTTCCTCTATTGCGTCATAAGCCGTTCTCTTGTTCCACTATTGTTCCACTATTCCGTTATAAACCGTTCTCTTGTTCCACTATTACGTCATAAGCCGTTCTCTTGTTCCACTGTTCTGTCATAAGCCGTTCTCTTGTTCCACTTTTGTTCCACTATTCCGTCATAAGCCATTCCCTTGTTCCACTTCTTCTTTGATCCTTAGCAACTGACAGTCAAAGCAGTCAGTGGCCATTACGCCTGGTGGCGTCTTGTAGGGCAACAACAAATTGATTCAACTTTGCTCGGTCGGCGGCCATCCTTCGTACTTGTTCCACTATTGTTCTACTATTTCGTCATAAGCCATTCTCTTGTTCCACTTTTGTTGCACTATTCTGCAATAAGCCGTTCTGTTGTTGCACTGTTGTTCCACTATTCCGTCATAAGCCATTCTCTTGTTCCACTATTTCGACATAAGCCGTTCTCTTGTTCCACTATTCTGTCATAAGCCATTCTCCTGTTCCACTATTGTTCCACTATTCCATCATACGCCGTTCTCTTTTTCCACTATTGTTCCACTATTCCGCCATAAGCCATTCTCTTGTTCCACTATTGTTCCACTATTCCGTCATAAGCCGTTCTCTTGTTCCACTATTCCGTCATAAGCCTTCTCTTGTTCCACTATTTCGACATAAGCCGTTCTCTTGTTTCACTATTCCGTCATACGCTGTTCTCTTGATCCACTATTCCGACATAAGCCGTTCTGTTGTTCCACTATTCCGACATAAGCAGTTTTGTTGTTCCACTATTCCTACATAAGCCGTTCTATTGTTCCACTTTTCTGACATAAGCCTTTCTCTTGTTCCAATATTCTGCCACAAGCCGTTCTCCTGTTCCAATATTCCGTCATAAGCCGTTCTCTTGCTCCACTATTCCGTCGTAAGCCGTTCTCTAGTTCCACTATTGTTCCACTATTGTTCCACTATTGTTTCACTATTGTTCCACTATTCCGACATAAGCCGTTTTCTTGTTCCACTATTCCGTCATAAGCCGTTCTCTTATTCGACTATTCCGTCATAAGCCGTTCTCTTGTTTCACTACTCCAACATAAGCCGTTCTCTTGTTCCACTATTCCGTCATAAGCCGTTCTCTTGTTCCACTATTGTTCCACTATTCAGACATAAGCTGTTCTCTTGTTCCACTATTCCGTCATAAGCCGTTCTCTTGTTCCACTATTCCGTCATAAGCCGTTCTCTTGTTCCACTATTGTTTCACTATTGTTCCACTATTCTGACATAAGCCGTTTTCTTGTTCCACTATTCCGTCATAAGATGTTCTCTTCTTCCACTATTCCGTCATAAGCTGTTCTTCCAAAACTTCATTGTCTACCTTACTTATTATTGTCTCCAGGATGATGCTTAATGTTGATGTAATAAGATAAATATTAGCAAGAAATTAACAACAACAAAAAAGAACTAGCTAGGAGACTTGCTAATAACAATAATAATGATAATGAAAAAGAGAACAATTTAAAGAGATTATCAAAAAGAGAAACACAAAAAGGGTAGACAGATTATTTTAAATTTCGAGACCGATGATTTGATTGTAAAGCCGACGCCTAATACACCCACGCACATCATTAGACACGTATAATTTTTAAAACACTTACCATCTTAAACACTAGTATATTTAAACCCTTTGCCAGGGACGTTCTGTGGTGTTTGTGCTACAAAAGTTAATGTGCTCAAACTTCCAACACATCCGTTGACGCCTTGATAGGCATAGGCTTGATTTTTACTTGTGAAGCTGTTGGCAACAGTGGGTATCGGAGACTGGTCACAAAATACCACGGGCTGAATGTGTGTCTGAAATCCTTGAGGATCAGTTATGTTGTCTATCGATGAATTTAGAGCAGGCAGGAACTGTAGTGAACCAGATAAGTCCATGTTAGAGCTGTGCCCGTTCTGGTGAAGGTTAGACCAGTCCAGACTGGTTGAACCGTTATGCATAAAGGATTGATCTACGCCTTGGTAAAAGCTGGTCTGGGGAATGATGGCATCTTGAGTCCACTGTGTCTGGTCAGATCCACTAGCTACTAGGGATGAGGTATCCAAAAAATTATAATTCTGCTGAGGCAACTCCGTTTTCACTTGTGACCTGGTGGAAGATGAAAACAGATTTTGAAATACACTGAAGGCTAAATAAGACACGATGGTAAATGGACATGAAATGCTAAGCTATTTATTAAAGAACTACTCAATCAGCGTTTAACATAATCGAGTGTCATCTCGAAAAGTTTGGCGATGATGTCCGTCAGTTCTCTACTGTCTCTGCAATATTGGATGAGCTGAATTGTAAGCTTATTTCATTTATAGACTTGTCCTCTTTTTTTTCTAATTCTGGGAAATGATGAAGATTGGTTGCCTGCGCCTGATGTTTATTATTTAACGGCTTTAATCTATATTTCTATCGATTTTCTAGCAGTCAGTTTTCTACATGCTGCATCAGTCTTAATAACAAGCCGATGATGTAATTTTGTCAACAACTTGTCAAAAGAGAAGAAAAATAAAATTTACCTAAAGAATACGTTAAAACTTTTTAACAATTTTAATCTACAGTGAATATTTGTTAATATTTAATAAATAGAAAGTGCCTGATGTTCGTTCAAAACTAAGCGATAACTAAGCAGGCTGTCATTTAAAAACATTATCATACATGTGTACTATACACATATAGTGATATGAAACTATACAGAGTATAACAATAAAATATATAACATCTATGTATCAATATATAAAATCTTCTTCTTCTGAAGAAGACTGCCAGGTGGCCAAGGTAATCGTGTCTTTCTACAACCTACTCTCTCCGGTACAGTTTATCAATTAAGGACCACTTGTTGGGAAAAAAAATGTACTTATAAGTATAATTTAACATTTTACATTAAAAATTTTAGGTTATGAACACGGTTATGCACACGGACATCCTAGAATCCCTTCAGTGACCCCAAGGCGTACTTGGACCATGGGCCAAGAAACCCTGCCCTAGTTCTTTTCCTGTTTGTTTACCTACTGTCCATGACTCAATTTCGTAAGTTAGGATTAGGCTTATATAATATTGAGAAACTCTCTTTCTAACTTCCAGTAGCAGAGTTATTTTATGAAACACCGTTGTTACCTGGGCCACTCTGCACATTGCGCCTGAGATGCACTTTCAATCTGGTGTTAGCACGCCGTGGTATTTGAAGCTACAAACTTGATTTACAACGGTTCTATTCAAATTAATAGCATATTCTAGTAACTAGAAACATGTTCTCATTTTCTTACCCCAAGTACTGGCTTGTCTGCTCTACGCTGGTCTGAGGAATGACGACGTCTTGATTCCACTGTGTCTGGTCAGATCCACTAGCTACTAGGGATGAGACATCCATGAAATTAGAACTTTGTTGAGGCAACTCCGTTTTCACTTGTGACCTGGTGGGAAATGGAAATATATTTTGATAGGAAACTCTATACAGAGCGATACAACAGGAGGCAATCTGATCATCAGAGTGTTTCCCCCGTCGAACAAGTGTTTCGGCCCATTATTATCCTTGACACTCTAAGAGGGTTGGGGGGGGGGGGGGAAGAGGGGCACCTGGGTCATGACTTCCAAGTTGAAATACACTAAAGGTTAAATAAGTCACTATGGTAAATGGACATGAAAAGCTAATCTATTTATTAAAGATCTACTCAATCAGCGTTTAACATAATCGAGTGTCATCTCGAAAAGTTTGTCGATGATGTCTCCCAGTTCTCTACCGTCTCTGCAATATTGGATGAGCTTAATTGTAAGCTTATTTCATTTCTAGACTTGTCCTCTTTTTTCTAATCCTGGGATGTGATGATTGGTTGACTGCGCCTGATGTCGTTCATTATTTGACGGCTTACATTTATATTTCTATCGATTTTCCAGCAGTCAGTTTTCTATATGCTTCATCAGTCTTAATAACAAGCCGATGAGTTAATTTTGTCAACAACTTCTCAAAAGAAAATAAGAATAAAATTTACAGAAAAAATACGTTAAACTTTTGAATAATTTTAATTTGCAGTGAATATGTGTTAATATTTAATAAATAGAAAGTGGCTGCACATTCGTTTAAAAACAGCGATAACGAAGCGGGTTGTCATTTAAAAACATTATCATACATTTGTACTATACACATATAGTGATATGAAACTATACAAAGTATAACAATAAGATGTATAATATCTATGTACCAATAGATAAAATCTACTTCTTCTGAAGAAGAATGTCAGGTGGCCAAGATAATCATGTCTTTCTATAACCTAAACTCTCCAGTGCAGTTTATCAATTCTGTTGTTGAGATCTTCCCTGGATTGCTTTCTTTTGATGTACATAACAATATTTCTTTGAGCAATGGCCTATTTCAGGCCAGCCCTGATGCTTTTTGTTTTCTAGCTTTAAGTGTGGCAAAACTACATATCTGTGGCAACACTAAATATCTGTGGCAACACTACATATCTGTGGTACTACTGCAGGGTTTCTTAACCTTTTTTGTGCCTTGGGTCCCTTTCATTGTCCGATGAAGGTTAAGGACCACTTGTTGGAAAAAAATGAACATATAAGTATAATTACAACTTTAAAATTTTAAATTTTAGGTTATGCACACGGACCACCTAGAATCCACTGAGTGACCCCAAGGGGTACGTGGACCATGGGCCAAGAAACCCTGCCCTAGTGCTTTTCCTGTTTCTTTACTTATTGCCCATGACTCAGTTTCGTAAGTTAGGATTAGCCTTATATAACAGTGAGAAACTCTCTTTCTAACTTCCAGTGACAGAGTTGTTGCTTGAAACACTTTTTATTTTACGAAACACCGTTGTTACCTGGGCCACTCTACACATTACCCCTAAGATGCTCTTTCAATCTGGTGTTAACATGCCTTGGTATTTGAATCTACTAACTTGATTTACAACGGTTCTATTCACATTAATAGCACATTCTAGTAACTAGAAACATGTTCTCATTCTCTTACCCCAAGTACTGGCTTGACTGCTCTACGCCTCTGTTCTCTTGCTGGTTGTTGTTTGAACACAAGATAGTGGAGTCTTGATTGTTTCCATTATTGACACCACTTTGAAGCTGTAGGATATACTCTTTAGCTTGCCTCAGTATTGCTAATTTTGATGTTTGACCCGCATTATTTTCAGTTTTGGGCAGGACAGCATACAGCTCTTTGAAGGCTTTGGAAATTTTAAACTGCCGCTCTCGTTCCTACAAACGAAACAAGAAAACATGAACAAATAATTGCGATAACTTAGACTACGGTGGGTATACGAATGAAAACCCGGGGAGAGGATAACAACGCCATAGGTGGACAAAATATAAGACTACAATCATAGAATGTACAAAAGGTAAAGGTAATGCCTTAGCAGATACTACCGTAGGGGTGTGAAGTGTTAGAGACTTCACCGTACTAGGTCCAGCACCGAGAGTATGGCAGAATGCAGTCATGTCAGGAGACAGAGAATAGAGTATAGCAAAATAAGATCACGGAAGAAGACAGAAAATACATGAATAAAACAGTCATTGGTCGCTGCTCAAACTATTTACATATTTCATTATGTTCCATTGAATTGAGGTCATAGAGAGAAATATAAGAAATGACAAGCAAAGAGTTATAGACTTTAATAATTGAGTGATTTGCACAGTTTACATGTTAAGATAAAAACAGCCCCAAAACGGATATCGAGGAAAGGGAGACCAGAATACAAGGATTGATATTGCTTTTGATAAAGTCACCAATGTGGAACTGATGGATAGAGCCAGGCATTAAACTACGAGTACAAGACCAAGAGTTGAGACAATGATGGCATTGACTATGACACACACTGACGAAATCAGTGATAGCATGTTAAGGCAGTCCGTTTTTCTGAAATCTCCTAGTTAAGAGATAAGAGAAGTAGGAGACCAAAAAATACAAAGGAATTTAGGACAGACATGCAAGAGGGCAAAAAAGACATGGACAATTTTGAAGTAAAGGCACAAGACAGGAAAACTTGTGACTATGTTTTTATAACCCTGTACTACATAGAGCGTTAAATGGTTATTTCATTAATAAACGCATAATGTATTATCAAGCTAATCTGTGCACAACAACAATATTTCTGTTTTGTTACCTGCATGTTTACATTTTTTATATTTAGCTTTAACTCCATATTTGTCTAATTATTTTGATGATTGATTCGTGTAATTTTTTTTTTAATAACTTCTGTGGCCTTTGACTTCTTCCGTTACTTCATGTCCAATTAAAAAGAAAAACTGGCCTAACCAGGTATTCGGAGCAATCACATTTTTTTTATTGCTCCGCTCCAGTATCAACAGTCATTGCTCCAGCACCACTTCCCACCCCAGGTCAATTTTGTTTAAACAATAATATAACTAAAAACATTGTATCTGTACCTGTGGACAAGAAACATTATATATTCTAGGATTTTAAATATCGCTTAAACTGGAATCATTTTTTTAATTGTCATAATTTATTCTACAACAAGTTATTGCGGTGATCAAATCGTCTGTCGTAGCTTGGCAAAGACAAACTGTATCATGTCCCCTCGAATGTCAAGCTGCAACCCATTCCACCAACAATTTTTTTATTTAAATCGTTTTGAAAGGATTATGGGGGAGAACATCATTTGGTATTTTAGCTGAAGGTCGTGAACGACGTAGAGCTCAAGCAAATCATTTTCATAATCCTTTCAAGGAATGTATCGGCAACTATGGGAAGTTTTGAGGACTTGAAATAGGTGTCACGTTTTGTACGTTCAGTTTAGGGTTTCTTCTAAGATGAAGATCTGTGGTAAATTGTGTATGCAGTGCCAGATAAGCATCTTTTGGCTGCGTTAGTAGATTTCTGTTTTACATCTTCCAGATCCTTTATTGTAACCAGACCCACATATTTTTCAAGATGAGCACAGCAAAGATTGAAACTTTTCTTCACGACACTTGATTCACTCGTCTTGAAGCTACATTGTTTGCACTTCCTTTTTAACCTTGCACGTTGCCGAATTTTTCTTGGCTTTATTAAAAGCCCAAATTTTAGACTTTTCAAGATCAAATGCAACGACATAACTGAGGTCCATTTACGGAAATCAGCTATCAGTCAAGTGCAGTAGATTTTAATTATTTGTTCATGCTTGTACTGACTGTTACCGCAACCAATATTTGTCTTGCTAACACCGTCAAAAGGTAATGAACAAAAAGCAAAGCTAATTCTTTCGTGTCATAATGTACTTGCTTGTGATATACTGGTATTAATACTGATCACATAAAACTCGGTAATTACTTACTATTGTTCGATAATAATTTTTTACATAATTTTTAAATATACACTTGAAACTTGGTCGAAAGAAACTTGTTTATAAATTAATTTGACATTAAAATGGTACTTCTAAACAGAGAATTTATGACAAGATTACAGAGCTGCCACCATTTAAATAATACAAATATGTTTGTTATACTGAGTATAGACCAGGCTTAACTGTCATCGTATCGATGTATGTTTTTTTTTTTTTTTTTTTTAACATTTGAATATTTTGTTCCGTTGTTCTGGTGAAATGAACTCTGAAAATGTAGACTGGGGGTGGAGGGGAATGTTTGTTATACTGAGGGGGGGGGGGGAATTAACTAAGTCGATGTTTGATTTCGAATATTCGAGCTTAACTGTCACTTATCGAATGTTTGTTAACTGAAAACACTCACCCATTATGTATGTTAATTCATTTCTATACACTTAGTATGGTACCATTTATTTTAGATCAAAAATAAAATAAATAAATAAAAAAAGAAAAAAAAGAAACTAGACCAATGGAGTAGTCCATCTGCCCTCCAATAACCAGGTTTTCACGCTGCTTGATTAATTTTTGTATGTATTACTGATTTCTACATACTTGTTACTACTTTTACTTTCTCTACATCAATGTCAAACAAACATTTGTTATTCATTCATCTAGCACTTGCATTGGCTGTTAACTTTACGGTTTGTGTATCTAAGATTCCCGCCCCTTTTTGTAGCTCTGATAAACATTAAGCGGCAAGAAAGCATTACCAAAAAAATTAATTAATTTAATTAATACATAAAAAATAACAATAAATAAATACACGGTCGAAACATTGCCACCGATACAACACTGAAGAATGTTAACTATTACTACAAACTTAACACTCAGAAACGTTGCTTAAAAGTTTGTCTTTCCTAGATAACAAATTAACTCGTGAGAAAGGAAGAAAAAGGCAGTGACAATAGCAATAAAGAATAAAATAAAGGAATTACATTAAGCCAGAAAATTATTTCTTGTAGACACAGAAATAGTGATACTGACAGAAAATTATTGGTTGTAGACATAGAAATAGTGATAGTGACAGAAAATTATTGGTTGTAGATATAGAAATAGTGATAGTGACAGAAAATTATTGCTTGTAGACATAGAAATAGTAATACTGACAGAAAAATATTGCTTGTAGACATAGAAATAGTGATAGTGACAGAATAACGGGATGTAAGACAGCAATATTAGTCAGTGTAGTATTCATCAAATGGAACAATGGACATTGATTTTCTAAAATAGATAATGCAAAGGACAATCTTCTCAGCGATAATAATCATTCATTATGTAGGTTATGAAGAGTATAAACAATCAAAAGTAATACATCACATTGATCGACATAAAATCTAGATCTCGTAAAATGGAGGAAAAAAATACTTACTTGTTGGTTTACAATCATTCTCCTGTACTTAGCTTCAACATCATTCAGATGAGAGAACTTCCTTCGCTTAGATTCTGTTGGTTTACTCATGATTTGAAACTTCACGTAAAATATTCCCACGGAAAATGAATCCTTTGAAAGCTTATAGTCAAACTTTGTTACAAGTCTGCTACTTGAATACAAGAAACAGTGTTAACGTAATGACAAGTGCACAATTTTGGAGCAGGTTAATCTAGCGATTGCTTATAAGTTATCCTCGCACGTAAGAAACATAAATATAATACTGTGTTATAATAATCTCAAAATTTATAGTTTTTTTCCCCAGTAAGCACCTAAAGTAAAAAGGCTCTCCCGACCAATGAGCAACTTCTCTGAAAGGCATTCTCATTGGTTAAAAAACAAAGCTGGCGCGCAAACAATCATGTAAGAAGACCAATAAGAAAACGCGTGCTAGGTGGAGCTCTCGTTTTCAACTGAAATTAAAGTTCGCGTACTATAGGCCCCACCCACCAGCTGGTCGGCTTAGTTGTTATGTAACGGAGAAAAGTGAAACTGCGTTTGTGTTTATTATATATATATATATATATATATATATATATATATATATATATATATATATATATATATATATATATATATATATATATATATATATATATATATATATATATATATATATATATTGTATTGTATTGTATTGTGCATTTTGTTTTTAAATTGTAATTGTAATATAATACCTGGGCACATTATAATAACTGATGGAAGATGCATCTCATAAATGAAGAGCAGAATAGCTCTGGCAAAAACAGCATTCTATAAAATGAAGAGTATTTTAAGCAACGGTTCTTTATCAATGGAAGTAAGAAAGAGTTATTCAGTGTTATAAAGAACCTATCCTGACGTATGGGTGTGAGTCATGGACATTTGGTAAACAAGTAGGGAAAGCACTAGAGGCCACAGAGATGTGGTTTAACAGAGAAATGCCAAAAATACTATGGACAGCCAAAAAAGAGTAATGAGGACGACTTGAGAGAGGCCAATGCGCAAAAGAAACTTATTTCACAAGTTAGAAAGCGGCAATCCACTCTTTTTGGGGCTTGTTATGAGAAGAGGAAAGCTGGAATATATCGTAACAGGTAAGATTGAAGGAAAAAGAGATTGAGGAAGACAAAGAGAGCAAATACTGGACAGTTTGACATCGTGGAATGGAAGGAGGTCAAAAACAGAGTTGATACATTGTACTGGAGACAGGAAGTTGTGGAGAGACATGATCTCCTGCGCCACTAGGCATGGTACATGAAGAAGAAGAAGATGACCATATGCGCTTTCTCTGTTCCTCATATGTTGGGCACCTGTGAAGTCAAAGTTCAGTAGTCATTTTATCGGTGCCACAGTTGGACTTGTCAGTAGTTCCTATTGAAATCTTTTGATAGGACGGAAGATTTGGCGTGAAAATATAGAAGGCCAATGCTCCTCATAAAGATAAAGGGAAAATGAAAGAATAAGACATTGCGCACTTCCTTTATATTTTCCAAGTCTTGTGTTAGCTTTCCGGGTAATCTGAGCTATGTAGTCTACAAATGTGTGCAGGAGAGACATTGGGGCACAAGACATAAATCCAGCAACCTGGGAGGGTGAAGCTGCCGATCGACAAAGTAATGATGCTCTCTCTCTACGGCACGTCCTCAGATTGGGCGAAATGAAGCTCTTACGGAGAGGAGAAGACAAAGAAAAAAGCAGCTGAGGGCTGTCACTTCAGGGGCGCTTTCCCATAGTCAGTTATGACTGAAGGGGCTATTATTATTACTAATCTCCAAATAATTAAAGTGGTGAACAAATATAGCCTTGTCTTTCTTATAAGGTGTATGAGAACGCTGCATATATGACATTCGAGGAAATGGAGAAACGAAAACCTTAGGTTGGGAACGACACCAACGTATCAACTACCAACCAGTGACGTATCTATAATGTAGGTAGTAATTAATTAAGTTGTACCCTCCTAATAAAACGGTCTCATCAACAGTAATAATTAATATATGACGAATCTGTCGTCATAATCTGTAACTATTTTCATCATAATCATCATTAGCCTTCCGTTCCCCAAGCAGCATAGGTAAAGGGGTAAAGGATCCCGTCACACGCCCTTCTTCTTCTTCTTTGATCCTTAGCCGCCGACCGTCAAATCAGTCAGTGGCCATTACGCCTGGTGGCGTCTTGTAGGGCAACCACACATTGATTCCACTTTTCTCGGCCGGCGGCCATCCTTCGTACAGTGCCCCAACTCTGGTTCATTCTTTGCATCTCAGCCTCCACAGTCCTCCGCCAAGTTGTTTTTGGTCGGCCTCTCTTTCGTTTTCCTTCAGGGGACCATAGCATAGCTGTTCTTGGGATGGCATCAGGGTCTCTTCTGAGGACATGGCCAACCCAACTCCAGCGTCTGCCAGCTATGATGGTGTGCATGTCCTCTTGCTTGCTCCGAGTAAGCAGATCTTGGTTGGTGATGGTATTCGGCCAAAAGATTCGGAGAATTTTTCTTAGGCATGTTGTGTGAAAAAAGGACAATTTCGACATTTCCTTCTCTGTAACTCTCCAGCTCTCCGCACCATAGAGAAGCACAGAAAGCACACAGCTCTGATATAATCCTAATTTTGTGCTTGTGCTGTACTGAGAGGACTTCTAGAGGTTGTTTAGACTAAAAAAGGCTGTTCTTGCTTTGTTCATTCTGTTGTTGATATCTTTGCTTGCTCCGCCGTCTGGTGTTACTATGCATCCTAGGTAGGTGAAGGCATCTGTCTGTTCCAGTTGCTGATTCCTTACTGATATGGGCTCAGGGTTGCTCACATTGAGCGTCATGACCTCTGTCTTCTTTAGGTTGATGTTCAAGCCCACCTGCTGGCTATACTTATTAAGTCTATCCCTTTTTTCCTAGATGTGTTGATGTGAATGTGCTAGCGTTAGGCCCATATTTCTTTACGATTAGCACACTAGGGGTGATGTGGTCAGCATTACGCCTTAACCTTCCCAGAGTTGCTCTGGTACCTAATTCATGAGGTTGGGTCCACCTTGGAGTCTAGAAAAGCCCCCCTCAACAGGGGATTGAACCATGGACCACAGAGCTAGGAAGTCAGTGCACTAACCACAGCGCTATCGCGAAGGAGCATAAGCCTTTCCTAAATTTGTGCCAGATCAACCTGTCCTATTCCTTCCGTGCAAGATATTTTTATGTCTTCTGTATCTCCTTCATTTCTGTTGCTAGAAACTGGGAGATTGTGGTAAAATGGGATGTTATAAATATTTATAGGGGACTTAGTGTACTGACTGAGATCAGCTGTGAAGGTATCTGTATCTAATAAGTGTAGTGTATTACAGGTGACCTTACTTGCTACCACATATTTATACCTCAGTCAGAATTATTCTGGAATATTGTGATGACTACGTTGAATGTCTAGGGTTTTGTAAATGATGAAGTGTAAGTCACAACAATAACAGACAGATAAACAATTTTATTTATTCCACCACACTTGACAACATTGTGACACTCACATACATATAACACTCTATGAGACTATCTTAAATAAGTCACTGGTAAATTTTCAAATATATATGTATTAAGTACTTTCACTTCTAGAGATCCTGATTCATCTACACAGTGAACCAGGAATCATAATAAAATGTAATCACAATTTATATGTACATAATTTATAAATATGAATCTTGTAGTGACATATTTTATTAGTATTATACTATTTGGGTCAGTTGTGTAGTGGTACTATGAGGTAATACTGGTTTTGTATTTCAAGATATGTTGTTATTTGTCATCATGACTTCAAGTGTTTGTTTCTGTTGGAACTAGTATTGGAGATGTTCTCAGTTCCTGGCATTAAAACAATTAATTTCCCCTCTTAATTTTATACAATGTCAGTTTAAGATGGGGTACATAATGTTGAGCTCCGCTGGCCACATAGGCTTATCTTTCGTGATGGCGGCAGGGAAAGACTCCTCTGCTCGATTGCTCCCCTGTGTTCTGGAGACACCTCACTGTTTGCTATATGGACCAAGGAGTATGCTGTCCGACTCTGGATTCAGCAAAGCTCTGACCAGGTGCTGCTCAATAACTTTAGGACCACAGTCCCTGAAACAAGAAGGTTGTACCTCCTATTTCAGAACTAATTTATATTCTATTTCTACACTGAGCACAATACATAACAAACACTGAGTTCAGAGCGGTAGGCCAACTGCTATCTTCATCTGAAACATTTTACACCAGTATTCTCCTCCCTAATGGTTACTACGCCTCTGCAATTTCATCTGTAAGTCCTTCTATACAATAGGATAGGTGTCAGTGTACTATTTGGTAATTCCATGTAGTTTTACTTTTCTCTGACACCTTCTGTTCAGGTTGGAGCATTATATATAGGCCTTGCCTCAGGTTCGCTACTGAACCACACACATATACAGACATAAATTATTAATTTACATTCAATTTTCATTAAAAAAGATATCAAATATTTCAAACTTACCACAATTCATGGAAATAATAAACAGATACGTTGACTGGTGAAGAATAATGGCACAAATTATGGCACAAATTTCGATCTGCCTCTGTCTCAGGCTTTTATTTAGAAAAATATAAGCTGATTCTCAACGCACTGTTGCTTTAGAAAGTATTTTTGAAAATCTGGTGTTGAACTGACGCGTCTAAGTGACTATATTGACGGGTCTAACCAATCGTGCCATGTTTACCCAAGCGTTTGAAAAAAAGTACCCCTTCCATCCGTCTCCCCTAACAACTAAAAATAGTATTTATAGTCCGACTAATCGTGTTTAGCCTTACATTTATTTCCCGCCAATCAAATAGGAGGTAACATGGGGACCTATTGCCCGTACAATGGTGGTTTAAAAATCTGCCACTGAGCGATTCTGATTTTGGTGTTGTCTGACAGCACCATTATTTTATTTGGCTATAACTTGTTAATTCCTAGACTATTTGCATAACACTTAACATATTCTTTGTCAGCAAGTCCTAAGGAACCCAAATATATAAGTTTTATGGGGCTAAGTGGCGGCGTTCCAAATATGTATTTTCTTCTAGGATAGTCGTGCTGTTACCACTTCCTCACTTCCAAACTTTTAGGGTGTCTGCTGTACTGTCAGACTAATGTCAGGATTTCGGACATAAAACAGTAGAATGTCAGGTTTCCTTATAAGCATTTTTCAGGTTTTTAAACCTAACTCTAGTAGTTGTAGTGTTTTTTATCACTGTCGATTTGAAAAAAGCGAGTGCTTGTGGCCTTACACGCGTGATGGTAGTAATTGTATAGCGAGACTGTGGTAGTATTGCCTGCGTTCCGGCTTTCAGCCCCTCCCTTTCTTTCTATCCTTAGTCCATCTGTCTTTCGTTTTTGGTAACGTAGTGTGTAAAATGACATGAATGGAATTTTAAATCTAGGTCAGCTGCGTATCTCAAGGTTTTTCTTAGAAAGGCAGTACACGTTTTATCGTAGAAAGCGTGTATGCTGCAGTAGGCTTTTACTATCAACGTGAAACGTTACAATTTTGCAGACGGAGCATAAAAAAAGGGGATCTCGAGTACCGTCATTGTGACAGCACTGTTCTTTACCATTCTTCTTTCCTTTTATAGAATTTATTTGTTAGGCTTTACATTTACCTTTTAATTTATATATGTGGATTTAGAATGTTTCACGACAGAGATGTTATGACATTTAGAACAGAAACAAAGCAATTTAAAAGTATTTTATATATACGTGTGTGTGTGTGTGTGTGTGTCTGTAGAAGCGTCCGATTGACAGAGTGGCTAAAGCGCTGGTCTATCACAGCAAAGGTGTCTGGTTCGATTCACGTTATCAACACGCTTCGTTCTACCTCGCTGTAAATTGTAACCTGACTTTGCACTTTAGCGAGGGAAAGAAAAGGCAGCGAGGAAGGGAATTGGTCACCCCACTAGCTAGTATATTGAAATATCTAACACTTCACTTCCCTACGGCAGTATCTTCTATGGGTATATATATATATATATATGTATGTATATATATGTATGTATGTATATATATGTATGTATGTATATATATATATATATATATATATATATATATATATATATATATATATATATATATATATATATATATATATATATATATATATATATATATACTCGTATAAAGGAGAAGAGTCAAAAAGTAACCTTATATTTTTTATTAACAGAATATGCACAAATAAGAATGCAAGCACTTAATCACTTTTCAACATCGTCCCCACCACGATCAATGCAGGTGTGCCAGCGCTTCACTAATGCCTGGATTTCGCGAGAAACAAAACTCTTCTGACTAACTGCGTAGCCACGTATGCACCGCCTCTTTCACCTCATCGCCCGTCCTGAACTTCTTGCTATCGAATGCCTCCTTGAGGGGTCCAGACACATGATAATCACTCGTTGCGAGGTCCGGTAAATATGCAGGGTGTGGAAGACACTCCAAATGCAGATACGTGATTTTCGTTACAGTCGCACGAGCTGTGTGCGGCCGCGCGTTATCATGCTGTAACAACACACCGGAACTGAGTAATCCGCGACATTTTGACCTGATTGCAGGTTTCAAGTGGTTCTGAAGCAGATCACAGTATGATTCGCTGTTCATAGTGAGTCCCCTGGGCATGTAATGTTCCAGGATTGGGCCTTTACAGTCCCAGAAGAGCTTGAGCATCTATTTGCCGGCCGACCGCGTTGTACGGAACTTTTTTGCTTTCGGCGATGATGAAAGTCGCCACTCCATGCTGGCTCGCTCAGTCTCTGGCTGGAAGCAGTGGACCCAGCATTCATCACCAGCGACTATACGGTGTAGAAAGCCATCTCCTTCAGCTTCATAACGTCGTATCAGTGTTTCACAAACATCCACACGACGTTCTTTCAGTTCGGGGGTGAGTTTTTTTGTCACCTAGTGGAGACTTTGTGGTACTGCAGCACGCCATGAATGATGTGGTGCGCCGAACCATAACTGATCTTTAATTCTCCAGCCACCTCGTCGATTGTTACCCGCCGGTTTTCCCGTATCACTCGTTCCACTGCAGCAATAGCGTCAGGCGAAGTCGCAGTGTGAGGCCGGCCAGAGCGAGCTACATCAGTCACAGTTGACACCCCACTTTTAAACTTCCCGTGCTACTCATAAATCTGCTGAAGCGACACACAAGCGTCCCCATATTGCCTCTTCATCCTCCGATGAATGTCTGCTGGTTTCTCACCCTCACTACCTAAAACAACGGATAACTGCACGCTGCTCTTTTCTCGTGAATGCTTCCAAAGGGCGGCCATCTTGGCTGTGGTTTGCTGACGTCATACTTCCCATCAGGACGACGGACCTACGCGCACTGGTACCTCAAGCCAGAGGGCATAACATATATGTAGTACAACCGTCTACTACATGATTTTGACTTTTTATTGCCATATTAAGGCTATTTATTGACACCTCCTCGTATATATATATATATATATATATATATATATATATATATATATATATATATATATATATATATATATATATATATATATATATATATATATATATAGAGAGAGAGAGAGAGAGAGAGAGAGAGAGAGAGAGAGAGTACGAACGAACTTTATTTTCAAAGGGTGGAGAATTGGGCACGCAAGCCCGTCTGACATTCTGCCCTTCCTTTCTCTCACCTTTCATACTGAATTCATTTATTCTCACATGCATTTTACAAATCATATTAACATTAAGTACTTATAAGCATCACATAAAATATGTTAAAAAGTACAAACATCGTCATTAGAACCTGCAGTTGATATTATAAGAAAGGATTCTTCTCCTTCTTCTTGTTTGATCCATAACCGCCAACTGTCAAAGCAGTCAGCGGCCATCACGCCTGGTGGCGTCTTGTAGGGCAGCAACAAATTGATTCCACTTTGCTCGGTCGGCGGCCATCCTTCGTACAGTGCCCCAACTGTGATTCATTCTTTGCATCTCAGCTTCCACAGTTCTCCGCCAAGTTGTTTTTGGTCGGCCTCTCTTTCGCTTTCCCTCAGGGGTCCATAACATAGCTGTTCTTGTGATGGTATCAGGGTCCCTTCTGAGGACATGGCCAACCCAACTCCAGCGTCTGCCAGCTATGATGGTGTGCATGTCCTCCTGATTACTCCGAATAAGTAGTTCTTGGTTACTGATGGTGTTTGGCCAAAAGATTCGGAGAATTTTCCTTAGGCAGATTGTGTGGAAGGAGGACAGTTTTGACATTTCCTTCTCTGTTACTCTCCAACATTCCGCACCATAGAGAAGCACAGAAAGTACACAGCTCTCATACAGTCTTAATTTGGTGTTTGTGCTGTACTGGGAAGACCTCCAAATGTTGTTGAGAACAGCAAAGGCTGTTCTCGCTTTATTCATTCGGTTGTTAATGTCCTTGCTTGTTCCGCCGTCAGGTGTTACTATGCTTCCTAGGTAAGTAAATGTGTCTGTCTGTTCTAACTTCTGGTTCCTTACTGTTACTGGCATTAAAAGAAAGGATAATCCGATAAGGGGTCATGTAATCAGAACTCATAAAGTATTCGAAAAGTCTACGATTGTATGAATAGGGACTGAGGTTATTTCTTACGTTATGTGGAAGACAATTCCAAAGAGGAGCAGCAGAGTACGCTAAGCTTTTTTTGAATAAGTCAAGCCTAGGCTTTGGTACGTGCAATTTGTTTAAGCGTTGAATGCGTCTTTCGTTGTATTTGAACATTGGCCACAGATATGCTGGAGCATTATGTGACAGGATTTTGTGAACAAATGTAGCTTTGTTGAACAGAAGTGGCTCTCTTGAGGGCAGTATTTGGAGATTTTTATATAGATCTACACAATGAGTTAGGCAGTTGTCAGAGACTAGACGCACTGCACGCTTTTATAGTGAACGGAGTCTCTTTGTGTTGGACATTGAGCAACCATCCCAGATTGTGGAGCAATAGTCAAGGTTTGCTTGTGTGTGAGATATAAAGAAAATTTTTCGTTCGTCTTCATCTAGGAAATGTTTGATTTTAGCTAACTGGTAAACTTCCTGTGCCGTTTGATTGGTCAGTGCATTTACATGCGAGTTCCAATTTAGATGCTGGTCAACGACTATACCTAGAGTTTTATGTTCATTAACGTTTTCGATTAGTGAGGTACCAACGTAGATCTGAAGTGTTGTTTTCTCAGAGAGAGAGAGAGAGAGAGAGAGAGAGAGAGAGAGAGAGAACAAACGAACTTTATCAGATTAAGCTAGGAGAACAGCTCCTGGAGCAGGTCGACCACTTTAAATACCTCAGAGCTATTATATACCGAAAGGGAGGCATCACAGAAGAGTTGGCCACTCGAAAAGCAGCAGCTGGGAGACTTTTTCAGGCCATAAATCGAGGATTCCTCAGCAAGAGAGAGGTTGGTAAGAAAACGAAGATGGTTGTATACCGCTCCACGTATTTCCCAGTCTTGACATATTAATGCGAGTCATGGGCAATGACTACAACCCATAAAAGCCAGATCCAAACCTCAGAAATGAGGTATCTGAGGAAGGTGGTTGAAGTAACAAGAAGAGACATGGTACGCAACCAGACGATACGTCAAGGCCTTAAATCCTACCCCCTGCAGATCCAAGTAGAACAGTCCCAATTAAGATGGTTTGGCCATGTCTGCAGAATGGGAAAAGATCGGATACCACGACAAGCATGGGAAACAAAGAGCCAAGGATCCAGACCTCGAGGACGACCCAGAGTCCGCTGGGAGGACAACATTAGACAATCTTTGAAGGACCGAGGACTAGAATGGAACCAGGCCAGGAGGAAGACAGCCGATAGGATAGTCTGGCGCTATCTCTTCCAAACCTCTACATCTCACGGTACAAGGGGAACGACTAAGTAAGTAAGTAAGTAATAGAATTTGGCACGTAGGCCCTTCTGACATTCTGAGAGAGAGAGACGTGGCCGGTCTACCCGGGCTGTAGTCATGGTAGTTACGCCACCGATTTCGACGACGCCTACTGTACAGGGGATTTAAAAAAAAAAAATAAAGAATGAAGTATCATACAGACACAGTAATTACAAACAACGTGGTATATATTAGCGTGCCACTTCTGAACTATTGATATACTTTTCTCCTTATCATTCCTATCAGCTTTCACTCATTTCCTCTTCCACCAGCCCCACACTTCTTGAAAATAAGAGTGTCGGCGGCACTGTAATAGCTTTGATTTCAAACTAATTCAACTTTATTTGCCAAAAAAACCCTTTGACAGACAATGATTAATTTAGCTTATTCATTCTTATCAGCCAACTCTGCAACCCTTTATCAAAATAACTGATTCGGTTACGTGAAACTGGACTTCTTTGTTTTCTCCCTGGAAGCCAGTGGCCAGAACGAACTGAGCTTGTCTACAGACACAATAGACGAAGGGTGGAAGCTAGGACCCAACGGGCTGATCACCCGTTTGCCAGTCACTTTGATTATGGAAACAACAGCAAACGGATTGATTTGTCGTTGCCCTAAAGACGCCATTAGGCGTGATGGGAACAACGGCGAAGAAAATCTATTCGCTGTTGCCCTTAAGACGCCACTAGGCGTAATGGCCACTGACTGCTTTGCCGGTCGTTGGCTAAGGATGGAAGAAGAAGAAGAAGAAGGAAGCTAGGAGAAAGCCAATGTGGGCAGTTCTCCCGGACCACATGTGACAACTTCAAAATGGTTGTCTTGGTCCGTTGTTGTTTTAACCAACAAAGGTATCTCTGACGAGTAGAAAGATTCGTGAACAATGACTTCAAAATTAAAACACCGTTTTGTTTGTTATTTTATTTTATTTTGTGTTGGTCAGCAGAAGTATGGACGAATCAGATATAGTGTCACTTGATTGGTAAATGATTTATTGTTATCAAAGTCTGTCCTTGAACTGGACACACATTTTATCATTATTATTATTAATTGTTGGGGTGTAGGGAGCCCCAATCTAGTCTTACTCTCTCTCTCTCTCTCTCTCTCTCTCTCTCTCTCTCTCTCTCTCTCTGTCTCTGTCTCTCTCTCTCTCTCTCTCTCTCTCTCTCTCTCTCTCTCTCTCTTTCCTCTTATATTTTTATGCATTTTTATTGTTTATTGCCTGTTACTATTTCCTTTAGCAGACATGTATTCTATTTCACTTCTCCATTTTTAGTGCCTTAATCTCATAGTCTGTCCGTATTTCTTATGTGTATCTCCTGTTTCTGACTGGCAGACGAAGTGTAAAATCCTGAACGTCCAGCGTTGTGTGTGTATCGTCTTCCTGTAAAATTGACTCAATTTTTATGTAGTTTAAAAAAAAAAAATTTCTTAAAACTATTAATACCTATTACGCAATATCGTGTGCATTAACTGCTAATTCGAGTCAATGGTTACAGTAGTGTTGAACTATCATGTTAGGAGATACCTTCAGTAATTCAGTGGCCAATTTCAGTTGTTCAGCCACAAGCAGCTGTATTAACATGAATCTGCCCCGTGTTAGGGCACGTGATCTTGTTTGATGAAGGCAACTGTATTAACAGTAATTCAGTGGCCAATTTCAGTTGTTCACCCACAAGCAGCTGTATTAACATGAATCTGCCCCGTGTAGTTCCTGGGGTGGGGTGGGGGGGGGGAGGTTCCATGAAGACACAAAGAAAGAATAGGACTACTGCACGCTCAAGCGTGTCGTACAAGGCAACTAACATGAGGTTGTGCATGGGGCTGGCTACGTCATCATGACAAACAAATAGCCACAGAAACCACTGCTATAAGAGTATGTTAATTTTGGGTGTAGGCTTCCTGTAAGAGGACCAGCTGTAGCGATGGCTCCATGTTCTGTAAGGTGCGCTAAGGAAACAATGATGATGATGATGATGATGATGATGAAGCAACATGAATCTGTTATGATGTGAATAGTTCAACATAGTTTAAGAAAACTGTTAATTGCTCTTTAGAAAATAAACATCTTAAACAGAAAACTAACATTCACGTTTAGCTGTTTAGCTGACAGTTGTTGATCCATTGGTGATAACATTTATCGTGACGTCATGTGGTAGAGTACAACTGATTGAGCAGTTTTGTTTCAGATTCATTGCATATGTGCCCAATGACGTCAGGAGACGTGATGTAATATCGAAGTGCCGTACCCATACCCGATCTAATGAAGGAAGGAAAAAATCAGTGAATAATCTGGGTTTTTTTTTGGGGGGGGGCAGTCTTATTTTCCCATCAGCCTTCAGCTCCACAAGGAGCATAGACCTACAACACACTCATCCCAAGTCTTCCTATTCTGCACCATCACTACCACGTCTTTCCATGTTTTCCTCATCCCTATCATTTCTATCCCCAGTTCTCTTCTCCGTGGTTTTTTTTCTCCCCCTGCCTCTTACCATGGGGATTCCAGGTACAAGGACAGCCTTGTAACCATATGAGAGTGCAAAGGCCTTATAGCTCTATCTTTTCCTACATCTCTCGTATTGTATTTTCTCCCACATTTGTGCTCTTTCATCCCACATTTGCTATTTCATCGTTGTGATTACTCGCGACCGGTATCTAGAGAACCACATTTGTTCTTTCATCGGTGGTAAAATAAAGTCTTTTGATTGAGTCCCCATACCTGACATCATCGTTTGAAGTCCACATTGCATCGTGATAAAGCTGGTGAAAACACATCTGGTCATCCAAATCAGACATCTGGGCATTACACAATTTCTGTGGACTGTTGTTATCTTTGTTGCTAGCGACGGGTCACCACATTGAACGCCCAGACTGGCCAGGTGAAAACGTCTTATGCTGTAATTTCTGTGGACTGTTGTTATCTTTGTTGCTCGGCCAGGTCACCACATTGGACGCCCAGCTTGGCCAGGTAAAAACGTCTCATGCTGATTAAACCAACCGGCATGCAAATCAATAGGCGGCGTCACAAAGAGGACATGTTAGCATGCTGGCGACAATGGGCGGAGGTAACACAGAGTGCCGCCAACACACAGAACGATAAACAACCAGAGAATAATGTGACAGCACTTTTGCATTGGCCAACCAATTATATCAATACCTATTTGTCACACAAGCCAGGCAACGAAAGTTGGTCGCGAATTACCACACCCACGTTTGGATTGACAGTGGACAAGATCGATCCTGTGAATGAGTGACCAGAGAGGCTCTCAGGGATTGGTTGTATGGGCGGCGCTGTACGGCATCGGTCCAAAAAACCCACATTGGACTTGCAGAAATATAATCTACCGCGTAGCTTGCTAGAGAAAGGAGTCCTGGTTTTAAATTGTGAGGTAGAGATTAAAAATCCCTGTAACGCCTAGCCTAAACACACGTGTTTATTCAGAGTGGATAATAATTCATTTCTGTGGTGAATTGTTTTCGTAAAGGATTATGCGAAAGGAAAAGAAGTTCATTAGAAGTCTGAGTCTACACGCAACGTGTCTGACGTCTAACCAGAAATAAATTATCAAAAACAGACATTTGGCTAGCAGAATTCGCCTTAGGACATCTTTCATTCCTCAATTAAAAAGGAATATGTTTTCACCCACAATTCAGAAAGTGAACATATCATTTTCGTCACCATATACAGCTGGCTCACAAGTTCAATGCATAGTTATCACAAGTTCAAATCACTCGAGATCATTATTATCTGGAGTCAAGCTAAAGAGCTCAAAAGTTGAATCTCATATTTATACCAAGTGCAACACATTCTTAAGCGCATTCTACGAAGCAGACTCTAAAGTATATTTTATGAATCCCGACTACATACGCAAGATAATGAGTCTACATATCATTAACAATTCGTGAAGATATCCAGCCTGACCGGTACCCTCGGGAGATTAGACAACAGAATTTGGTTCACATGACCGCTATTAACTGTTGATCAACACTATAGAGATATACTCAAACAGTGAAGGAATATATATATATATATCTCGTCAACGTTCTCAGTCCGAATCCAGTTTTCATCAGAACGTCCTTTACTTAGAGATACCCCACTCGACATAACGCATAACAACTTGGGACATTTTTTGCATACATGTGAATCATCGTATCAATGAGAAGCATCTAGAGACACATGGACTATATAGATTACTCACCATTTTGGTAACACGTATCATTTCACATCATCATCATTTCGTTTTGCACCAGTTCATTTTTAATTAACTACTACTTAATTAACTGCACTTTTATTATCTCATCTGTGTGTTTTGTGTGAATCGTCTTTCACCATCATCACGTTCTAACCATTACTAACCCTATATGTGTGGCTATTTCATTAATAAACCCAACGATCGTTTGATCATTATCTAGTTTGTTAATGTATCACTCGTGCTTTCGGTGTTACATATTCACCTATAGGAACATTTCTCTACTCATATGAGGTTGGGGGCTTTTTCTGTTATGGGATCTAAGGGCAGAAGCTAAGGTCGTGGATAAACAGAACTCTTTCCATAATTAATTAGAAAAGACTGCTCCACGGTCGGCGGCTAAGGATCAAAGAAGACCTCCTAGACTGACTTATACTTTAATTTGTCTATTTCATATGGGGGATAATTTATATCTCTAAAGCATGAGTGATAATTTTTAAATTGAGTATCAAACGGACAGAGTAAACACTTTTTGAGAAAAGAGTATACTGTAGGGAATGATATTTGTTTTTTCTTTTTCTGTATCTGCTAGGACAATTTTTATCATTAATATTTAGCAAATTTTTCATAGAAACTTCGAAATAATCTATTATATAATTTTTCAGAATACGCTGATTGAGTGATATTTTTAAGAACTATTTGAACTTGATTACTAATTTAAACCTAGCTGGTTTTAATGAGATAATTACTTGTGCGAGTCAAATAATATTGTTTGGAGGTCACTGCCAATTTTTCCCTTCACGAACCCGTACTGCATATCATGGCAGATTCCGCAAAAATTAGAACTAGTTTAATGGAGGCAGGGCGTGAATACGGGTTAAGTGGAAACGACCTGATGAAATATGTAAGCGAGGAGACTGATAAACTCCATACAAGAGAAATGGAAGTGCAGAAACTTGCAATGGAGAATTCCGCAGCAGAAGCAGCAGAGCGGAAAGACGCAGCAAAAGCAGCGGAGCGGAAAGAGAAAGCCGCTGCAGAGCATGCTCTTAACATGAAGCAACTGGAAATCCAGGGAAAGACCAATCAGATAGAGCTGGCAAAAAGTGCAGCGGCTTCCAACTGTGATGGAAGGTACTCACCCCGCTCAGATGGTGTGCCTACTTCGGAACCTGCGCCACCCAATGCCATGAACTTTCCGCTGGAACCTTTTTCAGAAAGGAACGATACCATGGGCGCCTTTTTAGACCGCCTCGAACGCTTTGCAACAGGGTTTGGACTTGAAGAACGGTAGTGGAACTTGAAACTTTCCCAGGGCCTAAGAGGAGCCGCCTACGAAGTTTTTAATAAATTTCCCCCCGGAGAGCAAATTGACTATCAGGCATTGAAAAAAGCTCTCTTGGTGAGGTACGAGCTTCATTCAGAGGCTTACCGAAAAAAATTCGAGGTTCTAGGAAGGAGGCCGGAGAGGCTTTCTCACAGTTCGCAGCCCGTGTTGAAGACTACCTGGTGAAGTGGTGTTCATTGGGAAAATATAAATAAATAAATAAATAAATAAATAAATAAATAAATATATATATATATATATATATAAAACAACTTAGCAAGAAACCTGTAAAATTTACATTAGTAAAAAAATTCTTTACACTTACCCCAAAATTTTGGGAATACACACTTCTGTCGCAGATTAGAATGGACCCACAGCCCTGTATTTAGATTCTGTTCGAATCACTTAGGTCTGAGAAATACCTCTAATGACGGGTGAAACACTCGATCTTGTACCTATAGTAGTGGAATTGTAAATCCTATCCTCTTTCTTCTGGCTTGTAGGAGGTGTTGAGTTGACGCTGCGATGCAGTATGTCTGTTCTGTATGTTGTGACTCTGAGTTTGTTAGATTATAACTCACAATCCTTAGTTTCAAATCAAAGCTGTGTTTCCGCCGAAAGTTCCACTCAAATCATAGTAGATTCTGGTAAACCAATCCAATCTATCTAGCAGTGTTTGGGTGAGAAAGTTTATCATTACTCATCCCACGCGTATTTGAAAATATTAAATTTAATATACACGAGTGACCTCTTACATAGTTATGTCATATGGTTACCTAAGATATCCGGCGCACCTCTGTTTATCACCTTTATTTGTGTGCCTCCGCCAGACAGATGTCAGGTCAGACCAGGTCATCTTCTTTCATCGTAGCACAATACAGGCTTGTGTCAACAGGATCAACAGCTTTCCAATGGTGTCAAATTTTTGACCGAACCATTTCACAGGTGCTAAGACGGATTAAGCGATAAAATATTATCGCTGGCTGGGTCACCAAACCTGGTGAATCATAACAACAGTCTGGTTGTGGAGTATGAAACAATAAGATACGCATTATTCCCGTAAAAAAATACTGCCATAGGGGAGTGGCGTCTTAGAGACTTCACCATACTATGGCTGAGCATAGAGCAAAATAGTGAAAATAACGAATGAAAAGGCATAATTTATGCTAATTAAAAGCGATGAATGAGAAAAATGAAGAAAAAAGAATGGATACTGCCGGAGAGCTGAAGATGTGAGAGATCACATAAAAGAGCATGTTCAGACGTTTTGTCACAACAACCAGCGTTCAACAGGAAAATTTAGCGTTGTGTTGAAGCTGACTTCTATATATTATTATTGAAGGTCACTGATTTGGGTTGTCTTCTAAGGTTGATTAACATAAAGGGTGACCTCGTCTGGGTTCGTTGTGAACGTTAACCAAGTATGGATATTATTAATGTTCTTCACCGCAAGAGCGATCGTGCACAAATTAATAATCAGTGAATTATATATATATATATATATATATATATATATATATATATATATATATATATATATATATATATATATATATATATATATATATGGCCTAACATCTGCGCCAACTTCAAACTTGATCGAGTAGATAAAGTCCTTGGGTTTTGAGTCCAACGAGTATATATTTATTGACGAAATGCGAAGAAATCACAAGTAATTCATTCATAAACAGTACATTGCATTGCAGTTCAAGTAGACATATTACCGTCAGTTTCCAGTTACTTAATTGTCGTCAGAACATCATGGGCTGTGTACGCGCGCTGCCGTTATACAGTCAGCCGGTAATGATACCCATTAGTTTGGCGAAATATAGATCATAAAAAATGACCAACAATCCTTCCAAAATGGTTATCCAACAACCATAAATTCCATCAATTCATTATAATAATATGGACTGACCCTATGTCCTTATCTCAATTTATAAATTTGGCAAATATGAAGCCTAACACTGGAAGAAATTAAAACACGTCTTCATGGCTTGACGGTCAGAATAAAAAGGGTGAAGTACATTAGTCACCAAGCTTGACCATATCAACGCTACCATGTCACAATCGAACCATGCGATTTGTGTTCACTAAAATACCATGAAGCATAAAAGTATTCCATATGAAAAATCTCTCGACCTCAAAATGCGTACTCCAAACGCGCTGCCAACTGTAGCAGACGACATTGTTAAAACATGTCGTAACATTTCCCTGCCCGATAGGGGAAAAAAATCTATTCTATAGATTTTTTTTGAAATATCCTAATTAATCATCTGAAAAATTTAACAAAACCCAACATACGGCCTACGATGTTCTGTCTAGAACATTGTCGTAAGTCATGTCGCTATCATCTCCGTCATATAATAAATGAACATTATATCAAAGTAACTAAAGAAAATGTCAACTGTCAGTAATAATTATCTGAGTAAATAAAAGTATGTCTTAACTAAAATAATATGTTGTATTATCAGATCTACCTATTAAGTATAGAATTAACTAAATAATCAGTGTATTAGGTGAATGTTACGCACGGATCATTATTATTTTTCATTTTTTGACTGAAGTGTGTATTATGTTTTCTATGGTCAAAGGGACATAATCCGAGTTATCGAAACTACAATTTTTTAGGAGTTGCCTTCTCTTGTATAGAGACACGTTCGGTCTATAATTTCTTGAACGAAGCGTGACCACATCTCCTTATTTGGTAGTACCAGTCAACTATGGTAGATGTCTGAAACCTTTCTTAACGCTTCTTTTCATGACCATAAAAGGCGCGACTGTGTAAGACTTTTATCTCGAATGTTCTTCGAATCGTCTTATTGTGAACGGCAACTCAGAGATTGTCGTTCTGCGCATGTCAAAAACCGGGAGTTCGTTCTGTGTGTTCCGCCCAGTTGGGGAGTTTAGAAATGGTTTAAGAAGCGAGCAGACGCAACTGCGTCTTGTGATTCTCTGAGGGAAATACAGTGTCTTAGTGAGTTAGTTAGCTAACTAGACTATTTCCCAGTATTATGCAGCCTGCCTGGAGGCATATGTTCATGGTTGATTTTCCGAAATAAGGTAATTCCTCTTGTATCGAACTTTATGCTATCATCTAGAGGTTCGTCATTTTGTCGCCTATTTGCTCGCCTGTGTGATGCAAAATGGAGAGGTACTTTGACTAGGATTAAGTCACCAGTATCTGTATACCTGAACTAGTTAAATATATATGGGTCGCTCTAGACCAACAAGACTGTTGTCTGTGTTCCAGGATTCGTTATATCAGAGATCACGTCCAAGTCAGATGGTTAGACTTAGGAACATTATAAAGGTCGAGCTGACCTGTAGCCCATGTATGCTATTCACGTGCAGACAGTGAACGGACTTATTGTATACAACTGATCTGCTAGCATCAGAATGGGAGCATTTATTATTGTTTATGAACATTGAAGATCTGTAGCTGACACTGTTGCAGAAGTTATAGAAATTATTATTATTTATACAGCTTCACGAACTAGCACTCGATGATTGATGAATTTCTGAATCTATTGAACTGTGATGTCTTATGACGCATATATATACAACAGCTATCATTGCTGACTACAGAAATTGTTTTCAATGTGCCATATCATCTTGCTGAACTCGTTAACCATGTTGATGTCATAAGTATCATGACTGTTTTGTGGCGTGCAATAAATGAAAGAAACTTATACAACGAAGTTACCCTTTCTATGACTCTACACGTCATGTTGCCTGTGTGATAACCCTGTGAACTGTTCCACTACCACATACACAGCAACATCCTAAATCAGAGAAGACACCTACATCTTACACTTTAACACCAGGTGTCGATAAGGGTGGCAAGTTACCACTTCAGCACAAATCCACCCTTATCATTTTTGGTGGCCAGAGCTGGTTCTATCATCTGATATTTTGGCGCACCATATCATTGTTGGTGGCCATAGGTTGGTTCACTCTGATTCCAGCTATCAAGGGGGTCAGCAAACCCAGACATCATCATCATACTAGATACAACTACAGCATCAACTACCACCTTACAAGAAATTTTATTGAAAGTATCCGGATTTTCTGACAGTTGCTGATTTTGAAACTACCCGGCGCTGCTCGGCAATATTGAAGTTTATGTAAAATTAGAAGGACAAGTACCGAGCGAATGGATTTCCTGATCTGGTGAAAAGAAGGACAAGTGCCGTAACAACTGTTCCGGTCTCAGGGGTACTGCTGCGGGTTCAGAAGGTCAAGTGCCGGTTAAATCAATTTAGAAGATTCAGAAGGTCAAGTGCCGTAACAACTGTTGCAGTATTAGAAGCTCTTTTCCTTCGTCATGGCTGTTTATGGGAGCAGAAGTTAATCAACGTTGGATCATTATCCTCAGAATGCTGATTACATCCTGTTCTGCACCGTGCTGACGCTGGATTTATAGAAGTTAAGTGGCCTGTTTTGTTTGTGAACTGTGCCCTTATGTTCTAACTGAGCCTTCTGTACTTTCACACTTTCTCCTATTGTTTTCATGATACATGTTTATATGTTATATGTTATTTGTTATTTGTATATTTATATGTTTATATTTCAGCGGGTTTTCTCGGTTGGGCGGAGTCTTGCAGTAGAAGATACCACGTCACAGAGGTTCTACTGTTAGCGTTTTCGTTAGGGACTGTGCGAATTTCCTACAGTGAAATTTGCTAGCGACAATCGTTGCTATATCTGTTTAGTTGTGACGAGTTGTGCTTTATTTCTGTTTCTTGTATATATATATTTTTTTTTTCTTTTTTTCTTTTCTCTCTTTCTTTGTGTTTTTAGTTTCGATTTCGATTGTTTGTATTTGTAGGTCTCCCCTTTGCTATTATTCAGTTCTTTACGTATATTTTTGTGTATACACTGTAGCGTCATTTGTTAGTCATATCTTCGCATATTTCTTTTTAGTTTTGCTGTTTGTGTATTTGACTTATGCGAATGTTTTCGTATTGTTTGATCTTTGTTGATTGTTTACATTGACTCTGATCTTTGTTATTGTTTACATTGACTCTGATCTTTGTTATTGTTTACATTGACTCGGATCTTTGTTGTTGTTTACATTGACTTTGATCTTTGTTATTGTTTACATTGTTGGTGACCTTTGCTATTGTTTACATTGTCTTGTTATTGTTTACATAGTTCTTGCATAGTTAGCTTTCACTATTGTTGATATATGCTCATGCACTATTGGTCTATAGTGCACTTATCATAACAAACTTTTTTTTTGCTTATGCACTATTGTAGTGCAGTTATGATAAATAACTGATGATTATGCACTGATTTGGGTAGTGCACTGTTAATTAAGAGGTGACTTGTGATATTATTATACATTTGATAATACAAGTTGGTGTCAACTCCTGTTTCCCACAGAGATTGGGTTCAACATAGAGATTATACAAGCACTTTATTAAGTCTTGTTGCTATTTAACATTGAAATAAGATAATTAATTATTTCAGGTTCTGTACTCACATTTTGGACATCATGTCTACTTTTGAGTACTTTATTGAGCAGGGTAAAGCCCTTGGGAAGACAGGTGATAAATTAGAAGAATTTGCGACTGTTCAATATGCCAAGGCATTGAAGTCGGAAGAAAAGAAAATGAAAGAACAAACTGAACAAAAGAGAATAGAGGCTGAAATAGAACAAAAGAAACTGCAGATGCAGGTGGAGGAAAAAAGATTTCAAATGGAAATGGAAAAACAAAAAAAAAGAGAAGCAGAATCTCAGGAGAAGAGGCTTCAGGCTGAAGCTGAAAATAAGAGACTTGAAAAAGAAGCTGAAGAAAAAAAGTTACAGGCCCAGGCTGAAGCTGAAAATAAGAGACTTGAAAAAGAAGCTGAAAATAAGAGACTTGAAATAGAGGCTGAAGGAAAAAAGTTACAGGCCCAGGCTGAAGAAAGAAAGTTACAGGCTGAGGCTGAAGAAAGAAGGTTACAAAGAGAGGCTGATGAGAGAAAAGCAAAAATGGAACATGATGAAAAAGTCTTAGCTTTAGAGTTAGAGAAGTTAAAGTTATTGAACACTGGTAATGCTAATGAGGCAAATAAGGTGTCAAATAAGACTAATGCTAAGGATTTCAAGCTTAATCTACCAGCATTTAATCCCTCAATCGATGATATAACATTTTATCTAGATAGATTTGAAAGTGCATGTAATGTGCATAATATAGATAAAACATTATATGTGTATCATCTGTCCAAGATACTTAGAGGTGATGCTTTGACTTTGTTGAGTATGGTAGATGTGCCTGACAAAAACAACTATGAGGTTGTCAGGGCGGCATTGTTAAAGAAGTACCAACTTAACGAGGACGGATATCGTCTTAAATTTAAAACCATGTTACCAGAAACTGGAGTTGAATTCTCTGAATTCATCTCAGGCATCCGTCTTACTTTTTTACGATGGGTTGAGTTGTCTAAGACAGAAAATACATTTGAAGCTCTTATGGATTTACTACTTAGAGATAAGGTTATGTCTTCTGTTAATGAAGCTTTTCTATCTTTTCTTCATGAGCGTAAGCCTAAAAACATAAAAGAAATGGAAGAATACTGTAGCCAGTATGTTACTGCGCATCCGCACATAACCATTAGTAACTCTAAGGTGAAAGAAGGTCTGCCAGTTGCTTCGGCAGCACCTTATGGCCCAAATTTTATGCGTAAATTTCAGGGTAGCCAGAAAAATTTCAATAAAAAGAGTAATCGTAATTATGCCCAGAACCATAGTGATCAATTCCAGGGTGATTCTTCTTCCCAGAACTGGAGACAACCTAATACTACACGTTATTCTACTCCGGTTAACTTTAGAAATTTTCACAAAGGTAATCGGTACAGAGGAAAATATTTTATGCAGAGACCTCAATACCAAGATAATAGAGGTTCTCAACAACATAGAGATAGTAATGACAGTTATGGAAACTGGAACTCAAACCAGGATAAAAATTACAGTAGGGACTTTAATGATAATTGCAGAGGCAATAATGGTCGCGGTAGATTGCAACATAAGAGAAAAAGATATCAACAGACAAACTCTGTTCAACAAGAATCTCAGGGAGCAGATAAACAGGTTAATAATGATAAAGACCATAATGCTATCGGATGCTCATCTTTTGATTTTGGTAGGGCAAATAAATGTATCCAATGCAGTACTTTATTTGATCCGAAAACCGTTAGTACTTTAAGCTGTGGTCATCCTTTGCCCGCTCTTCCTGCTAATGTTGCTCATGATGGGAGAGGTTCTCTTATATTACATAAGGGGCTAGTAAATAGTAATCCAGTCTCAGTGTTGTTTGATTCTGGATGTACTACTGTCGGCGTTAGGCAATCTCTTGTAGATCCATCCTGTGCTACAGGAAAAGTCATCAAATGTGTCACATTTGGTGGCACGTTAGAAAAGTATCCTACTGCTATAATACACATTGCTACTCCTTTCTTCACGGGAGAGGTCCACGCGTGTCTACTTCCAAACCCTATTGCGGACCTTATTATTGGTCGTATTCACGGAGTTAGGGAATGTACCCCACAGCAGATTGCTGTTTGGGAAGAGCAAAACATTGAAGCTACCAATGCGGTGGTCACAAGAGCACATGCTCTGGATCCACCTCAAACTTCATTAACTAATAATGATGAAGTAAATGACCAAGATAGTCACTTGACTATTACACGTGACTCATTTATCAAATTGCAAGAAGAAGATCCTTCTTTACAAAAATTCTTCATTCTAGCAAAAAAAGGTGATCCTAATCAGAACACTAATAGGAAATCTTGGATTTCTATGAAGAACGGCGTACTTGTACGTATGGTACAAGACTCGACTACGTCCACTCATTCACAAATTCTTGTGCCTAAGAGCATGAGATTGCAAATATTGCAACATGCTCATGACTCGCAATGTGCTGGACATATGGGTTTTTCCCGTACAAAGTCGAGGGTTCTTGCGGCTTTCTTTTGGCCATTTGTGAGCAAGGACATACGAATGTACTGTCGCTCTTGCAAAGTATGTCAGGAGGTCAAATCTAAAGGACCACGACATGCTGCGCCTATCCAGGCTGCTGACATTCCTATTCGCCCTTTTCAAAAAATGGCAATAGATATTATCGGTCCTTTTAGAATTAAGTCGGCTAGAGGACATCAATTTATCCTTACATGTGTCGATATGTGCACACGTTGGCCAGAGGCAATACCTCTCAAGAGCATCTCAACTGCTGATATCGCAGACGCTCTTTGGCTGATATTTTCTCGCTTGGGTTTTCCCGGAGAAATATTGTCAGACCATGGCACTCAACTTATATCAGACACTATGTCACAGGTAATGTCTATGCTACACATTAAAAGGTCTCTCAGCAGTATCTATCACCCAATGTCTAATGGGTTGGTCGAACGTTTAAATAGGACTCTGAAAACTTTACTTGGTAAAATAACTGAGGATCATCCTCAGGATTGGGACAGGGTCTTACCCGCGGCTCTCTTTGCGTATAGAGAGGTCCCCAATGAACATACGGGGTTTTCCCCTTTTGAACTTGTCTTTGGCGCGCAACCGCGCGGCCCTATGTCTTTACTTCACGATCTAATCACTGCCGATAATATTAGCGATGAGACTCAATCTTCTTATGAGTACGTCATTGCTCTTAGGCAAAAGATCATCGAGGCATGCAAACTAGCAACTTCGTCTTCAGAATTTGCTAAAGAAAAGGCAAGGCAGTTTGCAAATAAGAATAGATGTCTACGACAACTTTGTCCAGGTGACAAAGCTCTCGTTCTACTTCCTTCAAGGGAGAACAGACTTCTAATTGCATGGAAAGGTCCATATGCAATAGTCTCCAAAATTTCTGATGTCGACTATGTTGTCGATATTGATGGAAAGCATAAAACTTTCCACATAAATATGCTCACAGAATTTTATGAAAGACCTGACTATTTGCAGCCTATTTTCCAGGCTACGGACAATTCACAAGCAACTCGTGGTCAGTACTCATCTCTGTCAGTTATACAGGATGAGGAAACTACTTTTTCTGATGTCAATCTTCCTCTTTCTATGGTCCCACTTTATTCTACGGAATCTTGGAAAAACGTGACCGTTTCTCCAAATCTTTCCGCTGAGGAACATCGACAAGTTTCTTCGATGTTGCAAACATTTCAGGATGTTCTTACAGACATCCCGGGACACACACATGTCATAGAACATGACATTGTGCTAACTGATCACAATCCTATCAGAGTCAGACCATATCCAATACCTATTCATTTCCAGTCTCAAGTCGAAAAAGAGTTGGATGAAATGATACGTTTGGAAATCATTGAACCATCCACTTCAGCATACTCTTCGTCTATGGTTATTGTTCGAAAGAAGGATAATAACATTCGCATTTGCGTAGATTATCGCAAATTGAACCAAGTTACGAAGTTCGATGCTGAACCTATGCCTTCATTAGAAGAGCTACTCAATAAACTTTCTAATTCTAGATTCTTTACCAAACTAGATTTGTCTAAAGGTTATTGGCAAGTCCCGCTAACTGAACGTGCCAAACCTTTTACAGCTTTTTCTACACCTAGGGGTTTATTCCAATGGAATTTCATGCCTTTTGGTCTTATGAACGCCCCTGCTACATTCGTACGCATGATGCGGCGAATTCTCGCATATCGTACAGATGTCATAGCATACCTAGATGATATCTGTCTATTCAGTGATTCTTGGGAAGATCATTATTTGGGTTTATACGAATTACTGTCTACTCTTCGCGAGTATAACTTGACTGCAAAACCCTCTAAAGCCTTTATAGGATTTAGCGAGATTTCTTTCCTAGGTCATCGGGTTGGTCATGGTCTTTTAAAGACAGAGGACCACAATGTTTCAAAAATACTTAACATTTCGGTCCCTAAGACGAAGAAACAAGTAAGGAGTCTATTAGGTTTGATTCAATTCTACGGACGATTCATTCCGAATCTGTCCTCCATTATGGCACCGCTTTCTACTTTATTGAAGAAAGGGTCGCCTAATCTGATCCGCTGGTCTAAAGAATGTCAATCCTCATTGGACCAGGTTAAAGCCCTATTTTCATCTCCACCTATTCTTAAGTTACCTACTATTGAGAAGACTTTTGTTCTTCGAAGTGACGCCTCGTCAACAGGGATTGGGGCAGCACTAATGCAGGAGTATTCTGATACTTTGCATCCGGTGATGTATATCTCTAGGAAATTAAACGCTGCAGAAAAGAATTACTCGGTTTTAGACCGTGAGTTATTGGCTATGGTATGGTCTATTCTGAAGTTACAAAGATTTCTTCTAGGCGCACATTTCATTGTGGAAACCGACCAGAAAGCGCTTACTGCTATTCAGAGCAAAAACTTGAAGAGCTCGAGGTCCACTCGTTATGCCATAGCTCTTCAACCATTTCATTTCTCGGTTCGAGCTATCCGTGGTTCGGATAATGTAATGGCAGACATTCTGTCCAGATGTCCACACGATTCCACATGATTCTTCTGTCATATATATATATTTCCTGATATACAGTCCAATGTTATAATGACATGTTAGTAGATTTTGTCTCACTTTTTTTTTTTTTTGAGGGAAATTTATAACATTGTACCATGTAATTATCTAAGAAGGCTTAGTTAGTGATATACGGGCCAAAAGATCACTCGGCCACATTTAAATAAATTATTTTCAGGATTGTATTAAGAAATTTACCAGTTGTCTTTAAGATTTGTGTTATTGATATTTTCGCAGCACATCATTGAAGTCTGCGAGTTTATGTCCATTGTGGAACTTTGAGGATATCAAGTCCTGTCCTACATTGGGAGCGGATGATGTCCACATCTTCTTCTATTGAATGTTTTGTGTCACCGAAGAGCAACACATGTATTACTTATTAATTACTGTTACTTTATATAATGTAATAATATAGTGCGGTATATTAGTAAATTACACCGCTATTTGCAACACATTGTATGATAACACATAATATATTTAATTTCATATATTGGTATGAGTATATTTTGATTGTCATTATGTTGTTGCCATCATTGTGGCGTGTGTTGGTGGCACCTTCCTGGAATATATCAGCGTATACTTAGATAAATTTTTTCTCTAAGGATCTGAGATATGATCTCAGTGTCGCTCCATGCGTTGAGCTAATTTGTTAGGTATATATCCACGCATCATACGTGCGTTAGGAGCCTAGATTTTTTCCGGCTCCAGGATTTAAAAAAAAAAAAAAATGTTTCATTTTTTTTTTTTTCCAGGGAGGGTGCGGTAATGTTACGCACGGATCATTATTATTTTTCGTTTGTATAAACATTTTTTGATATGTATGATCATTTTTTGACTGAAGTGTGTATTATGTTTTCTATGGTCAAAGGGACATAATCCGAGTTATCGAAACTACAATTTTTTAGGAGTTGCCTTCTCTTGTATAGAGACACGTTCGGTCTATAATTTCTTGAACGAAGCGTGACCACATCTCCTTATTTGGTAGTACCAGTCAACTATGGTAGATGTCTGAAACCTTTCTTAACGCTTCTTTTCATGACCATAAAAGGCGCGACTGTGTAAGACTTTTATCTCGAATGTTCTTCGAATCGTCTTATTGTGAACGGCAACTCAGAGATTGTCGTTCTGCGCATGTCAAAAACCGGGAGTTCGTTCTGTGTGTTCCGCCCAGTTGGGGAGTTTAGAAATGGTTTAAGAAGCGAGCAGACGCAACTGCGTCTTGTGATTCTCTGAGGGAAATACAGTGTCTTAGTGAGTTAGTTAGCTAACTAGACTATTTCCCAGTATTATGCAGCCTGCCTGGAGGCATATGTTCATGGTTGATTTTCCGAAATAAGGTAATTCCTCTTGTATCGAACTTTATGCTATCATCTAGAGGTTCGTCATTTTGTCGCCTATTTGCTCGCCTGTGTGATGCAAAATGGAGAGGTACTTTGACTAGGATTAAGTCACCAGTATCTGTATACCTGAACTAGTTAAATATATATGGGTCGCTCTAGACCAACAAGACTGTTGTCTGTGTTCCAGGATTCGTTATATCAGAGATCACGTCCAAGTCAGATGGTTAGACTTAGGAACATTATAAAGGTCGAGCTGACCTGTAGCCCATGTATGCTATTCACGTGCAGACAGTGAACGGACTTATTGTATACAACTGATCTGCTAGCATCAGAATGGGAGCATTTATTATTGTTTATGAACATTGAAGATCTGTAGCTGACACTGTTGCAGAAGTTATAGAAATTATTATTATTTATACAGCTTCACGAACTAGCACTCGATGATTGATGAATTTCTGAATCTATTGAACTGTGATGTCTTATGACGCATATATACAACAGCTATCATTGCTGACTACAGAAATTGTTTTCAATGTGCCATATCATCTTGCTGAACTCGTTAACCATGTTGATGTCATAAGTATCATGACTGTTTTGTGGCGTGCAATAAATGAAAGAAACTTATACAACGAAGTTACCCTTTCTATGACTCTACACGTCATGTTGCCTGTGTGATAACCCTGTGAACTGTTCCACTACCACATACACAGCAACATCCTAAATCAGAGAAGACACCTACATCTTACACTTTAACACCAGGTGTCGATAAGGGTGGCAAGTTACCACTTCAGCACAAATCCACCCTTATCATTTTTTCATCTTTTTCTCACATTATATTTTTATTTTTATTAAACCACTAAGTATTGAGTTTAATAAAGTTCGTCATGAAGATCCAAACGTTGTTATTTCCATGTGTGAATCTAAGGTTTGTTCCATGTGAAGAAGAATTTATTCCATAAGCGAAGATCTTGATATGAATCGTTCGTTAATGAAGACTGAGTTAATAGTTCCCGTCTGTATTCCATGCAAGGATGAATCTAAAATTTGGCAGTTTCATTTAGTCCATCTGATTCACATTGGAACTCGATAAGTCCACAGATGACGTGAATATTGATTTTTGAGTGTATCATACCGATTGAGACGAATGGACACAAACCAAAGTCCAAACGTTGATAATTGAAGCCATGAAATAAGTCTCGTGTTACATCGTAACATTAATGCGCAGAATGTAACCATAAGTTAGGTCATTGCAGGTTTCTTCGACGTGTAATTCGTATGACTCTAGTTCATAACATATCATCCATTTCAACTGAAGTTGTGATGCAGAAACATATCAAATGTACATATAGTCCAATCTCACTCCTTGAACGCATGAATAAAAATATCTTTTCACTTGACTCAGCAGGATTGCGAGAGAGTGCGTCATCCTTTACATTTTCCGTTCCTGGCATTGACTTAATTGTAGATATTAATGTAATAATACAATATTGACGTGCTTGACACAAAATTCAGTACGCTCGTGAAGTATTTGATAGTACAGTCAAGGAAAATCGAAACATCGTTCTACGTTTGAAGTGGAACTGTCAAGTTAGTAGAACTTGAATTCCATCAAATGATTACTTGTACTTGAATGCGAACGTTACTGACGTTGAACATTGCCTGCATCTGACGGAGAGATACATTTGCGTAAAATTTAGTAGCACCAGTTGACCTCAAATATAGGAGGTATTTAATAGAAAATGTTCCCTAGAAATTTAGTGGACGCGATGTTAGCTTATGCAGTCCCTGTCACTTTCATAGGAATGTCCTTTTTCAAGACAAATAGACGATATACGAACGTATGCTGCATTTGTTGAGCATAGTTAGAACAATCAACCACGTTACTGCCTATCGTAGGCATGGTAAAAATAACAAAGACGAAAAGACAAAATGTTATCGTAGATAAGACAACACAAGTGTCACCCAATAGAAAAGCCTACAATAACTAAGCAATATAAGAATAAATAACCAATAAAGAGAAGAAATGGTGACTGACAATGCTGAGTCATCAAAGAATGTGATAAGTAACCCTAATATCTATAGGCTAATATCTGCGTGAAGCAGAATCAGGTACCAATTGTAGCCTGAGAGAATGGTGATGAAAGTAAACACAATTGTCACGCTCCATAACCAACCGAGCGTCTCTATTGGTCGTAAATGTTACCAACGCCTCACCATACCTGCTATTGGTATGTGGCAACAGACGCACAAAGTTAACTTCTGCCGTGTAGTGAAAAAATTGCCAAGTGTCTGTCATGTAGTACCTTGTGGCAGATGACGCACTAACACGGTGCGAGAATATGCACATTTCCCAATATATGTTGGATCATTGTCACTAACATGGGAACACGAGTGCTGTGCAACCTTAGTTGCATGAGGCAAATTGCAATGTTTATCACTAATGGATGTATAATTCTTTCTATAACCTGGATTACCCTGTTGGACATGAGTATGATAACTCCTACCCTGTAAAGGTACATTTGTAGAGCATGTAGTAGTAGACAGATCAGAAGTACTACGTACATTCTTTTGTTTCAATGTACTTGTATTAATTTTATTGAGTATCTTCCTATCACTCTTAATATCAACCATATGTTTCAACATGTTACTCTTCTTAGTACACTCCTTTCCCTTGTTGACAACGTCAACAGTTTTCTTAAGATGAGTTGGTGGCTGATCATGTCGCCATGACTTGTCACCTGAATTGGCAGTATTGTTCTGCCGAGGAAAGATGTACTTGCCTCGAAATGATTTCCTAATCTGCACTGGAGTTGTACAATTGACATTGGTGGACGTCTTTAAAGATACATCATAACATGTACGCATCACCGTGTCAACTGGAGTGACAATTGATGTGCATGTAGTGTCAATGTCACAACTTGGAATATCCCCTTTGCTATTAATATATTTATTATTTTGTTGGAGAGTTTCATCTTTCTCCTCTGTTTCACAAATGGTACAAAGACGAACATTAGAAACTGTTGTGCAGCACATATTCAACTTATTGGCACGTAATTGAGCCATAGCAACGACGGCGTTAGCATTGCCATGAAATTGCAAATTCTTCCTTTCCCATTCATTAATTTCTTCCGGGGTGCAATCCTTACTGCCATGGATGCGTCCAACCATCAAATCGGCTATCGGATTCTTCAACATGCAGACCTTAACGTCACTTGTGAACAATGGTGTGTTAATATAAATTATTGCAGTGGGGTAGTACTCAACAGTACCCCCAAAAGTAATACAACTGACATATTCATTGGTAGCACTACTTGGGTGGACTAGTGGCTGCCTGACTCCAATGGTAGTTGATCCCGAATCTCTCAAAACTGAGACTACTGAACCATTAACTATCCCTCTGTTGAATATTAGGGAGCCTGTGCCGTCATTAGCCGAAAGACCAACTTCTGGCTGAAGGTGTCCACAATTCAGCACTGTCTCTTTGGCCTTCTGAAAAATAAGATTACAATCATGGCAACTATTTGCCACATTATAATTAACAGCACAACATGAAGACGAAGATTGTGACTGATTATTAGTATCAGAAACAATAGAGGTCGTACCATCTGTGAGTGCCGCCCCTGCACTGTGCTCAAATTGTGATGGTCTACGTGACTGAGACCGATGTCGGGGATGGTCAACAGAATTATTTCTTTGCCTACCATTATAGTTATTATTTTGAGATCTAGAATTATGATTATTATTTTGCCAATTGATACCATTGTTAATGGTATTACTATTAAATTGTCTGTTCCAATTTGACCTTTGTTGAAAGTTATTGTTATGCCTGAACTGAGGTGACTGATTTCTAAATTGCTGGCTACCTCTGTTGAAATTACTATTATTGTTATAATTGCCAAATCAGAGGCACATCTCCAATCCAACCTGCAAGTCTGAAAGGAAGAGCTGGAGAAGAGAGGGATGGTCATAAGCAGCTCTAAAACAAAATCCATGGTGATATCACGAGAAGAAAGAAAACATCAGATTAAGTTGGGAGAACAGGTCCTGGAGCAGGTCGACCACTTTAAATATCTCGGAGCTATTATAGACCGAAAGGGAGGCATCAAAGAAGAGTTGGCCACTCGAAAAGCAGCGGCTGGGAGACTTTTTCAGGCCATAAATCATGGATTCCTCAGCAAGAAAGAGGTTGGTAAGAAAACGAAGATGGCTGTATACCGCTCCACCTATGTCCTAGTCTTGACATATGGATGCGAGTCGTGGGCAATGGCTACAACCCACAAAAGCCAGATCCAAACCTCAGAAATGAGGTATCTGAGGAAAGTGGTTGAAGTAACAAGAAGAGACATGGTCCGCAACCAGACGATCCGTCAAGGCCTAAAATCCCATCCGCTGCAGACCCAAATAGAACAGTCCCAACTAAGATGGTTTGGCCATGTCTGCAGAATGGGAGAAAATCGGCTACCACGACAAGCATGGGAAACAAATAGCCAGGGATCCAGACCTCCATGCCATCCTCTTCTCTCCCACCTTCTCTCCGATCTCCTCTGCCCACCAAGGTGCCCTCTCTCTCCGGCTCCCAAGTCGGATCCCACCGCACGCCCCCGCAGCAGCTGTCCCCATGATATCCCCAAATTTACTCCAGAGGGTTTCCAAGTCATCAGGCCGCTCCCCCGTGTTGCCCACCGCTGCAGCAATAAGCCCCTGATATCTAGTCTTAATTTCTGGCTCTCTCAGCCCGTAGGTCCCAATGCTCACCTCTCCCGCTCGTCCACTTGGTCTCCTGCGCGATGCCGAGCAGCTCCCAGGCCGAGCAACCCCCCCAGTTGTCCGTTTGACTGCCAGCAGGCAGTGATCACTTCCAACCTCCGGCCGCCCCCCCCCCAGACTCCCGCATCCCGGACACATTTGAATGAGCCCCTCCGAACAATGGCACAGTCGACCACCGACCTCTCACCCTCTGTCGGCCCACATCCTGCGCATGCATGCATGCGCCCATGGGGGAACCCCGTGTTTGTAATGATCAGATTCCGCTCACTGCAGAATCTAAGGAGTCGCTTTCCACCGTCACCGAGAGCACCCCCTCCACATCCTCCGACAACCCCACCCCATCCAGCATGGCCATCCCCAACTCTGGCATTAAAATCTCCGAGCATGATAACTTCACCCAGGCAGTCATCCACTGTCCCCCGAAGCAGCCCGAAGAATTCCCCCCTGACCTCCGCTCTCCCATCCCCACCCGGCCCATACACCACGACCAGGCTGACCATGGTCTCTCCCTCTTTTAGCCTCACAACCACAATGCGCTCCGAGACAAAGTTCCACCCCCTGATACCATCTTTTTGATTTTGGGCCACAACGCAACCCACACCCCCCTTAGCTCTTTCGGATATGGGCACACCACTGTAGAGCAGCGTGTTGCCATTGAGATCCATGACTCCTTGTCCTTTTTTCTTTGTTTCCGTTATAGCCAGGATCTCCAGCTTTGCCCTCCCCATCTCCTCCACCAGCTCCTCTTCCCTCTCATTTATACCTCCTGTGTTCCATGTTCCATAAATCGTAGTCCGCAGTCCGTTCCAGCCCGTCGCCCTTAGAATCAGTCCGGTTTTCTCTCTCGTGTTACTCGTAATCGTGGTTTAAAGCAAACAGGTGATTGGCCTGTTGTGCCTTTGCATGGTGGAGGGGCTGCCTCCTTACGGCATTGCAGTTCAAGTAGACATATTACCGTCAGTTTCCAGTTACTTAATTTTCGTCAGAACATCATGGGTTGTGTACGCGCGCTGCCTTTATACAGTCAGCCGGTAATGATACCCATTAGTTTGGCGAAATATAGATCATAAAAAATGACCAACAATCCTTCCATAATGGTTATCCAACAACCATAAATTCCATCAACTCATTATCATAATATGGACTGACCCTATGTCCTTATCTCAATATATAAATTTGGCAAATATGAAGCCTAACACTGGAAGGAATTAAAACACGTCTTCATGGCTTGACGGTGAGAATAAAAAGGGTGAAGTACATTAGTCACCAAGCGTGACCATATCAACGCTACCACGTCACAATCGAACCATGCGATTTGTGTTCACTAAAAAACCATGAAGCATAAAAGTATTCTATATTAAAAATCTCTCGACCTCAAAATGCGTACCCCAAACGCGCTGCTAACTGTAGCAGACGACATTGTTAAAACATGTCGTAACACATTGTTAAGTTATAATTTCGCGGTGGAGTTAAATGTTTGAGATCCCCGCATGTGAGTCTAGGATAGACGCACTTTTGAGTGTATCTAAGTTAATTGTATGTTTGATTATTTGCGCACCACCGCGCACGATGTTTGAACGGTATGACGCGCTTTGTCGCGGTGATCTGTTCCCATTCAGCAATGATGCTTGAGGCAGATCCCGATATTAGCCGTCTATGATAGACGTGATTTTTTCATGTACTTGCCCTAAGTCAAGGGAAGGCATGCAGTTGATATTGCTACAATTATTTGAAAGATGAAGAAACCTTTCTTGAAGTACCTTACCTAGAATTGTTCCAGAATATATATATATATATATATATATATATATATATATATATATATATATATATTGTAGCAGTAATATTTTGTAGTCACCAAAGTGTAGTGGTAATATTACTACTGTATGTTGGGGATGTTGAAGGCTGTATGGAAGGGTGTCTCGTGTCTGGTAGGTTGTCTGATGTGTTGATAGAATATGAAGGTCCATACAGGACTACAGTACACAGGTCAAAAGGTCGTCACTTTGACTCACAACGACGAAGTCAAGTAATGGTAACAGCTGATGACGTTTTATCATGGATTTATTCACGATACAGGACAGTAGACGTTCATCATCATATATATAGTCAGTACGATACATGACGACATACAGCATAGCAATGGTGAATAATATAATTGGCTTCAATGCATCATAAACGACTGTAGATATATTCAGGTGCTGAAACCATCATCCTTTTCTAGCTACAGCCAAGATATAAAGATGTAGGAGATTAAATCAACTCTCCCTTTCTGACCCCCAGCAAGACAGACGTATCTTCTGGAGTACATCAGGCAATGTCCTCTAAGTTCCTTTAATGGCAAAGGTGTCAAACCTTGACTGACATGATACCGCCGGAGCAACAGAGTTCAACCAACAGATAGCCCTTGGGGCATGCACCAACCCGATGCATAAAAGATATGGTGATTCGTGAGCTGAAACTTCTCATGACAGTAGACTCTTTCCCGCCCAGTGGGAAAGTTAGCGAGCAGACTACAAAATGTCAATCATAAAAGCTGGCGACAAATAATAATCATATGAAGAGCAATTACCTTTCTTCAGAAATAAACACCACAACTCACACGCCTCCAGGCGCTTAGAATCACAAGGGAAAAATCATCTGTAGATATACTAACACAAGAGGACTTCCTTTTTCCGCGTCAAAATGAACATGGACGCTGAAACACGTCTCACTCTCATCGAAATCTCTCTTCACTCCTGGAACGGAAGTCTTTCTCAAACAACCTTAAATTCGACACATGAGCAGTAGCGCTTGACCCCTGAGTTAAACTCAAACGGAACGATGTTGGACACATACCAAGCAAAGATACTGACCAAATCGAGCCTTAAATGGTCAGGGAATAAACATCAACTCAGGTTCCAAACATTCCAAGAAAAGCTGACCTTTTCGAGCCATATAAGGATAACAACCAGACATAGATCTAATAATAGACCGTCAGGTTAAGACACAAGAGAAGATAACAACCATTGTAAAAATGTAACCTCAGCTAACCAAGAGTTATCCACCTTAGATTACAAAAAATTAAAGTGTACAATCAAGACAGATAAATATATATATTGACTCAGAAAAATCTGTGCGTAACATATATATATATATATATATATATATATATATATATATATATATATATATATATATATATATATATATATATATATATAGCCAGAAAACGGCTCGTTTTTGAGTATCCCGCGTCAGGTTCTCTTTCTCCTACAGCGGTACCGTAGAGCTTCAGCTAGACCAGATGGGTCAAGCTGCCAGTGCGTCCCATTAACGCCAGGAACGAATTGAAGTCTTAAACATAACGTGTATCTACATAAGGAAGATAAACATGGCTAATTCGATAGACCGATATATCATATTAAGTCGTAACCTTGAAGTCATAACGACCAGTGATGTCAGTCAACGGCCATGTTGCCTGTTATATATGCCAATGCTTATTTGATGATATACTTTGCCATAAAACTATGTTGATGCCACTATACCTATCCATGATGTCAGTGTGCTTACTCGTCAATAAACTGTATCGTCATGTACCTTCAACAATGGGTCCAGCATTTGTTCATCGCCAGTTTTGGTCATACTGTTTCGACCCATTAACCAACGTTTTCCGAATTTAACTATACCACCATATCCCAGCGTTAAACGGCCCACATCACATTATTTGCGTAATCAAATTATACGTCGGCAATAGACAGTAAGCCCGACAGGCCAGTCAACGCAATACAAATACACGCCAGTAACAAGCATTCATACCCTTCGACGTATGCTGAGGGAGACGGAGCACCAATGATGTCGATTCTGATAAAAAATAACAATAACAATAAACAGTTTTCCTCATCGTGTGTCATATCTATCACCAGTGACTTCTTCCTATAACTTGTTCCACTGGCGTTTGTCTGGTATTTTTTTTTTTTTTTTGGCGTCACGTTCACATTGGAGTTTACACAAGGACGGTGAGATAAATTACCCATCTGCGGACATATGAGTATTACATCCATGCATCTAGAAGACAGAATGAGGTAATAGCATCCGGATAGAAATATTGCGAAGATATTACATGAGATAAAAGTAAGAAGTTATTTCTAATCACTGACGAGAATAGTACAGAAATCTCACTTTCATATTTGGAAGACATGCCCTTTGCATTAACACACAGAAATTTCCTAATGGAAATATGTTTAATTAATCTACCAAAACACACAGGTGTTGAAACGATTGGAGGGCATTCTCAAAACATAGGAAGAACAATATTCCTGATTGGACCCTACCTAAATCGTAACAAAGAGGGGGGGGGGAAGCAAAGTGTAATATAACCTGACACTTTAGTCAGTTTAGAACACTGTGAAAATTCACCTCGCGCCAAGAAGACAACCAGACCTTGCCAGATTTAATTTACCAGACCCGACTTTTTTTGAGCATATTGAGGACCATTGCTACCACTTTAACACAGAAAACCGGAATCTGAGGATACTGTAACACAAAGTCAAAGGGAACTTATTGCTAACATAACAACACGCCAGACCACGTGTAAGAGGCATCGTAAAGCTGCCTTAAACTATGTCTCTGAGCCAGTGGTCTGTGAGCCTAAATATTGGCGTAATTTGTAAATTTTAAATTCTATATTTTGCATTATTAACAGGTGAACTAATATGTATATATTGACATGTGAATATTAATATGTGAAAATTGCTGGTGGATGTCAAACTCATTTCAGGCTGGCAATCTCAGCATATAGAATGTTGACTTTATGAACCACCACTGCCAGTGCCGATGACTGCTTTCATGGCGAGTTTCTTACACAGAACCAAAAGCAGATGTAGTCCCACGTTCTATGCGGAGCAGGGAGTGAATGATGAAAGAAATGATGTACATAATCTATATTATTAACATTTTCAACCAGCGTAGGTGTAAATATAAACATATTCAATCTATATTGTTAACATTTTCATACATGGTAAATGTAAAGAAAGCTTTCCGCTCAATGGGATTAATATTAATTCTCAGCGATTGTAAAAGTTCTGAGGTAGATAGGATGGTGTCATAGGAAGAGAGGGACACATAAGTTTGTGCCGGGAAACTCAATACTCAAAGGGTATTTGTTTCTCTTCTTTTGTGACACTAGTTGGTGGTACCAGTTGAGGGTACTATCTCTGGAACAAGTGAGGGTATAAGTGGCCTGAAGTCAACGCTAGACACCATCATCAGACGGGTGTTAGGGACGCGGGACCAGCTTGTACTTATTCCCTGACACAATTTGGAACTTGCTACAACTTTCAAACTTGACCAGTGACGAGTGTCATCCAGTCATCCATCTACAAAGAACCAAACATCAGCTGTAGCAGAACAGACAAACTCATTGGCAGTTAAGTAGAAACATAAAAGCTGCCAAGCGAACTATCCAATTTTTAACTCCATAACATCACTCGATGATGACTTTTGTTTGTTAAAGCATTATTTATTTTTATAACTGTTAAAACATAATTGATTATTACATTTGTTACTTGTATTAAGACAAATATAAAGTTGATTTAATCATTTTGAATGTACTACAACTGTATGTCTCAGACAATTTCTTAAGCGTACTTAAACAGAGGTTTATATAATTATAAGAGGAAATTCGCTTACGAGCTAACGAAGTTTAAGAAAACCCTAGAAAACAGTAGACGGCAGATCCTAGAGTTAACATTTGCTGAGCCTCATGCAGTATTGTTCTCGCTTTTCTGAATATCTTGTGAATACTCCCTTGAGGTAGAAGCATTAATATCCTTCTACCTACAACTCTGCCAAGAGTAATCTTGTGCGAAGGTAGACACCTTTGAAGACACACATTAGCTTCTCTTGAGTTTTAGCCACTGATGAACTACTACTAATTCAGAGCTAAGGGGAGGCCACCCGTGACAAGCAGGGGACGCCAAATGCTAACTGGCCGAGAGCTATGGATGCAGAGATGCAAACCATGAACCAGCGCTGTGGCACCACACGAAGAAAGGCTACCGACCGTGCAAGGTGGATACAGTTTGTTGCTGCCCACCAAGCGTGACTGCTTTGTCAGGTAGTAGCCAAAGATCATAGACGAAGAAGATTGGCATTCAAAGAGTGGCCCAGAACGGGAGTGAAAAAATAAGCTTTGTTCTCTTGGAGACACAAAAATATTTCCGATTAGTATAGTAGGTAATAGAACAATAAAATCTTATCTGTAGTCTATACTAAGTAAAAATCATGATGTAAAATAATCATAACGAAGTAAACAACTTAATATCGACATACTTTGGAAAGACTTTACAGACCAGAACACAAGAAATATTTCTATAAAAGTATAGTTTTATTTTAATTCTGGTATTGTCAATATCTTCTTCTTCTTCTTTGATCCTTAGCCGCCGACCGTTTGTGACCATCACGCCTGGTGGCGTCTTGTAGGGCAACAACAAATTAATTCTACTTTGCTCGGTCGGTGGTCATCCTTCGTACAGTGCCCCAACTCTGATTCATTCTTTGCATCTCAGCCTCCACAGTCCTCCGCCAAGTATTTTTTGGGCGGCCTCTCTCTCTTTCGTTTTCCTTCAGGGGTCCAAAGCATAGCTGTTCTTGTGATGGCATCGAGGTCTCTTCTGAAAACATGGCCAACCTAGCTCCAGCGTCTGCCAGCTATGATGGTGTGCATGTCCTCTTGCTTGCTCCGAGTAAGCAGATCTTAGTTGGTGATGGTATTCGGCCAAAAGATTCGGTGAATTTTTCTTAGGCATGTTGTGTGAAGAAATGACAATTTCGACTTTTCCTTCTCTGTAACTCTCCAGCATTCCGCACTATAGAGAAGCACAGAAAGCACACAGCTCTGATATAATCTTAATTTTGTCCTTGTTCTGTACTGAGAGGACTTCCAGCTGTTGTTTAGACTAAAAAAAGGCTATTCATGCTTTGTTCATTCTGTTGTTGATGTCTTTGCTTGCTCCGCCGTCTGGTGTTACTATGCATCCTAGGTATGTGAAGGTGTCTGTCTGTTCCAGTTGCTGATTCCTTACTGATATGGGCTCAGGGTTGCTCACATTGAGCGTCATGACCTCTGACTTCTTTAGGTTGATGTTCAAGCCCACCTGCTTTCTATACTTATTGAGTCTATCCGTTTTTTCCTGCATGTGTTGATGTGAATGTGCTAGTAGTGCAATGTCATCTGCATATTCCAGATCTTCTAATGTAGAAAATGTAGTCCAGCTTATTCCTCTTGGACTGCCCTCTGTTGTCTGGCGCATCACCCAGTCTATGACTATTAAAAATAGAGTGGTTTATAAGGGGCATCCCTGTCGTACTCCTGTCTTCACCTCAAAGGTTGGGTTGCTCTGCCCAACGCTACACGTAAAGGTGGCATAGAGGCTTTCTATGATTGGCACTATTGTGATGCAGTACTGCAATTCTGTTTTTCAAGTGGCCCAGTCTTCTTCTCTTTCTCAATTAATTTTGTGTTTGGTATTTTTCTGTAGGTATTTAATTGCGTTTATGACGGTAGGTTTAGTTTATACTCGCACCAGTTTTCTTTTCTTTAAAATTATTGCGATCATGTTGGGTTTTCTTTGCTGGAAATATCGCGGTAATTTCTTTGTTATCAGCACGTGAGGATTTATTGAGAGGGGTGAAAATTTTCCGTTGGTTGGCTAACACCAACAGGCGACGTTAGACAATATGACGTTAGTGGGAAACGCGCGCGGTCGGGATAAACAGGTCACGGCGTGCTTTCAAATCTATTGGCGTAGACCCCGTTATATTTTTGTAAGTGATTCCATTGGGTTAGTAAGACTCTATAGCTATGACGTAGGCCGAAAGTCCGCGGGGATTTTCTTGAATATAAACCCGAGCGGTCTTTTAACGGACCCCCTTTGTCTAGTATTTATCGTTCTGCTGCACCTGGAAGAAAACGCGATAAACTGCGGTTCACGGTACAGTGAAATAGTGTAACTTGTCACATACCAATTACCAACGGCAAGGTTGGCATTGCAAAAGCCGAGAGCTTGATATCGTCAGAGGAGCCAGAATATAACCTACGATCTCAGGCAGTGAAGTCATTCTTCATCTGGGAACCGGCATGTGTCTTAAAATCCAGAGCACTTAGCTCATTATACCACTCCAACAACGGCAACGTGTCAGGGAGATTGGTCTAAATTTATACAGCCAGAAATCAATGTTGTGTTCCTCTAAACTCTGAGCTGGTTAACGGGGCAAGTCAGAGAAGCTATTCAGCAGCAGAGGAGCTTCTATATTTTAGTCAAGTACCTCGTGCTTGATAATCAAGTCATCAGCGCAGTCGTCAGAAACCAGGAGAGAGGGTGAACATTCCTGGTTCTGATAAAGTCAACGAGAGAAGGCGTAACGGAGACACCACCTCAGCAGATGTCGAAAGCGTCAGAGGGATACTGAAGCAAAGAGAGAGAGAGAGAGAGAGAGAGAACGAACGAACGAACGAACGAACTTTATTTTCAAAGGGTTGAGAATTGGACACGCAGGCCCGTCTGACATTCTGCCCTTCCTTTCTCTCACCTTTCATACTGAATTCATTTATTCCCATATGCATTTTACATATCAATGTCAAGGAATTCAACATTGCAAAGTAAAATAAAATAGCACACTCATATTAACATTAACTACTTATGAACATGACATAAAATATGTAGAAAAGTACAAACATCGTCATTAGATTCTATAATTGATATTATAAGAAAAGATAATCTGATTAGGGGGGCATGTAATCAAAACTAATAAAGTATTCGAAAAGTCTACGGTTTTTTTTTTTTTTTTTTTTTTTTTTTTTTTTTTTTTGCGTACGCCCGCTAATACTCGAGGCGAAATCTCAGGTTATTATTTATGTCTAACCTGACATTGATTTTACGTGAGTATCCCTTTATTTCTTGTACAGAGACAGGTGTCCCTCGCCATTCAGGCAAATACTCGCCGATTTCGGAGGTACCCATTGCAGCTGGGTCGGCTCAGGAGCCGCCAGTCCCTGGTCGACGACACTCCTTCAAATGTCCTCGCCAGGTCTCGAGTTAATCCAGTCCAAATCCCGGTCGACGAAAAATCCTCAAATGCCGTCGCCCGGGTTTGATTCTGTATCACCCGGTCGCCAGAGCGGTGTTCTAACCACTACGCTAGCGCGGCTCCCTAGTCTACGGTTGTATGAATAGGGACTGAAAGAGAGCGAACGAACTTTATTTTCAAAGTGTTGAGAGAAAGGAACTTAGGCCCGTCTAAGAGAGAGAGAGAAAGAGAGAGAAAGCGAGAGAGAGAGAGAGAGCCAGCGAGAGAGCGAACGAACTTTGTTTTCAAAGTGTTGAGAAATAGGAACATAGGTTCGTCTAAGAGAGAACGAACGAACGAACTTTATTTTCAAAGGGTTGAGAATAGAGAGAGAGGGAGAGAGAGAGAGAGAGGAGATAGCCGGGACCAGTAGGGTCTGATGATATAATTAGAAGTTAGCCTCTGAGTAATAGATGTTCTATAAGTCTACTAGGTAGCAGTCCAGTGTTTTAGTTAGCGGCGCATATCGCCTAACAAGTTGGAAGCTGTGTAAACATTCGTTTAGGCAGAGTCAGCAGGAAAGAGACAGTAGGAAATATTATAGTATTAGGAAGTGGTGGCTAAAGTTGATGCCCCACCAGTTAGATTGTGGTTTCAATCATTTAATAATTCTATTTTTGTTCCCCAACACGGTGACTGACAGAGTGAATGTGGTTGTGGGTTGTTTTTTTTTTGTAGCTATCTATTTAATTGTTTCCTTGCTTTTCAGGTCTGTGCAACAGTGCGCGATATTTATTTCTTTGCTGTGTGATGAATTTTATTTCCTGATTGTGAAAATAAACTATATATATATATATATATATATATATATATTGCAAACTGGATCAGGCTCTATACTGTACTGGACGTATATTTCGTCTGTATAGTGTGTCTGTGGTCTTAGATAATCCTTGTCTCCTTTTGTTTAAAGGTAGTCAGAGTGAGTGGGGCTATAGCAATTCTGAAGTCACGAAGCGGCAAGGGAGAGTCAATCCAGGTTCTCACCCTTGAGCCAATAGTCTCATCTTTCCACAGTCACGTCATTTCCATCAAAATTCTATCTTCTCGGACTTTCTTACCACTAGGGTCTTGTCTCTATCTTAAGACAACCTCTAGACTTAAATCCACTTCGTGACAACTATGCAGCTTGGAATTCCATAAGCTCTCAGTATTTTCCATAAACTGTCCCTATGTATACTGTCAAAAGCCTTTTCAAAATCAACGAAATTAATGTACAGCTGTCTTTGCCACTCTGAGCACTGCTCTATAATGTTCTTGGGGGTAAATATATGATCTACACATCTTCTGTTCTTTCTAAATCCTGCTTGTTCTTTCCTCAGTTTGTGGTCTACTGCTTTTGAAATTTTCTGCATAATTATCCTGCCTAGTATTTTGCTGGGAACTGAGAAAAGAGTGATTCCTCTCCAATTATTGCAGCCTGCAAGATCTCCCTTCTTGGGCAATTTGACAATTATTCCTTTGTTCCACTCCGTTGGTGTTGGCCCCGTTTTCCAGACTTGTGCAAATAGTGGTTCTAATAGTTCTGCTGCTAGTTCAGGGTCTGTCTTAAATAGTTCTGCATTTAAGTTATCATGGCCAAGAGCTTTTCCATTCTTTAACCCTTTGATTGCTATGATTTTTTCTTCTTTTCGTGGAATGTCTGTATTAACATCTAGATCGTTTTCAGCGTCAGGAACATTCAGTTGTGTCTCTGGTGGTTCCTTATTCAGAGTTTCTCTGAAATTGTCTGCCCATCTTGTTTCCTGTCCCTCTGCTGTCGTATTGAGATTTCCTTGCTTATCTCTTACTAATGTAATATTGTTTGCACCTCGTTTTCCACTGATGATTTTAGTTATTTTTATACTGTGCTTTGTTCATTTCTCAGTGCTGCCTCTTCTGCCTTTTTTTTTAATTTTTTTTTTTTGGGGGGGGGGGGAAGAAGAAGAATGGTCCACCATTTGTATAGTTAAAAGATGGAAAAATTCCACTTCTCATTTATGACATTCTCATATATCCTACTTCAATGACTTTCAACAATAAACATTCCAAGCTTTCCTGCCCTACGATACCCAATTTTTAAGGTCTTTCCATGTCTTCGTTTCATGTCTGAATCCAGTTTTCTTCTCCATATGTTTTCTCATTTATCTCTAGTCTTATTTCGGTGCATATATTAGTGATGTTGTTAGATCACGTGGTTTTACTCTCATATTCAGTACAAGTAACATCTGTTGTCTCCGTTGTGGAACTACAGGGGATTGGGGGGGGGGGGGGAATGGAAAGAATGAGACAGACACTAGTAGAACAAGATGTGAACAGATGACCCAGGTAATGGATAGTACACGCATTGAGAGAAAACCAGCTGATAGCATTAAGAGGCAGTCCTTATTGTGTAATCTTGTGTAATCTCTCAGGTATGAAACCGATTTTACTTGACATCATCCATGTTTCAGCCTGGATTGAATATTCCATGTTGTCAGGTTTTATACATCACTAAACTGTTTTTTATTGTAATATTTATCACACAGCGACTTGTCGTTAGAGATTGGACAGCATTAGTCTTGTTTGTCTTTCGACATCATTTATTACAACTATGTTGCGGTCTAAAATTTTCATTAATGTGTTTATCTGATTGTGTTACTTTGTGGATGTTATCAAGTGGATGTTTGTAACTTTTGTAAGAACAAGAGAAAGTTAATTGAATTTTTGTTTTGTTTTGTAATCATATCCTTCTTGTTTTATTCTTTAAATATATTATTCAAGCTTTCATTTCTTTCTCTCTCTCTCTCTCCCCCCCCCCGCCCACCCCCCCCCGCCCCCACCCTCCCCCCCCCCCCCGCCCCCCTCCCCCCCCATCATCAGTTCAGATAATTGTAATTTAAACTTTCGCTTTCTGTATCTCCCCTCGATTAAAGTCATGTAAAGTTCTCGCTCTCACAGAAAAGATGCACAGTTCTATGCTATACATTATTCAAATTTCTCACAGAATAAAGACACAGCCATCAGACAATACCAGATGCTCACATAACAAACATGCAATGCTCAAAGAATACACGAAAACAGTTGTATACATAGTTTTTTAAAAATTTATTATATAGCCACATATGGAATGTTTGTGACATAGTATTAACCAATGGCCAGTATGAGAAATTAACACCATCGTAGTATAAACCAATGGCCAGTATGAGAAATTAACACCATCGTAGTATAAACCAATGGCCAATATGAGAAATTAACACCATCGTAGTATAAACCAACGGCCAATATGAGAAATTAACACCATCGTAGTATAAACCAATGGCCAATATGAGAAATTAACACCATCGTAGTATATCGCCTGTATTTTTTTTTTTTCTTTTTCAAATTAAGTTTTTTTTCTTTTTTTTTCTTTACATTTTTAATTAATTAATTTATTTTATTTTACTTTTTATTTTATATATGTATCTTAAAAGATGATACTGGTGAAGGTCAGAAGTGCTTGAATTGTTCCTCATATGTTGGGCACTGATGCAGCAGACGCTCAGCGGCTATTTTATTTATGTCACTTCTGTTTCTTTAACATTTAATCACCGCTAGCACATTCAAGTGCCGTGTAGTATGGAAGGAAGGAAAAGGATCCCGTTACACGCCTATTGAGGCATATTGGGAATACGGTGTTAGGCCCGTATTTTCTTGACCATCGGCACACTAGGGGTATTGTGGGCAGCATCGCGCCGGCCGCCTTAACCTTCCCAGAGTTGTTCTGGTACCAAATTCATGAGGCTGGGTCGACCCCGGGGTCGTTTGAGGTCTAAAATATCCCACCTCAACTGGGGATCGAACCATGGACCAACAAGCTAGGAAGACTAACCACTGCGCTACCGCGGCTCCTGCCGTGTAGTATATCTGAACTGATCATGTCTCTCAGCTTTCTACTGTCTCTGCTGTACTTTTTTTTTTGTTGGTCCTTCGTATTCCCACAGTGTCAGATCCAATGTAAGACAACTCTTTTAGATCGTTAACATTGTGACAAACTCCGCCTATACCGGTCCCAAGCCCGGATGAAAAAGGAGGAGGGCGGCCTGCATGGAGGCCGTAAGGAGGCAGCCCCTCCACCATGCAAAGGCACAACAGGCCAATCACCTGTTTGCTTTAAACTATGATTACGAGCAATATAAGAGAGAAAACCGGACTGATTCTAAAGGCGACGAACTGGAACGGACTACGGACTACGACTTATGGAACTTGGAACACAAGAAGTATAAATGGGAAAGAAGAGGAGCTGATGGAAGGGATGAGGAAAGCAAAATTAGAAATCCTGGCTATTACCGAAACAAAGAAAAAGGGACAAGGAGTCATGGATCTCGATGGAAACACACTGTTATACAGTGGTGTATCTACATCTGAAAGAGCTAAAGGGGGCGTGGGTTGCATTGTGGCCAAAAACCGGGAAGATAGTATCAAGGGATGGAACTTTGTCTCGGAGCGCATTATGGTTGTAAAACTATAAGAAGGAGAAACCATAGTCAACCTGGTCATAGTGTATGGGCCAAATGAGGATGAGAGAGCAGAGGTCAAGGAGGAATTCTTCGAGCTGCTTCAAAGGACAGTAGATGACTGCCTAGATGAAGTTATCATGCTCGGAGATTTTAATGCCAGAGTTGGAAATGACCATGCTAGATGGGGTGGAGTTATCGGAAGATATGGAGAAGATACTCTCAATGACAATGGAAAGCGACTCCTTAGATTCTGCAGTGAGCAGAATCTGATCATCACAAACACAAAGTTCCCCCATAAGCGCATACATGCATACACTAGATGTGAACCAACCAAGAATGAGAAGTCAGTGATCGACTATGCCATTGTTAGGAGAAGCTCATTCAAATATGTCCGGGATGCTAGAGTCTGGAGGGGGCCAGAGATTGGAAGTGATCACTACCTGCTAACAATCAAACGAACAACTGAAAGAGTTGCTCAGCCTAGGAACTGCCCAACATCACGCAAGAACCAAGTAAACGAGCAGGAGAAATGAGCATTAGGACCTACAAGCTGAGAGAGCCAGAAATTAAGACCAGATATCAGGGGCTTATTGCTGCAGCGGTGAGCAACACAGAAGAACAACCTGATGACTTGGAAACCCTCTGGCTTAAACCTAAATTCAAGGAACATCATTAAAGACAGCTGCTGCAGAAGCTATGTGGTGAAGTCCGAAACTTGGGAACAAGAGAAAGAGGACACCTTGGTGGACAGAGGAAGTCAAAGAGAAAATAGAAGCATGAGACCAAATGGAAAAATATAGAGAATAAATGTACACTACCCAAACAGAAGAAAAGAACAAGGTGGTTTGCCAGCATAAACAACAAGTCCTGGGAAAGAATTTGGAGAGAAAGCTAGAGAAAAGATGCACAAAGAAAAAACCAGAAAAATGTTCTATAAGACCCTAAAAAACCATGAGAAAGTGTAGAACTAAACAATGCCCTCTCAAAATTTATAAAGGGACAAGGCAAGAGATGCAAATTGCTTACTGCCCCGAATGGAAGTAATGGGCAAGATGGAGAAAGAAATATTTTCTCAGAACTCCTGGATGGTGACATGTTAAGCAACAGAAATGATAGCCCACTAGCACAGAGAGAGAAATCCAATGATCGTGAAGATGACCTAAAGATGGAAGAACTGAAGGCAGCACTGGAGAAAATCAAGATGGACAAACACAGGGCATGAAGGGTATAACACACCAGAAATGGGAGCATCAGGGCGAACTATTACTCATAATAAGAAGGGTATCTACATCTAACTAGGCAGCGGTGCAAGCGTGTATATAAGCAGGGGCACAGGAGGGGCGGGGGAGGTCACCGGGATGTGGGAGTTGGTGTGGTGGAATTTTGTGGTTGTGGTTGCCGAGTAGTGAGTGAAGGGTCTAGGGAGTAGAGCTGGGATGACTACGTTGACTTGCATTGCGTAATGGGTAATTTCGGCATTAGGATTTACCCTCTATATTTCCTGAGCAGGTTTCCAAAAAACTGTCGATTGTCACACTTCTTTCTCTCCTTAGAAACTTACTTGCGATACGCGTGTATATCGAATCGTGCCAAATCCGTCCGCGAAACCTATCCGTTACAGGAGACAATGGTTCTTCGCTGTCATCACGTGCTGCCCTAGTAGAACCCTTAAGAATGGAATGAGGGTGCGAATGATGAGCACACATTTATCTACTGCATGCGTGTTATCTACATACCGAATGCTAGAAGGCATGAGCTTCTTGGTCCCCATAGCACCTCGATAGCACCTTCTGTCTGACTCCACTGTGATGATGAAGTTAAGTTCGTCCATCTTGTGGTCTATCGGTACACAATCGATTGTGCTGGTTTCGAAGTCGAGTCTACCTGAGACGAACTGATGGTCTAGTACACACTTTCTAGCACTATCGCCTCACCACTGCTAGCACCACTTGCAGGGAGTGTTCTAAGCAAGAACACTCATGCGTGAGTCACAAGAAGTATGAGTTACACATACCATACACATTCGGGATGCTTAGTATTCAGTAAGATGATGGGGAGATAACGACGGGTCACAATTGATATAACATCGAGGTACGGGCCATTGCTGGAGTTGCTACTCTTTAGGACTTCGTCTATGATCGACAGGATAGTAACGGATTCTTACTAGCAAACCAATTTTCTGGTTTTCTGGTGCATCTCTTAATACACCAACTGCGAGATACTGATAACTAAGCTTCTAACACAAAGATCTCTATGCAGAAAGTTTACTTGTGTATGTGAGACTGACAAGCAAAAATAGCCACAAAATTGTTACTAGTACTACGAACCACTAGTGGTGACTCTGTCGCTAGCTCACTAGGAGTGTCGTCTCTAATATGTCTATCTATCCTCCATCTGACTGCCTGTTAGTGGATGTCTCTCATTCTAGCTATACTCTCATTCAGCATTGGACGCGCCATGGACACATTGTGTCATTACTCTCGAGCAAAATGATAAGTGTATAGCCTACAGCAAGATCACTGCGTACTTCCTCGGGATCCAGGTACACTGTGGAATGTGATGTCACAGCTGACACGTCTGGTATACTACTCGAAGCTGGAGCGAGATTCTTAGCTAACGCATGATCTTCTTGCTCCTGACTATGCTGTACACATTATACAGAGTGTACTCCACATCTCTCCGGATATCATCTCTATTACACATGTCGCGAGTTGCCTGAGAGAGGTGGAAGTGTAGCATGCGGGAAAAGAGAGGGGATGGTAGTGATTAAGGGGTGGGAGACTGGACAACCGACTGCCAGCAATAGCAGGGGGCTCTAAAGACTAAACATATCTCTATGGATGATTTCTAGGCTCTATTGACAGACTTGTAGGTCGACCAATAGATAAGACATCGAGCCTTCCATCAAATCGACACCACAGTTTACCTGTGGGGTTCTTGCAGATCATGTTGGGCAGTTCTCTAGCTGAGAAAACTCTTGCTGTGGGGGGTGTTGGATTTTGAGGTGGTTGTTGAAAATGGGGAGGTGGAGGGTATTTATAAGGAGTGGTGGGGGGGGGGGTATAGGGGGTAGGGATGTAGTATGGGTTGGGGTGAAAGGTATGGGGGGGTATATGTATTAGAATTAGGAAGGGGGAATGTTTGGGTAGGTGGTTTGTAGGATTTGGGTGTTGTTGGGGTGTTCACAGGAGTGTGGGAGAGTTGTGTGGTGGTGATATTGAGGGGTTGAGTACTTTGTTGGTTGAGTTGAGGGGAGGGGGTACTTGTGGGGGGAGACATGCGCAGGGGACTCGTGGAAGGTTGCTATTCAGACGAGTACACATTGGTTTTATATGATGAGTTTGTCATAGGGGTTCTTATGGGTATTGATTGTTCTAGGTGGGTCCAAGGGGGTCTAGGTGATAAGTAAGTTAAATCCATTTTAGAGCATTCATGAGAATAGAGAACTGTTTATAAATAGTAATTTACTGGGGTGTATTAAATGCCATGCATTTGGTGGGGGATCGCATTGGGTGGGGGGTAGGGATAGTGATTCGCAAGGCCACGACCTCCGTGAGCAGGGTAGTGATTGGTCCCTATAAATTTAAAAAAAGTGGTTGGTGGGAGTCAGGGGGTCTTTGACTACATTATGCAAATATTAACGTAGGAGGTATAGGCGCCAGAAACTTGGAGGGAGTGTGGTGTTGTAATCTGTGTTTTATGGGTGTGAGAGGTAGTGAAGGCGTTTTTGGGAATAATTTTGCTGGACAGATGGGAATATAATTGCCATGCCTCTGTTAGGTGGGAGGACTGTAAGGGGTGAGACTGACTAGGAATAGGAATGCGAGTGGATATTTGGGGGGGGTGGCATTTATTAGATTATTGGGGGGGGAATGATTGTACTGTTGTAGATTTTTTGGGGGAATATAGGGATGGTTTTGTAACAATAAGACAGGTGGGTCTGAAGGTGTTAGTGGGGATGTGGGTTATGTTATTTTACTAATGGTTGAATGGTGGTGGGAGATGGTTTAGGAGGGGGGGTGGGGGGGGGGGGGGGGATAGGGGTGTCGGGTTAGTGGGGAGGTGGGTGCCACGTAATTTTAGTCCGACATTTTGTGAACATGGTAAAAGAAAAAATAATTATATAGTGAGATTTTTTTATAACGTTATTATTATTAGCGCTTTTTTTATTTTATTACCTCTTATATCAATTATCCTATCTCGTTTATATTTTATTATTAGTTATTTATTATTATTATTTTTTTTATTTATTCGGTATATTTAGGTTAATTAAGTTCGAGTCATAGGGTTTGCGCGTGAAGGTACAAGTACAGCTCGAGCTGGGTTGTGCGTCCGCCAGGAGTAGAGTCATGAAGATTTACGCACTAGATTATTGTATTGTGCTCCTAAAAGAATGCAATGAGTGGCCAGTTTTGAGGCATAACGTGAATATAATCGTGTCGCACATGCAGGATAAGTACGATGATTGCGTTTTTTTTTTTTTTGTACTGAAGGTGCCCGAGTAATGTGATAAATTAATGAGTGACGAGGGCGCTATGTTGGAAGGCAATACACGCAGTCCGTTACAGGTTGCAGGAGTTGATACAGACACTGGGCGCTTTATTGTTTGTGGGATTATGGCGCTTTGTACATGCCGAGAATACATTGGTGGAGTAGAGCAGGGGGGGAATGAGGTGACTACGTAGACAAAAGATAGTTAATGAGAACTGTACAGCATCTAATTGAGTGGGTAGTTAATTGTGAGGATCAGTTTGACATGTGTCACTATCAATAGTCTAGGGATACTGAACGCATTTGTATAGGAGCGTTGGGTCAAACACAGTCAAACTATCATTAACAGGTACCCACACAGCATGTGTGGACAAGCTGACGAGCGACATGTACTGCAGATATGAAAGCATGAATAGCCTAGATACGTGTATGAGGCAATAACATACGCGAGCATAGCTGAATTGTGATGGTCATTATAGAAACTCCTAAGAAATAGTGCTTAGTGACGGAAAAAACCCAAGAAAAAAAAAAGCAGACAACGTAGCAGGACTTTTGATGAACAGTAGTCGTTTTTCAAACAATTCTTAGCACCAATGGTGAGACCTAGAAGCCAAACAGCACTAGACCATACTAAAACAGAAGTCTAAAAAAAAAAAAAAAAAAAAAAAAAAAAACGAAACAGAAAGTGAAATGGAAAAATAAAAGCGACACAAATGAAATTACGAAAAAAAAAAAAAAAAAAAAAAAAAAAAAAAAAAAAACTGATCACAAACATGGCCTAGACCTAGACCTGAAATCACGCCCTATTGCAAGACTAATAGCGATCGGGGTATGGAGGATCGGTAGAGACAGATACAAAAGTATGGGCACACTTATATCGATACAGAAGAGTAGAGGAGCCCGGATGGGGGGGGGGGGTGGTGGCGAGGGAGGGTGGGGAGGGGGCATATGGTATTACTTTGGGGGAGGAGGAGTCATACGCTATCCCCAGACAGGGAGGGGGCGATAATGAGGGGGGGGGGGGGGGGGGGGGGGGGGGGGGGGGGGGGGGGCGGGGGGGGGCGGGCGGGGATCGGGGGGGGGGGGGGGGGGGGGGGGGCGGGTGACTATTCGGGGAAGGGGGGACGGGGGGGGGGGGGGGGGGGGGGGGGGCAGAGGGGTGGGGGGGGGGAAGGGGGCGGGGCGGGGGGGGGGGGGCGGGGGGGGGGGGGGGGGGAGGGGCGGAGGGCGGGGGGGGGGGGGGGCGGAGGGGGGGGGGGGGGGGGGGGGAGCAGAGGGGGGGGGGGGGGGGGGGGGGGACTGATACGTTTTATTTAGAAAGTTACAATAGAATGACAAGAGATAAAATAGATAATATAACTAGAACTAATCGTACAAAACCCGAAACAGAATAAAATAATCAGAGAATAGACTTACTAGAAAGTCTATGTACATGTTTAACATCCCGTAAATAATTACTATATACAGGCATCTATAGCCTAAGTGATGGAGGTGCGACCATAAAAAAAAAAATATTATCATTGTGTGAACACCACCTTGCAATGTTGCAATACTATGCCTCATAACGTATTTGACTGATATACGACTGGATAGGCATTTTTGATCCCGGTTTCACTAATATCATCACTAGTTTGTTCATGGACTACGTCAGTACAGTGGAGAAGTGACATTAATTACGTGAGTCATGTCATTGATACACAGTGAGCAAGTGTCTCTTTGAATTAGGGATCACTCTACCACGCGTCCACCTCACACATCCCTCTCACGCACCGAGTGCAGACAGTGGTCATTGGGATCTACTATAATGAGAGGAAGAAACAAACATGAGAGTTCTGATAAAATGTGGCGCGGGCGTGGATACAGAAGTGCCATACTAATATTTTAGACCATACTCATGCTTTGAGCTAGTATGGTCGATTGACAGAGTACAGACGACTGTTGTGACATATTTAGAATATCATCGAAAAGTTTTGATCAAAAGCAAAATTACCACACCCACCCAACCCATCCGCCACCCCCCAACACGTGCCCCGCCAAGTACCCCAATCAATTTATTAACAGAACTAAGTTTATCAACTTTTTCATGGCAGTTCCTTCAGCCTGCATCCCTGTAAACCCCCCCAGCCACCCCCACCCCCCCCCGATACTGTCCCATACATTCTGTGAGAAATTGAATCATGCTATAGCATCACTGAACAGTGCAATCTTTTCTTGAGAGCGAGAACTTTATACCGCACTTTAATCTAGATGGGAGAATAACAGTTTTTTAGATAGTGTATGCCTACGTAGTGCTTAAGAAAATGTCGACTTATATATTTCGCTGTGTGTACAGGCTATTTGATAAACTGCAGTGAAGATTTATTAGGCCATATAAAGATTATTATAGCTGCCGGGTGAGCAAGCTTTATTGTGTAATGGAGTATTGTTTAGGCCATATGAAGATTATTATAGCTGCCGTGTGTGCAGGCTTTATTGTGTAATGGAGTACTGTTTAGGCCATATGCAGATTATTATAGCTGCCGTGTGAGCAGGCTTTATTGTATAATGGAGTACTGTTTAGGCCATATGAAGATTATTATAGCTGCCGTGTGTGCAGGCTTTATTGAGTAATAGAGTACTGGTTAGGCCACATGAAGATTATTATAGGCCAGGATGTGGACAGGCCGTAATATATTTATTTAATGCAGTGTGGAAATTATATGATTCGATGTACCTGTATCCGTATATGTCTACGTGATGATGTGCTGTGAGTTAATAAACAATAATTAAATATCACCAGTCGTTCCATACTCGATGACTCCCGTGGGCGCACCAGTTGTGTGAACGACTTTGCCAGTACACAATCACACTCACTTTACCTATACCAAACACGATTATTATCATTTGGTGGTTTTCAGTTAACAGGATCTGACATCTACGAATATTCGCGTCGATAGCCTAGGTGGCGTAGTTTTCGTATCATTTGATATCATTTAAGATGTGCCTGTGTGGCGTGTGCGATTAAGAAATTGTTACCTCTACAGTGAAATGTACTTGAAACAAGAGGGTAAAGTGAATCTACTGTACTTCGGAACTTCGACCTAGTTATTATCTGCCTGGGTGGCGCATTTGAGAAACCACGCACGCTTTATTTGGTAGTATGCAACTTTACACCAGTAGCAATTGACGTCCTATTTCATGCTTATAGACTACAACAACGTCTGCAGTGGTCAGGGAAGTTCAATTAGACTTTGACAGTATTTGTACCAGCATTTGTACGGGTTGTGACGGATTCCTGCAATATTCGGGTTACCTGTGCCAGTTATCACCATCACAAGTTCAAGACGTTATGATACACGGAGTTGCCGTGTACATTTCAGACTAAAGAAGAGTCAAGAGTTGCGGTGTGTGCTGTATTATGGTTCCTGTCAACTTGTGCTTTGTTAAGCACATATCATATTGACTAAATTACCTGAAGAGAAACGAATCAAGTTCCAGTGCTTTCCCGCAGTGGAGGTTTTATCAGTCTATGTGATATCCAGTGTCGTGGCGGAAAGGAACGGAATTGTTGACAGATAAGTGATTTTTTCTTGTGTAAATTGTGTCACTTCATGCATGTCATTGGGCTTCCCTAATTGCTCATTCTGTTGTTATTGTTGTTTATGTCTAATTTGACATATGATTAAGATTTTATGCATAGGTGTTAATGACTGCTGACATATGTCGATTTTCCTGATAATGATGTGACTTGATAAAGGTGCTATAAAAAGGAGTTGGTGATACAGAATTGAGGAATAAGCTCATTTCTTGACAAATAGTTAACTTTGTGATCTGGGAAGGTGATTGTCCCAACTTTTGTAGACAGTAATTTGTCATAACTATAAGTGATTACTATATATATTGGATTAAGTAAGTGAGTCACTATGGATGATGATGATACAGATCCTGAGGATATGAGGCCTGCATTGGCTTATTTGTTGATTTAAAGGTTTGTTCGAGAGAGGATTTTTGTTTATGTTTCACTCCTTTTGTTAAAATATTGATTTCATTATTTGGTTTTAGTGGTCTTGAATTACTTAAAAATTAAATACTGTTTTTATGTAACTTATCGTTAAAAATATGTTTGTACGGTACTTTTGAAAAAAAATGATTTTTTTTTTTGGGCATTATAATTTTTTGTGTGTGTGCCCAGCATTTGACAGTGCGATATCATTGATATGCAGTGTGATTAGTTCTTGTAAAAAGTTGTTTTTTGTTATGATGTATTTTTTTATTTTAACGCTTGATTGTGCGTTGTTCGTATTAGTTATAGCAATGCTATTACTTGTTTGTTCGATGCCTATAATTTATTTATTTTTAGTCTTGTATAACTCTTGTAACTTGGTTAAATTACTTATTAGGTTTTGTTTAGTTATAAATTACTTCTTGATGGTGTTAGTATAAATACACTTTGATATTTTGTGTTGTGCCTTTCTATCATGTTTATATATTTATTTTTGAATAGGTTATCTGATCAAAACATTTATTAGTATGTATTGTTATTGACTTTCTCTGCGTTTGGCCTTTGCTTTCTATTTGTCTTTGGTAACTATTCTTCATCTCATTCTATCTTTCTGTTGTCTTTTCGATATGTGTTCATATCTTGTTTATACTTCCATTCTTTGTATTGTTGGAATGGTGATATGTGTTGTTATAATATATCTACTTATGATAGTTGTATTTATTTTACATGTAATTGTCCAACTTAATTATGAGTATATGGTATTGTTGAGTTCTTACTTTCCTTTATTACAGATCATTCTTCTTTTGAATGATCTTGTGTTTTCTCTTTCGATCGGTTGGTTTCGGTTTGGTTTGTACTACGAATACTTGACTTAATTTTGGAACTGATCATATTTGTATATTTAGCTAATTACTTTTTATACTTATCTGATTATGCTGTATGCTTTAATTGCCACTTTACACTTTAATGCTGATATTTGTTGCAGATATAATTTGATTTAAAATAAGATGATTTTTGTAAGCATATGTTAGAGCTTCATTTTCTTCTAAATTTTTTGTTCTTGGGAGTTAATTTTTTCAAAAAAATGATAGAATCATTTTTTTCCCCAGGGGGGTGGTAAATGTTGCAAGTGGATTTTATGGAAGGGGAAGTAATCTTTAGAATGTTTTGGACAAATTAAATTTCGAGTTGCAACGCTTGATTAAGCGGATACTTGTTTGACTTTAGGATAGAATTATCTTTTCCTATTTTTCGAGTGACAGAGTACAGAAAAGCGTGTGAACGCTGTTTAATCTCAAATGTTGAGAGGTATTTATTCTGTACTGTTTTGAGCCATGTGAATAGCTCGCAGCTAGGCTGCATGTATTTTTTTTTTTTTTTTTTTTTTTTGCGTTCGCCCGCTAATACTCGAGGCGAAATCTCAGGTTATCATTTATGTCTAACCTGACATTGATTTTACGTGAGTATCCCTTTATTTCTTGTACAGAGACAGATGTCCCTCGCCATTCAGGCAAATACTCGCCGATTTCGGTGGTACCCATTGCAGCTGGGTCGGCTCAGGAGCCGCCAGTCCCTGGTCGACGACACTCCTTCAAATGTCCTCGCCAGGTCTCGAGTTAATCCAGTCCAAATCCCGGTCGACGAAAAATCCTCAAATGCCGTCGCCCGGGTTTGATCCTGTATCACCCGGTCGCCAGAGCGGTGTTGTAACCACTACGCTAGCGCGGCTCCCAACATGTATTATTGAGAGCGGTGTTCAAAACAGCAGAGTCTCGTGACGGGGTTTTTTGGCGGTACTAGTGTGTGTGATTTGGAAGTTGTGTTTTGGGCGTGGACCGTGTAGGTCGAGACCCAGTGGTTTTTGGATAGTGTATGCCTACGTAGTGCTTAAGAAAATGTCGACTTATATATTTCGCTGTGTGCACAGGCTATTTGATAAACTGCAGTGAAGATTTATTAGGCCATATGAAGATTATTATAGCTGCCGGGTGAGCAAGCTTTATTGTGTAATGGAGTATTGTTTATGCCATATGAAGATTATTATAGCTGCCGTGTGTGCAGGCTTTATTGTGTAATGGAGTACTGTTTAGGCCATATGAAGATTATTATAGCTGCCGTGTGATCAGGCTTTATTGGTAATGGAGTACTGTTTAGGCCATATGAAAATTATTATAGCTGCCGTGTGTGCAGGCTTTATTGTGTAATAGAGTACTGTTTAGGCCATATGAAGATTATTATAGCTGCCGTGTGACCAGGCTTTATTGTGTAGTGGAGTACTATTTAGGCCATATGAAGATTATTATAGCTGCCGTGTGAGCAGGCTTTATTGTGTAATAGAGTACTGGTTAGGCCATATGAAGATTATTATAGGCCAGGATGTGGACAGGCCGTATTATATATATTTAATGCAGTGTGGAAATTATATGATTCGATGTACCTGTGTCCGTCTATGTCTACGTGATGATATGCTGTGAGTTAATAAACAATAATTAAATATCACCAGTCGTTCCATACTCGATGACTTCCGTGGGATAACCAGTTGTGTGAACGACTTTGCCAGTACACAATCACACTCACTTTACCTATACCAAACACAATTATTATCAATAGATCACATCTGTAAATTTACTTTCTGAACCACAACATTTCGAGACAATATCTTGATACAAAATGTGCTTTTGGTCGTTTTCAAGTATCATGTCGTATGGCACTTGTGACTCGGTTTTCGTTAGAGAATCGCCTTATTTTTAATATGGGTGTTCTAGCTCCCGATGGTTTGAATATCCAACATTATTTTACATAAATTCTGGTAGCTTTTCTCTTTTTCATTATTTATTCGTTGCCTTTTAGATCTATCTTCTTATGTTTTTGTTTTGGTTCGTTTCGTATCTTTTCATATCTTTGGTTTTGCCACTATCATGCGTCACTGTGGTGAAAAATACAGTGATACAACGTTAAAATATCTCCAATTATAAAGATAACGGGTAAGATAACATGTAGGGATAAAATTATACGTAAGATACGAGGATACATTCTCGCCTACGCCAGCGCTTTCTACCGCCATTGAAACTAACTAGTTGGAACATGCAGACTAAACGGTTTACCCTTTTAGACGGGAGGGAAACGGAGATAAAAGAAAAAGAAAAAAAAAATGACGGTCGGAACACGTGTTTGAATCTAAAAAGGCAAAAAGACGAAATTTGTAGTTTAAAGAAAAAATCACGCCACTAGTTGACACAATGTAAGGAATTGGTAGAAAAACGACCTTAGCTCTTATTAGAAACAGTCGTATCTTAGACGTTTTACCGTAATTGGTTGTTTTGTTTGAATACAGCGGCAAACGCCGTGGACGAAGGTTCAAAAACAAATTTCAAAAACTAACCTTGAGAAAAGTAGGGTTTTCTTTAATAATAAAGTTATGAAAATAAAACCTAGCTAGTTTGATAGCCCATCTTGAGCAGAGAAATAATATACTTTTAATTACACAGACGGACAGATAACTCGGAAGATATTGACGAAAGACCGTATTGTTCCAATCAGACAAGTGAACAGTTTTTTGTGCATACTTTCACTAAAGTTACATTTTGGCGTCCTTGAGACTAAAAATGCGAAAATCAAACTGCAAATGAACTAGGGGGCAAAGTCGGAGGATAGTAGCTAAAAATAACTTAGTGGGGCAGGTTTGTGTAGTTTTTTCGTGTAGTTAGTCCAAAAAACAAGTGTATTTTTGTGAAAAGTCAAGTTGAGACAGACGGACCGATAGAAAAATACTACATACTAGACTGAGACTGGACTGAAATTTGACTTTCAGTTTGAATATTTGAAAAAGTTAGAGGAGAAATCCGCTGATTTGACAAAACCATTCATATTATTGAGAAAGAGACACACACTTGTGCCATTTGATAAAAGACTGTCCATTAACACAGTTCTTGACTGCTAGAGGTGATTTCCAGGAATTATTAAATAAAAATCAGTGGGACGCCCTAATCTAGCCAGCAGCTCAGCTGAGTTTTGCTAGTACTAAGTAACTGTGTTCTCAATTCTGAATTGTGGTAAGGAAAAAAGCATTTATCTTGTTTATTTTAATATTTTGAGTGATTGATACTGCCATATCATTAAAAATGATTACGACAAGTGAGTGCTTGCTGTAGGTCCCCAGCAGCAGTCCAGGGCCTAGAGACAAACAAATAATATATGAAAACCTATCTAAGACTATGGAAGGAGGATCTATAATTGAGATCAATGGGAACATATCACCCACCTTATTGAATGGAAGAGGAAACTATTGAACATATTTCGGATGCAATGCAGTCTTGGGACACTGGTACTATTTGATAACAACTGGGTGAGATGTGCTAAGTTGGTCAGAGAGATCTGACCCAATCTGTGTAATGTTGTTTTGTGGTGTTGTGTGTAAGAGTGGCGCAGTAAATAGAGTGTTGACACATGGCACAAATTTTATTTCAGAGTTTCTGATCTGGCACTACGATTGTGCCAGATGCTTTTGTAGAAGTACAAAAGCGGGTGTCTGTGCAGCCTAACATTTTACTCCAGCTACTGAGAGGAGTGGGCCACAAGAATTCTGTACTACATCGTCACAGGCCAGTTAAGTGCAAACCTGGCCTGCTGGAGATTCATAAACTATTTCCACCATCAATAAAGAAATAAATCTTGTTATATAAACACTAACATCAGTCCATATGTCAAGGACAATGAACTTTGTAGCCATAGATTGGGCATGATGACGCCACCCCAACTAAACATCCAGTGCTAGTTTTTCCCAAGACATTGTAGATATTATTAATATTAACCATTGTAATAATATACCTATGTAAAAAAAATTTCATTTAAGTATGCAATATATATATGCATTTCATTGATAAATACATATCATTTCATATGTTCTGACCAAAAGAAACAATTGGTTCAGGACTAATAAATTAAAAAAATTTTCAAACTTAAACTATAACAGCCAGAGTTAGTTCAGTGTATTATAGAGTTTATTATTATTATTAGACTTATTATTTACATGTGTGTGTCTGTGTATTTTATTACCTACACATTACATTTCAGTACCCTAGACTTTTAACGTAGCTAACATTCATTATAGTAGAATAGGTCTGGTTGAGGTCGTAAGTGGTAGCAGAAAGGCCTTCTGTAATTCAGATAAACTTTTATCTCAGGAGCCTTCACAGCTGACCTCATCCAGTACACTAGGTAACATAACAAAAATACAATAACATCAAAAACCACTACAAATATTGGGGGCTCGTCCGGGATTAAGTTTATAAAGATATTAGGGTCTCCTTGTCGGGAATTAATCTATTGGGGCATAAGTGAATAAATTTAAAAGTGTCCTTTAAATTAAAAGTGGAAAGTAAAAGTTGATGAATCTTCACAGCCAGTGGTGGTTAATTAATTAATTAATATATTACCTTGATAATTACACTTTGTTGTTTACCTTAGTAATTATATATTTGGAATTTACCTTAGTCATTGCTAAATTGTGTGTTGGAGTATGGCAGATCTAGCAAAATTTAGATCGGCCGCTGTACTGACGGTGAAGGAGATGAACATGGAGGGTCAAGTTTTTATTCAGTATGTAACTTCAGAATGTGACAAGTATATTGAAAGGGAAGATAGGAGGTTAGCTGAAGAGAAGAGGTTACAAATTGAGACTGATAAAGAACTTAAGAGGCTGCAGATTGAGGCAGAAGAAAAACGACAGCAAAGGGAGGCAGAAGAAAAGAGATTGACTGCCGAAAGGGAAGCAGAAGATAGAAGATTGCAAAGGGAGCACGAATTACGACTAAGGGAGCTGGAATTACAAGGCCATGCTCCGGAAAATGGTGCCAGCCCTTTTGCCTCAGATGCTACGCCTAGTCACGGAGCCTCAACCTCAGCTATGGGGTTCCATTTAGACCATTTTGTTGAGAAAGACGATGACATCGAGGGGTACCTCAGTAGAATCGAACTACTAGCTACTACGTATGGGTTAGAGAGAGAGAGAGAGGTGGAGTCTTAAATTATCCCAAGGGCTTAGAGGTACTTCTTATGAAGTTTTTGCTAAGATGCATAGAGACGACCAAGACAATTATGACATGCTAAAGCAGGCTTTGTTATTGAGATATGAAAAGAATGGTGAATTTTATCGTAAGAAGTTTAGAAATGCCAAACTGTTGTCTGGGGAGACATACCACCAATTCTCTGCCAGACTGGAAACCTATTTGGAGAAATGGACTGCTCTGGGGAAGACCCAAGATCTCAAAGAGATGATCATGATAGAGCAATTAAGAGAGTCCATGGCTCCAGACCTGAGAAAATTTCTCATGGAACAAGGTGCAGAGAGGTTGGGGGAGGTTTTAAATGTCGCTGAGAGGTATCAGGCAGCCCAGGCAGAGGTAAGTGGCACTAAAAAGAAGCACATAGAAAATTTTAAAACTCCACAGCAATTTAGTACATTTGATACCACAGAACAAGGTAATAAAGGCAGGACAAACTTTGATAGGCCACGAAATGATTATCGTGATAGAAACTCACAGTTCAATGACCAAAAATATAATGAAAGAAAACCGTTTAAAAAAGGAAAGAGATAGTGCAAATGGTGTAAGAAAGACAACCATAACACCGAATTTTGTAAAAGGAAACCTTCAAACATTGCTGCAATGAAATCGGGGAAACAAAGATTAAAGATTAATCCTAATGGACAGCAGGAACCTTATCACCCCCCAGTTTGAGAGGATGTTATTTGTAATGGGGTCACCATAAGGTGCCTATATGATACATATTTGGATTATAATTCAGTTGTGAAGTGGACCCAAGTCAGTATACCACAGAAACAGTGGAAATACAAGGGGCGACTAAGGACATACCACTCATGACACTTCCCATCGCAATGATAACGGTGAAAACTCGCCATGTGGAAGGAGAAATCAGAGCAGCAGTGATAGATGAACCAATCTACCCTCTGATATTGGGGTGTAGATACGTCTTCTTGGGGAATCCTGAGAGACCTGTGATCATGGCGACAGTGCAGACCAGGTCACAGAAAAAGGAGGAAGAAGGTGAACCTATAAATGCTCATCCAGAAGAGATGAGGAAGGCGCAGGCTGAGGATAGGACACTCAAGCCATGTTTTAAAAAATTGCCCAAATGCCACACACCTCCAAGCAAGTGAGAGTACTTTATGAAGAAAAAAATCGATATACAGGAAGGCCGGAACTGGAACAAATGGTCATAACCAGCTAGTTCTTCCCACTTCCTATAGGGATCAAGTGATGGAATTAGGGCATGCGATTCCCTTCAGTGGTCACATGGGGATCAGCGCCACAGGACAGCGTATAGCTTGTCATTACTTCTGGCCAGGGATAACGAAGGATATAAAAAGATATGTCAAATCCTGTCCAGAATGTCAAAGGGTAGCTCCAAAGCATTGGACTGCTCCTGCAACTCTAGGGGAAATGCCCATAGTGGGAACACCTTTTGAGAATGTTGCAGTGGATATTGTGGGACCTCTCACTCGGACCAAGAGGAGGAACAGTTACATCCTTACTCTGGTGGACACTTGTTCTATGTGGGGAGAGGCGGTAGCCCTGCCATCAATTGATTCGAAACATGTAGCAGAGGCACTACTTACAATATTCACAAGATTAGGATTCCCGCATCAAATCTTGACTGATAATGGCTCACAGTTCAAGGGGAAACTAACGGAAGAAGTTTTTAAGCTATTTCAAGCCAGACACTTTCATTGTAGTCCGTACCATCCACAAGGGAACGGCCAGGTATAGAGGTTCAATGGGACTCTCATTTCTATCCTGAGGAAGCTGGCACATGAAAAACCGGATATGTGGGATCAATTTCTGCCCGCCGCGTTGTTTGCGTATCGGGAGGTACCACATAGTTCAACCGGGATGGCTCCCGCAACCCTGCTATTTAGGAGGCCAATAAAAGGTCCATTGGAAGCCTTATTAAGGACCTGGACAGATGAGAAAGCAGAAGAGACTGTTACCTCATCATATCAATATGTGAACGAGCTGACCACTCGTCTGAAAGCTGGATGGAGACTGGCAAATGATAATTTGAGACAAGTCAGGAAGAAACATGCAGCGTATTTTAATAGGAAAGCAAAGGACAGAGAATTAGCTGTGGGAGAGAAGGTGCTTCTTCTACTACCCGGCAGCCAGAATAAGTTACAAATTGGATGGCAAGGTCCATATACGGTTCTAGAGAAGGTGTCTAGAACAAACTATAAAATTGACAAAAAGGGGAAGGAGAAGGTATATCATGTAAACCTTTTAAAGAAGTATCTGGACAGACCACTCCAGGAAAGCACCCCCTTACTGACCTTGGCTATCGCAACTAAAATTAAAAAGGAACCACTCACCTCACATGAATATCCATTACATCCCTGTGAGACAGCCGCACAAGTAAAAGTCAGTAAGCACCTGACTAAAAATCAGAGGGAGAGAGTTCAACAGGTTCTGGAGGAACATACAGATGTATTAACAGATAAACCAGGACATACAAATTTGCTACAGTATGACATGAAGCTGGTAGACTCAAACCCAATCTGTATGAGAGCCTATTCTGTTCCGTTCGCGAAGGAGAAGGCTTTGAAAGAGGAAATAGATTATTTGTTGAAAGAAGGGATTATTTCACAAAGTGAATCTTCTTTTAGCTCCAGTGTCGTTTTGTTGAGGAAACCGTCTGGGGACCATAGACTGTGCATAGATTACAGGAAACTGAATGCTGTCACAGAAGGACAAGTGGATCCATTACCAGACACAAAACAGTTATTTGCCAGATTGAACAAGGCAAAATACTTTTCGAAGGTGGATCTTAGCAAAGGCTATTACCAGATTCCAGTGAAGCCTGAAGTTATTTAGCTTTTAGCACCTCGGAAGGACATTATGAATTCGACATGCTACCATTCGGATTGAAAAATGCTCCGAGTGTATTTTCTAGGATGATGCGCAAATTGTTGGATCCCCTGAATAATCCATGTATCACGAATTTCATGGATGATATTCTTGTCGCTACGGAAACATTTGAAGAATACATTAACTCTCTGAATATGTTATTTGATAGGCTCAGAGAAGCGAACTTAACTGCTAGACCAACAAAATGTTGTATTGGATGCAAACAGTTGGAATTCTTGGGACATACTGTATATCAGGGTAACATGACCCCTGATCCAAAGAACTTGGAAAAACTGCAGAGAGCACCTAGACCACAACAACAAAAAAAAAAAAAACGTGCTATCATTCGTGTCGTTATGTGGGTTTTACCAAAAATATATCAAAAATTTTAACTCTATATGTGATCCTCAGACTGATCTGACTCGCAAGGGAAATCCAGATAAAATTGTTTGGTCAGCGCAATGTGAATTGGCTTTTAAAGAGTTAAAGGAAAAACTCACTAGCAAGCCTATTCTCAAATTGCCCGATTCGACTCAGGACTTTGTGGTGAGAACAGATGCAAGTAATGTAGGCCTGGGGGCGGCTCTGTTGCAAAGGTCCTCTTCACCCAATGGGGAACTGAACCCAGTCGCTTATGCAAGCCGCAAGTTGAATAAAGCGGAGCAAGGATATTCCACAAGCGAAAAAGAATGTTTAGCGTTAATCTGGGCAATAAAAAAGTTCCAAATCTATCTGTATGGTAGGACTTTTGTGGTCCAGACGGATCACCAACCCTTAGTGTTCTTATCTCAGGCCAAGCATGAAAATGCAAGATTGTTAAGATGGTCTTTATTGTTGCAACCTTATCAGTTTATTATTGAATATATCCCGGGGTCACAGAATATCGGTGCAGATTTCCTCAGTAGGCACCCCTGTGATCAAAATTAGAGTAGTTGGTAGGAGTGAGGAGTAATTTTATCTATGTGTATCACTGGTTATGGAACTTGCATTAGTGCATGTTCTCAGGTGGGGAGATGTGTGGTGAAAAATACAGTGATACAACGTTAAAATATCTCCAATTATAAATATAACGGGTAAGATAACATGTAGGGATAAAATTATACGTAAGATACGAGGATACATTCTCGCCGACGCCAGCGCTTTCTACCGCCATTGAAACTAACTAGTTGTAAAATGCAGACTAAACGGTTTACCCTTTTAGACGGGAGGGAAACGGAGATAAAAGAAAAAGAAAAAAAAATGACGGTCGGAACACGTGTTTGAATCTAAAAAGGCAAAAAGACGAAATTTGTAGTTTAAAGAAAAAATCACGCCCCTAGTTGACACAATGTAAGGAATTGGTAGAAAAACGACCTTAGCTCTTATTAGAAACAGTAGTATCTTAGACGTTTTACCGTAATTGGTTGTTTTGTTTGAATACAGCGGCAAACGCCGTGGACGAAGGTTCAAAAACAAATTTCAAAAACTAACCTTGAGAAAAGTAGGGTTTTCTTTAATAATAAAGTTATAAAAATAAAACCTAGCTAGTTTGATAGCCCATCATGAGCAGAGAAATAATATACTTTTAATTACACAGACGGACAGATAACACGGAAGATATTGACGAAAGACCGTATTGTTCCAATCAGACTAGTGAACAGTTTTTTGTGCATACTTTCACTAAAGTTACATTTTGGCGTCCTTGAGACTAAAAATGCAAAAATCAAACTGCAAATGAACTAGGGGGCAAAGTCGGAGGATAGTAGCTAAAAATAACTTAGTGGGGCAGGTTTGTGTAGTTTTTTCATGTAGTTAGTCCAAAAAAACAAGTGTATTTTTGTGAAAAGTCAAGTTGAGACAGACGGACCGATAGAAAAATACTACATACTAGACTGAGACTGGACTGAAATTTGACTTTTAGTTTGAATATTTGAAAAAGTTAGATTGGAAGTCCGCTGATTGGACAAAAACATTCATATTATTGAGAAAGAGACGCACATTTGTGCCATTTGATAAAAGACTGTCCATTAACACAGTTCTTGACTGCTAGAGGTGATTTCCAGGAATTATTAAATAAAAATCAGTGGGACGCCCTAATCTAGCCAGCAGCTCAGCTGAGGTTTGCTAGTACTAAGTAACTGTGTTCTCAATTCTGAATTGTGGTAAGGAAAAAAGCTACGATTGTGCCAGATGCTTTTGTAGAAGTACAAAAGCGGGTGTCTGTGCAGCCTAACATTTTACTCCATATAAACACTAACATCAGTCCATATGTCAAGGACACTGATCTTTGTAGCCATAGATTAGGCATGATGACGCCACCCCAACTAAACATCCAGTGCTAGTTTTTCCCAAGACATTGTAGATATTATTAATATTAACCATTGTAATAATATACCTATGTAAAAAAATTTCATTTGATTATGCAATATATATATGCATTTCATTGATAAATACATATCATTTCATATGTTCTGACCAAAAGAAACAATTGGTTCAGGACTAATAAATTTTAAAAATTTTCAAACTTAAACTATAACAGCCAGAGTTAGTTCAGTGTATTATAGAGTTTATTATTATTATTAGACTTATTATTTACATGTGTGTGTCTGTGTATTTTATTACCTACACATTACATTTCAGTACCCTAGACTTTTAACGTAGCTAACATTCATTATAGTAGAATAGGTCTGGTTGAGGTCGTAAGTGGTAGCAGAAAGGCCTTCTGTAATTCAGATAAACTTTTATCTCAGGAACCTTCACAGCTGACCTCATCCAGTACACTAGGTAACATAACAACCATACAATAACATCAAAAACCACTACAGTCACGTCCTTGTGATTTCTGTGACGGAGTACTACAGCTTTCTTTCACAGATTCTTTGGATTGAGCTGAGATAACTTTTATTAGTTCATCAGTTTTGTTAATTTTATTTTTTTCGTTTCGTTGATTATTTACTTTCTTGTTTCGGTATTTCTGTTAGATTTTACTATTTTCTTGTATTATTATTGTTCTTTTTCTCTCATCACTGTTGTTGTTTACTTTTTCCATCTGCTTGTATCGCTCATTTGTTGTATATTTCTCATCACCGTATAGTTTTTTTAGTACCTATTTGTATTCTTGTCTTTGTCACCTGTTTGTGGCTTTATATATTAACAAGTTCTGAACTCTCTCGTCCTAAGAATTAATTACAGTTTAATTATTTACTAACGAAATTAACAATAACCTCATAAGAAATACTTGTAAATTCATTATTCCCTGACAAAATCACCATACGGGTTTATTATATCGAGTTCATCCTTGGAATTCTAAGACATTAAAATAGGAACTTTTCGCCTTTTAAATTTATCGTTCCCTAACACTGATATCTCCCATCAAGGGAAATAATTATATCCATTAATACTGAGAAAATAGATTATATAATCTTATAAGAAATGCTTGTAAATTGATTATTCACCGACAAAATCACTGCATGTGTTCATTATATAAAGTTCATCCTTGGAATTATATGACACTACAATGGGAACGTGTGAATGAGCAAAATAGTATGAAAAGCATTTTCTTCTTTAAAAATTCATTTTCAGAAACAAAATAAACTCGCAAATCATATTTCAAAAATAATTATGAACTCATTATTCACTAATAATGTGTGCTATCTCGCATGCTCGGCCTGTGCCATGACCTGAGCTTGACATCACAGAACCGTTTGATACTACCACAGAATTCTATAAGGAGCCGCGGTAGCATAGTGGTTAGTGCACGGGCTTCCTTGCGCGGTGGTCTATGGTTCGATCCCCAGATGAGGCGGGGATTTTTTAGGCCACAAACGGTTCCTGGGTCGACCCAGCTCCAAATGGGTACCAGAGCAACACTGGGAACGTTAAGGCGGCCGGCGTGATGCCGACCACATCACCCCTAGTGTGCCGACGGTCAAGATAATATGGGCCTAACACCATATTCCCAATATGCCTCAATGGGCGTGTAACGTGTTCCTTTACCTTACAGTTAAATTAGAAGCTAAATTATATTTCGAGTATTATTACAGTTCGGAACAATAGAAAAAGCCTCTTCACACCAAGAACACAGTCCAGCAAGGGGAAAACTTCAAGGTCATGCATAAGCTCGAGTCTTGTCATATTGTTTCCGTCCTTAAACCGAAATGGTTTCGGCGTCATGAAGCTGAAAAACAAAAGCATTTATAAGACTTGAATGAGGCGAATCGGTAATCTAATAATGTAATATGAACAATTGGTCACATATCTCTACTACTTTAACGGTGAAATATTGATAACTTGTTGGGTAATAAACGAAACAAAAAATAGAATATGAAAGAAGATAATTTCAAGAAGAGAGATTTATAAGAAAATATTCCTTTGGATTTCATGGCGCTAGCCTTGTCTGTCATGACTGGGGCTCAATTTGCTTTAAAATATTATTATATATTTCTCTTGCTTTTTTATGACTTCATTTATTGGTTTTCTTTGTCTTCCATTATGCGATCCACGGTTCTGTATAATCTCAATGTCCTTCATTCTTTCTGCTTTGTCATTATCCATATTTCTACACCATACGGAACTGACGATTATATTCAACACTTGATGAATCTACATTTACAATTTGTGAATTCTGTTTTGTCCCAGCTGTAACTGGATACCTGACTCTGCCCTTGAGTTAAACAAAGTTAAACATAGTGGCATATTGGGCATATGGTGTTAGGCCCATATTTTTTTGCCCATCGGTTCACTAGGGGTGACGTGGTCAGCATCACGCCGGCCGTCTTAACATTCCCAGAGTTGCTCTGGTACCAAATTTATGAGGCTGAGTAGACCCCGGAGCTTTTTGCGGTTTAAAAAATCCCACCTCAATTGTTACATTTCATTGTCCGATAAAGGTTATGGACCGCTTCTTAGACAAAATGTACATACATGGATAATTTATATATTAAATTTTAGGTTATGCACACGGACCACCTACCGCGGCTCCCTTGAGTTAGGGAACTCAGAGAACAAGGCAAATGGACCTTCACCTCTCTAACACTTTACTCCACTTCGGCAGTATCTGCTGTGTGACTACCTTTACCTATTTTAAAAGTATCTGTTCTATGTTTTTGAATGTTGCTTTGGCCATTCCTATTCTCTTTTTATTTCACATCTGTCATCTTGTGGGCGGTTTTTTTTTAAATATGTATCCATAATGTGAATAACTTTTGACCTGCTCCATTATCTTCATTATATCTTTATATGTAACTTTGGCTTAGAGTCTACTTTGGTAATTATTATATATTTCGTTTTCTCGGTGATAATGTCCAATCCATTTTCATGACTTTTGCTATTTCCTTGCTGCACTAGTTCTTGTAATTCATGTTCTTTTTCATCTAACAAAACTATATCATTTGCACATGTAAGTTTGTCTATTGTTTAGATCATTATTTCCTCAAATTTTGTAGATATTAAGTAGGCAAAAGTACAGTGCGCATTCTTGTCTCACATATCTTTTTATGTCAATATATGGTTAATAATTCCTGGCAGAGTTTAGTGTCGCACAGTATATGCTGCTGAGCATTTTCATTCAGTTACTACTCAAAACATTTGATTAGGTCATCATGACAGACTGTGTCAAAAGCGTTCTTATATTGAATCAATTAGCTCCCCAAGGAGCATAGGCCTTCAACAAACACATGTCAAGTCCTCTGTCACGTGTTATCAGCTCAAGATCTTTCCATGTTTATCTCATCATTTTTGCTTCTGTTTCCAGTTCTCTTCTCCATTTGGGTTTTGGTCTACCTCTGCTTCTCTGTACCCCGTGATTACAGAACAAGGACTACATTGTAATGCTATCATTAAGTTTCGTCAATGTGAGTCCTATTTATCGCCAGTGTCTTATATTGAATGAAGCACATATAAATACCTTTTTTTTTAAAAAATCAACATGTTTTGTGCTTGCTTTCTATCACAGGACCCATCTAGTTCCGGGAGGGGGTGGGGGGGTGAGGAAAGCTCTGATGAGGCAAAGAAAAATATCGCCCTACTGCACATTCTGGCATGTCGTACAAGGCAACTAATATGACAACCTCATCATGAAAAACAGATCGTGCTACAGAAAAACACTACAGCGAGAGCATGTTAATACTTATTGTAGGCTTCCTGCAAGGAGACCAGTTGTAATTATGGCTCTATGCTCCTTGAGGAGCGAAAACGAAAATGATGATGATTCTTACACAAAAATCTGGTTAATTTTGTTCTACTATTGTTCTACTATTCCGTCATAAACCTTTCTTCCTAAACTTTATTGTCTACCTTACTTGTTATTGTCTACCTTACTTGTTATTGTCTACCTTACTTGTTATTGTCTACCTTACTTGTTATTGTCTACAGTATGACGCCAATGTTAATGTAATAAGATTAATATTAGCAAGAAACAATATAATCACTCAACAACAGCAACAAAAACTGCACACTCAAACCAAAACATTGAGACTTGCTAATAATAATAATGAAAAAAAAGAACGATTCAAAGACATACTCATCAAGAGATTATCAAACGGAGAAACACAAATAGAAGGATAGATTGTTGGAAATTTCGAGACCGATGATTTGATTGTAAAGCCGACGACGCACATACAAAGACACGTATAATTTAACAACACTTACCATCTTAAACACTAGCAACTTTAAACCCTTTGCCAGGGACATTCTGCGGTGTTTGTGCTACAAAATTTAATGTGCTCAAGCTGCCAACACGTCCGTTGACTCCCTGGAAGGCATAGGTTTGATTACCATTTGTGAAGTTGTTGGCAATAGTGGGTATCGGAGACTGGTCACAAAACACCACGGGCTAAACGTGTGACTGAGATCCTTGAGGATCAGTTATGTTGTCTATCGATGAATTTAGAGCAGACAGGAACTGAAGTGGATCAGATAAGTCTATGCTGGAGCTGTGCCCGTTCTGGTGAAAATTAGACCAGTCCTGACAGCCTGAACCGTTATGCATATAGGACTGATCTACTCCTTGGTAAAAGCTGCATTGAGGAAGTATGACTTCTTGAGACCAGTGTATCTGGTGGGACCAACTAGCTACAAGTGATGAGTTTTCCAAAAAATTATGTTTCTTCTCAGGTAACTCAGTCGTGGCTGGTAATCTGGTGGAAAAGAGTAACAAGCGTGAATGATATTCCAAATTAACAAACTAAACGCTAATTAAAACATCATGGTAATATCAAGAAAGCTGACACAAAAGAGCGTAATAAACCATTTATTTTTCATTTGACCAGCGCTATCAGAATCACGTGCTGTGTAGAATGTCGTTAGTGATCACGTATCACAGGTATCACGTCTTTTATTTTCTGCGCATATGTTTAAAGAAAGCAGTGACCACGTTATTGGTTTCTCTATAAAGTTTGTCCAGGAATGGTACTGGTGATGGTCAGAAGTGCTTTCTCTGTTCCTATTATGTTAGGCACTGTTGTAGCAGACGTTCAGCGGCTATTTTATTGATGTCACTTCTATTTCTTTAACATTTAATCAGCGCCGTGTAGTATGGCTGTAGTGATGTTTCTTCAATTTAGACCTTGTTATTAATGCTTGCATTAATCTCATTATTTTGGTCTTTTCCCTGTTTATTTTCAGACATATTTGTTGTGACCTCTGATAGAGTGTTTCCATTTTGTCTTGCATCTGATTATTGTTAAGGGACAGAAAAGTCATTGTGTCATTCGCTCTACAATTATTTCTCTTAACCGGGGTATTTTTAACAAACAAACAAACAAACAAACAAACAAACAAACAAACAAACAAACAAACAAAACGCAGCATTGCAATGCTCTCACATTTCTTCGGTGTGCTTTCCATCCATCATCAGCATTTTCTTTTCATATGTTGTTTCTCATGCGTTTATCTAGTTCTTGTCACCAGCTTCACATTTGTGACATTGTCGTACTGTGTGAATCCTTCTGTACTACACAAGTGAATTGTTTTTTTTTCTAATGCGAGTGACATGCTTTGTGTGCTCACTGATTTCCTACATGACATCCTGATTGCTTTAAGATGTTAATATTAACGCTACAAAATACACACACTGTAGTACGCTCTTACTTCTATTAATAAAAAGTTATTGCACAACTAGTTTTCAGTTTACCTAATGCTGCATTTTTCTGGCATGTTTTTTTAACGTGCCTAGTTATTTGAATCTATAGACTTGTTTTAAAACTGTTTCATTTACTGTGATACTGCATTCCCAGGAAGTCATTGTATTAGAGATGAATCTTTACCTCTGCATTTTCGCTTTTTACATATTAATTTTCTGTCACATTTGTATCAGACATGTCCTGTAACTTTTCTCATTTTTTTAAACTATTCATATTGCATCATTAGAATATCTCAAGAATAAAATTTACTTGCGAGTAAATCAATCTCAAAGTAAATATATTTTAAATGGTCCCATTACTGGATTGTTGCACTCATTAAAGAAAAGAATGTATATTGACGAAGAACTATGTGCATTGTACGGCCAAAACACGCAAGTTATGTATTTATTTGGATATATCCAATTGTTCTTGTAACTTGGTCAAACCACGGCTATCACAATAAATAAACGACTGTGGTTAAATTAAGGGCGTTGCGAAATGAGTACCTCTCTTAATTAATATATCAAAGTCTCCCTCCTCTTATCAGAAAAACTTGTCTTGCTCTACCTCTACTCTTAAGACACTTACATGAAATATACTGGATTACTGTGTTTTTGCGAAATATTTTAAAGTCCCTATTCATACAATCGTAGATTTTTCGAATACTTTATTAGTTTTGATTACATGCCCCCCTTATCAGATTATCTTTTCTTATAATATCAATTGTAGGTTCTAATGACGATGTTTGTACTTTTCTACATATTTTATGTCATGTTTATAAGTAGTTAATGTTAATATGAGTGTGCTATTTTATTTTACTTTGCAACGTTGAATTCCTTGACATTGATATGTAAAATGCATATGGGAATAAATGAATTCAGTATGAAAGGTGAGAGAAAGGAAGGGCAGAATGTCAGACGGGCCTGCGTGCCCAATTCTCAACCCTTTGAAAATAAAGTTCGTTCGTTCGTTCGTTCTCTCTCTCTCTCTCTCTCTCTCTCTGCTTCCCCCCCCCCCCCCCATCTCCCCCCAAGTGATTATTTTTCCAAACAAATGATATAATATCGAATGTAGGTTTAATGATGATGTTAGTGATTTTCAACATATTTTGTTTCATGGTAATACTTAGTTTGTACTTTTCTTACTTACTTACTTAGTCGTTCTCCTTCTACCGTGAGGTGTAGAGGTTTAGAAGAGAGAGCGCCAGACTATCCTATCGGCTGTCTTCCTCCTGGCCTGGCTCCATTCTAGTCCTCGGTCCTTCAAAGATTGTCTAATGTTGTCCTCCCAACGGACTCTGGGTCGTCCTCGGCGTCTGGATCCTTGGCTCTTTGTTTCCCATGCTTGTCGTGGTATCCGATCTTCTCCCATTCTGCAGACATGGCCAAACCATCTTAATTGGGACTGTTCTACTTGGGTCTGCAGGGGGTAGGATTTAAGGCCTTGACGTATCGTCTGGTTGCGTACCATGTTTCTTCTTGTTACTTCAACCACCTTCCTCAGATACCTCATTTCCGAGGTTTGGATCTGGCTTTTATGGGTTGTAGTCATTGCCCATGACTCGCATCCATATGTCAAGACTAGGACACAGGTGGAGCGGTATACAGCCATCTTCGTTTTCTTACCAACCTCTCTCTTGCTGAGGAATCCTCGATTTATGGCCTGAAAAAGTCTCCCAGCTGCTGCTTTTCGAGTGGCCAACTCTTCTTTGATGCCTCCCTTTCGGTCTATAATAGCTCCGAGGTATTTAAAGTGGTCGACCTGCTCCAGGACCTGTTGTACTTTTTAACATATTTTATTTCATGCTTATAATTAGATACTCTGAATGTGAGTACGCTATTATTTTACCTTTACAACGTTGAATTCCTTGAATTGATGGGTAAAATATATGTGAGAATAAATGAAATCAGTATAAAAGACGAGAGAAAGGAAGAGCAGAATGCCAGACTGGCCTACGTGCCCAATTCTCAACCCTTTGAAAATAAAGTTCGTTCGTTCGTTCGTTCTCTCTCTCTGTCTAACACATCTGGACTATTGCTCCACAATCTGGGATGGCTGCTCTATGTCCAATACAAACAGATAATTTTCATTACAAGAACGTGCGCCTAGTTTCTAGATCCTTATAAATATATTAACATATTACCTTTAAAAAAGGGCTTTCTCTTCAACACAGCCAAATTCATTCACAAAATCCTATCACAGAATGCTCCAACTTATTTGTGGCTAATTTTCAAATACAATGCAAGACGCAGCATCGGGTAAACACATTACACGTGCTCAAGCCATGGCTCGACTTATTTAAGAAATGTTTTAGCTTTTTCTGCTGCTCATCTGTGGAACGAACGAACGAACGAACTTTATTTTCAAAGGGTTGAGAATTGGGCTCACAGGCCCGTCTGACATTCTGCCATTCCTTTCTCTCGTCTTTTATACTGATTTCATTTATTCTCACATATATTTTACCCATCAATTCAAGGAATTCAACGTTGTAAAGGTAAAATAATAGCATACTCACATTCACAGTATCTAATTATAAACATGAAATAGAATATGTTGAAAAGTACAAACTAAGTATTACCATGAAACAATGATGATAGGAAACTCTTTACAGAGCGATACAACAGGAAGCAATCTGATCATCAGAAGAAGTCCCCCCATCCGATAAGTGTTTCGGCCCGATTACTCCTTTACACTCTAAGGGGGGCGGGCCCACTTGGGTCATGACTCCCAAGCGTCTCAGCTTCCTGTTGTCTTGTATCGAAAATGAACCCATTTCACTTATGATAGCAACTTTTAAATCCACAACGCCAGCCGCGGAGGCAATTGTGAAAGTAACAAAGAGAAGACAAATTATTCCGTTCGTTCCGTCGCCCTTCACAACTAAGGACACACACTGAGACACTAGCGCGCAGCCGACGAGCTGCGCGCCGCAAGCCACTGAAATTTACCTGACACTCTCCCTATAGTATACATCGCCTGTTGCCCCAGAGTCGCATCTCTTCCACTCGTACACCAAAAAAAAAACTCAGCGTTGTGGACTTAGAAACATTTTGGTGTTTTCTGTACCGCAGCGTTTATTGTTACGATGTCCATCGTCCATTGCGGTTGTTCCACAGCCAGCCTGATGCCTTTTCGGCAGTTTCACTAAGCCTCTTCAGTGCCCTTGTTCTAGACTGTCCCTTCAGCCCCAACAGTTTCAATAAATCATACACTGATGCAGCCACAAGCCCTCTTGCGCCCATTTCAACCGCCATGACCCTTGCACTGAATCCATCGTGTCTCAGATCCGCGGCCAGATCGCTATACTTGGCCGCTTTGAATGAATGTTGCTCGTCTAATCTGGATTCAAATGGTACGGTCAGTTCAATAAGTATGACCTGAAGCGTTGCTGCAGAATGAAGCACTATATCCGGCCGTCTCCGCGATTTTCTGATACACTCTGGATATGCCCCCCGTCCAGGTAGGTCTACCGCCATCTCCCAATCGTTTGCACAGTCAAGAAGAGATGGTAAACTGCTACCAGGTTTACTCGGTTTGGGGTGTGCTGACTTTCCTGCCCTCAGAAAGTATGTGTTTGCGGTGTCTGGCAGGACTTTGCTATTCGCTTTCATTCTTGCCTGATTTATTGTCGCAGCAAGCTCATTTAGCACTTTGTTATGGCGCCAAGTGTATCGCCCTTGCCCTAATGCCACCTTACACGCTGAGAGCGCGTGTTCAAGTGTCTGCCTCCCCTGGCACAGGGGGCACTGCTCATCATCCGACTTTCCCCATTTCACAAGGTTGGTGGCCGACGGCAGCAGGTCATACATTGATCTAACCACGAAGCTGAGCCTAAGAGGTGCCATATGCCATATATCATTCCATGTCAAGGACCTCTGCAGAGCTCCTTCCCATGTGGTCCATTGGCCTTGTTGGACCTGCTGCACTGCTTTTTGCAACCTCTTATCATTCTCAGCTCCTTGTATCTCCTGAACTACCATGTCTCTGCGCTCCCTGCTTGATGCCTTGGACCACCAGCGGATGTCACCATGCCCAAATCCCCGTCTATTCGTTTGTGTGTATCCGATTATCTCTCTCAGTTTGAGTGACTCTTCAGCAGCATCAACAGCTTCTTCCACTCTCCACTTCCTTCCCGTTTTCAGTGTGGGCTGAATGGACTTAACAACGTCATCAGCTGACTCGCGTAGCATCATTGCAAGCCTTACTTTTCCAACTTTGTATTCTTCAACAACTGACTTGAAGGGAAGTAGAAGTTTTGACTTTTTGCAGTACAGTGCTACATCTGACAGACCTGGTGGTACCCCTAGCCATTTTCTCATGAACTTGTTGACCTTCTGCTCTATAGCTTCCACTGTACTTGTGCTTATTTCATATATAAGCAGTGGCCACAGCAACTTCGGAATCAACATGAACTGGAGGCACCACAGTTTGAACTTTCCCAGGAGTCAGCTTTGGTCTATGATCTGTAGTCATCTGTCTGCCATTTCTATTGTCTGTTGCACTGCCTTCGAGTCTTTTAAAGAGGCATCGTACACCCTGCCAAGACTTTTAACAGGTTCCTCAATGACAGTAGGGATTCTTTGGCTGGAAACCGTGAATATGACCTCTGCTGTCTTCCCTTTCCTGACTGATAGGCTTCTCGACTTCTTGGGTTTGAAGCTCATTCTGCACCAGCTGACTAGTTCATCCAGGCGTGCTAACATCCTCCGGGCTTGATGTTCATCTGATGTCAGAATTGTTGTGTCATCCATGAATGCTTTGAGCGGTGGCATGTGACACATTCCACCGAGCTTTGGGCCTATAGCCATTCCTTCAGCCGCATTGAGGATTACCTGCATAGCCATGACGAATAGTATCGGAAAGATGGTACATCCCATTGCAATTCCAACTTCAAGGCCAATCCACTTCGTTGTGTAATCTCTGGTTGAAAATCTGACAGAAAACCCTGCGAAATACAGCTTCAGCATTGCTGCAATCTCTTGTGGAACATGATACATTTCTAGGGCCTGCCACAACATCTGGTGTGGAACGGATCCATAAGCATTTGCTAGATCCAACCAGATTACATGGAGGTTTGTTCTGTCAGACTTTGCCTTTTGGATTGCTTCCCAGATCATTGCGGCATGCTCTAGACATCCTGGTATACCTGGGATACCTCCTTTCTGAATTGTAGTGTCAATGTACCCATTTGCCAGGAGGTATGTAGTGAGTCTTTTCGCCATAACTGAGAAGAATATCTTCCCTTCCACATAGAGTAGTGAGATTGGCCTGAACTGACTGATTTCTGTGGAATTCTGTTCCTTCGGGATGTAGACTCCGTTTGCCTTTCTCCATTCCTTGCTTACGAGTTGGGTTTTCCACGCATTCTTCAGTAAACGGAGCAGTCGTTTGAGAACCTCAGGGCATCTTTTATACACCACATATGGAACACCATTAGGACCTGGAGCTGACTTGCACCGAGCTTTCTGGACAATGCTTTCTACCTCTTGCGCCATTGGGGGCTTGGTGTTAAATTCAGCTCCTGGCTTACCCGGCCATTTACGGCCTGCCATGCTGCTGAGCGGCTCATCTTTGCGACCATCTGAATATGTCATTCTAAGGTGTTCTTCCAGGTCTTCTTTCCTGATGTTTAGCGTACCCGACCGTGGCTGCTCAAACAGTTCTTTGGCAAACTTGAAGGGCTCCCTAAAGAATCTTTCCCTATCCCTTCGAGTCTTCCTTCTCTTCCTGCACAACCTTTCCGCTCTACAAAGGGCATTATGTTGGCCTTTCAGGTGCTCCCAAACTTGCCGTAACCCTTCCTTCTCTGTGGCAACTGCTTTCTTGAACAGTTTTCGGGCATGCTTCTTCTGTTTCCTGATTTCTTCTATTTTAATTTGTCTTCTACTTTTCCGTGGTGGGTTACTTTCCCTTGCCTCCCTCACTCCGAACACTTTACGACAGTGCAGATATATTATGTCGCCGAAGATTTCCAGCTTCTTCTCCAAAGTTAGCTGCTTCAGGCTGTTATCCAACTCTTTTGCCAAGGCTTCGTCCAGCTGTTCCCAAAGCCCTTTTGCACTGGCAGGTGGAAACTTTATTGCATCTCTCTTCTCGTCCAAGAAGTGTGTGAGATCATCATCTGGCAGATCAACTAGAATGTACTCTGCACTGTGGATTGACTCCTGGCTGCGTTCTTCTAACGTCTTATCCGTCGAGACAAATATGTTGACAAGCACTAACATCATCATTAAACCTACACTCGATATTATACCATTTGTTCGGAAAAATAATCACATTAGGGGGGCAGATAATCAGAACTCATAAAGTATTCGAAAAGTTTACGATTGTATGAATAGGGACTGAGGTTGTTATGTTTTAGATAATGTGGAAGATAGTTCCAAAGATGAGCAGCAGAGTAAGCTAAGCTTTTCTTGAATAAGTCAAGCCTAGGCTTGGGCACTTGTATTTTGTTAAGGCGTTGACTGCGTCTTTCATTGTATTTGAACATTGGCCATAGATATGTTGGAGCTTTCTGTGACAGAATTTTGTGAACAAATTTAGCTTTGTTGAACAGAAAGCGCTTTCTTAGAGGCAGTATTTTGAGATCTTTATATAGATCTACACACTGTGTTTGGCAGTTGTCAGAAACTAGACGCACTGCATGCTTTTGTAGTGAATGGAGTCTTTTTGTGTTGGACATAGAACAACCATCCCAGATTGTGGAGCAATAGTCAAGGTTTGTTTGTATGTGAGATATATAGAACAATTTTCGTGCATCTTCATCTAGGAAATGTTTGATTTTAGCTAACTGGTAAACTTTCTGTGCCGTTTGCTTGGTCAGTGCATGAACATGTGAGTTCCAATTTAGATGCTGGTCAACGACTATTCCTAGAGTTTTATGTTCATTAACGTTTCCAATTGGTGAGGTACCAATATAGATCTGAAGTGTTGTTTTCTCTGAATTTTGTAATTTTTGTCTAGTTGATATTAACATGCACTTTGTTTTAATTATATTAATTAGCATGCGATTTCCGATGCTCCACTTAATCAGATTGTCTGTATCTTTTTGTAACGATAGTTCGAGTGTGTTGCAACTTGTATCACTTGTGTAGATAGTACAGTCATCAGCAAATAGGTCACAGGATGCGTGCTCGACGTGTATGGAAGGTCATTAATGTATATGGCAAAAAGTAGAGGCCCGAGAATAGAGCCCTGAGGAACGCCGGTATTTATTACGGTTGGGTTTGAGCAAGAGTTATTGTAAGAAACTACATGTTTTCTGTCTGACAGGAATGATTTAATTATCGTCACTAGTTGAAGGTTTACTTTTGATGTTTCTAGTTTTCTAATTAAAATAGCGTGATCTATCATATCAAATGCTTTTTTTAAAGTCTACAAAAACTGCCCCACATATGTTATCATTATGAATATTTAAGTGCCAGTTGTCAATCATCTTAGTTAGAGCTGTGTGACATGCATGTTTAGGTCTAAACCCTGACTGACTATCAATTAGCAAGACATTGTTAACTAGGTGTTGTAGTGTTATTTTATGTATGTGTTTTTCTAGTGGTTTGGATAGCGATGATATTAAGGAGATTGGCCTATAGTTACCAAGGTTATTATTGTCGGAAGAGCCAGGTTTTAAGAGAGGATATACCTTAGCGACTTTAAAGTGCCACGGAAAGTAACTCCGTGCGATACATTGATTGTATATGTATGTAAGCGAATCACTAATAGCTGGAGCAGCATAACGCAGTATTCGATTACTGACTCCGTCAAGTCCTGATGAGTTATTATCTTTAAGTCCTAGAAGATAGTTATACACTTCATTAACTGTCATAAACGGAATGTTGGATGGGATTGTGTTGGTACATTTGTTCTCACAAAATACTGACAGCCTGCCTAAGTCACAAGGTGAATTTGGTATTGTAGATTTAAGACTGTTTATTTCTGCCTGAAGGTAATTGCTGAAGTCTGTGGAAGTAAATGAAGTATTAGGAGTTGACGAGACTGACAGATTTCGCTTGTTCGCTAAGTTATTGATTGCTTTCCATATACCTTTACTGTTTGTTTTGTTCTGAACGAAATTTTTAAAGTAATTATTTTTTCTCTACGAATTAAATATTGCACGTTGTTCCTCTGTGCTCTGTATATGTTAAAGTCCTTGTTTTTGTGAGCTTGATCTCTCTGCCTCATGGCGTCTAGCACTGCTTGTGTGATCCAAGGAGATTTGACCTGTCGTTTCACACGAACTTCTTTAGTTGGTGCGTGGTTATCAAACACACAAAGAAAGATACGTATCCAATGGGCAATAGCGTCATCGGGATCAGAAAGCTGGTAAACACTGGCAAGAGGTGCGGTTCGCAAATCATGTAAAAATAGTTCACGGTTGAAATTTTTAAAACTTCTAAATTTAATACTGATATGTTTATTTCTTGGAGCTTTATATTTATTCTTTGACCACGTGCAACATATAGAATAGTGGTCACTCATCGCGACAGTAGGAACAGAGCATTCTATAATGTTTTCTGCACAAGTGACGTAGATGTGGTCAATTGTTGTGGATGATGCATTTGTTACCCTGGTAGGCTGGTTGACTGTTTGTTTTAGGTTGTAAGATAGTATGATGTTTTCCCACGTTTAGTTTGTGTTGTGCATGTCGATGTTGAAATCACCTAGAAGAATAATTTCTTCGGCAGTGGTAAATACTTTATCCATCATAGTGGTGAAATCTTCATACCAGATGGCTCCTGCACTGGGATTTCTATAAAGATACCCGACTAGAAAATGTCCCTGAGTCGGTAGTTTTATTTATAACCATATGCACTCGGTCCCTGCTGTCTCTAAATCGCTTCTGTGGCGATAACTAATAGAAGTAGAAATATATACTACTATACCTGTTTCTAGCTTTCTACTTGAGTCTCGCCGAACTGTTTTAAAGCCATTTAGGGCAATTTCATCATCTGATATTTTTTCGTTTAAACGACTTTCGGAAAGTCCAAAAACATGAAAATTTTTATTCGGAATTTATGTAAGCTCAGGAAGTTTGCCTAATAAATGGTAAATGTTTAGGTGGCCCAGCCGTAGACCATCTTTAATTAGCCATTGTGTCTGATAGGTATGCATTTTATTTTGGCGAGTGGTTTAAAAAGGAAAATAACAAAAGCAATTTTGAATACGAAACCCACGAAAATTTAAACTAATTAACGTCACCACGTAAGTGAAAATTCAAATGTTAGTACTTAACGTACGAACACTTGGTACAAGTATTGCTAAAAAATTACAATTAACTGAAATTGGCAGTAGTATATTAAAATAGTCACACAACAGTAGACACGCACGTTTTCACACCACAACACTAAAATTATAACACAGTAATTAAGCAACACTGAGAGAATATGAATTAAAAAAGTAAATAAAATACAATAAAATGAAATCTTGCAAATTATGAAAAAAGTGTCGGAGGCCTGTAGCCAATGAAATTAGAGTGTTTTGAGAAAGTAACAAAGTACTTATTACTTTATGCGTCACAGTAATAAACTAATTTTTCAAGAGAGATACGGCTTTGGTCGCAGGGATTAAGTCAATAAAAATAAAATATTAAAAAAAAAAAAAATTAAAAATGAGTGGATTCATCATCAATATTGGATGTCTCTGTCAGGTAAATAGTTGGGCCCGCGTTGCACAGACATCATTAGTGCTTGGCTGAGTGACGCAGGACTGAATTGCATCAGGTAGCCAAGTTCTGGGTTCCACTGAGCACGACCAGGAAGGCTACGGGAGGAAGCATGACGACTGTAGATTTCGTCTGTAACAGTTCCAACACTAGTAGGAGATTTTTGCGTCTGGGACATTGTGGCACTGCTTGTGGAACTGTCATATAATATGTTTGTGAGGGGCTGTCTTATAGGTAGTGGAGGAAACATAACATCGTAACGTTCGGCTTCCTGGCTGTAGGTGGCGTTCTGTTTGTGGTTAGGTAATTTGTTGGTTGCGGGAGCACTTCTTTGAGGGGCGGGTAAGGTGTGTTGTGCATTTTCATGAAGGGCTGATCTCACGGTAGTTCGGTTTGTGTTCTTTGTGTCTGGTGGGTTGTCGTGTTGCGTTCGCTGCGTGTACTTGATGTTTTTTGCTAGGATGCTGCTACCTAGTTTTGATGTATGTTTTTGATCTATGTAAAGGCGTTTTTTTTGGTGCTCCAGAGTTGCTTGTGAAGAAAGGAGTGTTGTTGATATAGACAATGTTGTTGTGTTCACAATAGCTCTGGAGTGTCTTGTTGTTGGTGTCGGCTATGCGACGTTGGAAGCCATAGCAAGGTGGAATAATGGATGACATAAAAATGGAGGTGTTAGGAAATTTTTGTTTTATTGTAGTGGTCAGTTTGGAAATCGCCGAAGGGCTAACGCTGTGTCCATTCATTATGTCGTTGATCCCTACATGTACTGTTGTTCTTGTAATGTGATGTATGTCGAACCTATTAATTCTATCAATTAATCTTTCAGTTCCAGCTCCAGGTATCGCTAAAACTGAGACAGTTTCCTCTTTAGTAGCAGACATCCGATCATTGTATATGCCTTTTAGGAGAGTGTCGCCAATTATAAATGTGTTGCTTTACTACATGGTTGTTGACTCGGCTTTTGTTTTGATTCTTGCTGCCGCCATTGATTTTCCTGGTGTGAATCGTTCTGAATAGTCTGGGTGTTTTCATCGGGTGGTTGTGGTGTCAGTATCTGATCTGGTAGCGGCGTTAATGCATGTTCATTTTGTACTGAACTCTGGTTAAGGGCGGTAAACCTGTTGCTTACTTTTACACTAATAGGGTAAGCTTCGTGCGCACGTGTATCCTCAACCTTTTTGGTGTTACATTGGTGCTGCTTGCGGCGTTCGTTTTTTATATGTTCTTTGGGGGGATCTCCTGAATCTTCTGGTACTATAAGAGGATGTTCCGAGTGCTTTTTTTTATAAATAGAAAAATCGCTTCGTAGTTGCTCAACGACGTGTTTAATATTGGAATTATCTTCTCTCAGATGCAGTATTTCCTTTTTGAGTAGTTCGTTTTCTGCGCTGATCGACTTATAGACATTAGTCGTCAGATCGGCAATTAGTGTTCGAAGGGTGTCCTCCATTTTGAGCATCAGCTCCTGGCAGCACTGCGCATTTATCATGTGAGTGACTTCTGGGTGATTTTCACGTGATAATGTTTCATCTGTTTGTGTGCTAGTTTCTTTAGGGCCCATTGGATATTCTATGGCCAGCACAGGTTGAGAAGATTGAGTATTTGCTACTGTGTCGCTCATTGGAAAGTCGCGTGCTGCGGGAGGCAAAGTGGATGTATTTGTAGGAGAGTGTATGCTAGAGTTAATGTTGATGATTTCCCTATCAGCAGATGAGACGCTGGCGGCTGATGATGTGATATCTATTGCGAGCTGGGGTAAACACATTGTCGAGTCCAATTTTGTGGTACAAATTATGTTTTGTGCAGACTCATTTAAACTGACAAAGTCCGTTTCCAGCCATGACTCAATAACAGTGGCAGTTCCTTGTACCATTATCTTGTTTTTTGTATGATAAAAGTGCACAGATAGTAGTGGTGTTGTGAAGAAATCTTCTACAAAGGCACCTTGTTTATCTGCTCTCGTCTCGACATGGTCATTCTCTTTGTATTTGGTACACGTTGTGCGAAATGCCTCATAATGAAATGTATTGTGGAAAAGTACATAGCACATTTACCGTCATTTGCTATTTTAAAGGTTAAATCCGACACTTTGTTAAATCCCTGAAGTTTAACGCAAAGTGCCATGTTTTGGTCTAGGGTGTAATTTTTGATCGTGGACGGGCGCAATCTACAGTCCCTAGCGGCTTTTATTACCTGCGAGCCGTGGCCGATCTCCAAGCGTGACATGTTTACATGCCTACTGGGATTAATTGCGTGTGAAATACATTGGTCCGCTGGAAACCTTATCTGTTTAAGAGGGGTTGGTAGCCAAGAAAATACACTGGCCGACCTTCCCTTCTTTACAGGGGTCAGTAACGAGTCACGTGGTCATTGTTAATAGCATTGTAGAAGGCATTTGCAGTTATCAAAAGGAAATGAATAGTTAATAAATTCCTGCTATTTTTTAAATACCATCTGTTAAATCAACACAATGTCATTTTCACAAAATTCACAATCCAAAAAGAAATGCACCGATATAAAAATCCTTGAAATATAATTTGAAATGCCTGTGTCAAAAATTATAAATGTGAGACACGACCCACACACGTCTGGTTACGAAAGTTCGAGTGGGAGAATGAATAATCTTCTACACGGCCTAAACAACAAGCTTAGTTCCTATTCATTCAATCGCAGACTTTTCAAATACATTATGAGTGCACATACGCCACCTTAATTTAGATGTTCCTAAATCATTATATAATATGATACGTAGGTTTTAAGGATAATGTTGCCGTGTTCAATAATTGAGTTTGATAAGGTACTGTAAATGTGTGTAACTGTTATTGTACTGTTGCAATATTGGGATGTTATTTTTATTATTTTATTATTTTAAATGCATGTGAGAATAAATAGATTCAGTATGGAAGACGAGAGAAAGGAGAATCAGAATGTCAGACGGGAATACCTGCCCAATTCTAAACCTTTTGAAAATAAAGTTCGTTCGTTTCCTCCCCCCCTCTCTCTCTCTCTCTCTCTCTCTCTCTCTCTCTCTCTCTCTCTCCATATTTCTCTCAAATTCTAGATCTAAAAACAAGTTTTGTCTCTCATTCTCTTACCCCAAGTACTGGCTTGTCTGCTCTAAGCCTGTAATCTCTTGTTGACTGCCGTTTGGAAACAAGACAGACAATTCTTGATTATTTCCTTTATTGACAGTATTGGCACCACTTTGCAGCTGTAGGATATACTCTTTAGCTTGACTCAGTATTGCTAATTTTGATGGTAGACCCGCAATATTTTCCGTTTTGGGTAGGACATCATACAGCTCTTTGAAGGGTTCAGAAATTTTTAACTGTCGTACACGTTCCTACAAATGAAACAAGAAATTATTACTTTTTACAAGTCTGTGATTAGTCAAATAGATGTGTGGATGTGAGTGTGAGCTTTACTGGCTTATAAAACTAGTAACGGAAAACTAGACACGAAACAGACGAAATAAATTGGACATAGAAGCCGACAACACACAGTACTACCTACCGTACATATGTTATACAAGGTGTATTTAACAGACAGGCTGAAGAAAAACGGCGGAAGGATGTCATAAGTTGGAGGAAAACATTATAAGTGGACAGAATGTCAGACTACAATCATGTTAGGAGAAAGCATAAAAGTGTGTAGTTATTGCAGGATACAAAATGTGTAGTAGAGTATAATTACGACAAGAAACAGAAATAGAGAACAGCAGAGTACAATTATTTTAGAAAAGAGAAAAAAGTATAGTAGTGCACAAGCATTGCAGAAGATATCGTAATATATCTGAGTACAGTAAGGACAGGATATAAAAGGTGTAGTATATCTGAGTATAGTAAGGACAGGATACAGACGGTACAGTATATCATAGTACTTTAATGACGGAAGACAGAGTGTAGTAGAGTACAATTACGACAAGAGACAGAAATGGAATATAGCAGAGTACAATGATGGTAGAAAACAGACATAGAAAATAGCAGAGTACAATGATGGTAGAAGACAGAAATAGAGGAAAACAGAGTTCAATGGTGGTAGAAGACAGAAATAGAGAATAGCAGAGTACAATGATGGTAGAAGACAGAAATAGAGTATAGCAAAGTACAATGATGATAGAAAGAAGGTGTAGTGTATTTTTGCACAAATTCTTGCATAAGATCTCATATCTTACCTGTATTTTACTTAGCTTTTACTTAGTCGTTCCTCTTATACCCTGAGGTGTACAAGTTTGCCAGAGAGAGCGCTATGCTTTCCTATGGGCTCTCTCCCTCTTGGCCTATTTCCAATCTAATCCTCGGTCAATCAGAGATTGTCTAATTTTGTCCTCTCAGCTAACTCGGGATCGTCCTGGAGGTCTGGATCCTTGGCTCTTAGTTCCCATATTGTTGTCGCGGAAGCCGATCTTCTCACATTCTGCAGACACGGTCAAACCATCGTAATTGGAACTGTTCATATTTTTTATTATTTTGGAAGTTATTTCCCATCGTTGTTTAATAAATTCAAAACGTCTGAACCGCTTAGCAGAAAAAATGCGTACATGCACTTGAAACATTGCCACCGAAACAGAACTGAAGAACGTGTACAATTATTCATAATTCATCACTCAAAATACAGAGCCGGTTACAGTATACGGGACAATATGGAACTTATGGTTGTCAGAAAAGTATTGGTTGTAGAAAGCGACACTGACAGAATAACGGGATAAGTCACAGCAGGGCCGTAGATACGGAAAAGGGGGCAGGGAGGGGGGGGGGAATTATACTGTACCTTACCAAAATAGTGCATTACATTTTTTTTTTAATTAACCCCCCACCCCCACCTTAATAAAGATAATAATTTAAAAAAATAATGCCTACATTAATCAACATACACATAATTTTTTAAACACTTACTTGTTGGTTTACAATCTTTCTCTTGTTCTCAGCTTCCGCATCATTCAGATGAGAGAACTTCCTTCGCTTAGATTATGTTAGTTTACCCATGATTTGAGACTTCTCAAAGATATTCCAACGAGAAATAAATCCTTACTAAGCTTGTAGTCAAACTTTGTTATAAGTCTGTTACTTGAATACAGGAATAAGCGTTAAAGCAATGTTCTACGCAGGCAAACAGTTAGAGCACACTTTTTAAGTGATTAATCCGGCGATGGCTTATAAGTTATCCTCACAAGTAAGAAGCATAAATAAAATGGTGTGAAGTATTAATTTTTTTTCAAAATGTATCTATGTTTCCAGAGGCATCTAAAATAAAGGGTCCCACCCAACCAATGCGCAACGTTTCTGAAAAGACGTTCTCATTGGTTAAAAGAAACTGGCTCGCCAACCATTACTTTAAGAAGGCCAATCAGAGAACGCATGGTAGGCGGAGCTTAATTAAAGTTAACGTATACCCTCGGATTGTCCCAGCAGCGGCGGGCGAGATTAGGAGTCGAAGGAGGGCAAAACTGTTTTTTTTTGTTTTTTTTTCAAAAAAAGGATATGTAATATTGCATTTGAGTTTTCAAACATTGTAAACTTAATATCCCACATTAATGGAATAAAAATGTAATAACTATGAAAGCTTAAAAAGTAGCCTACTCACGTGTCTGATAACTAGAAACATAATAAAACAAAGCTAAACACATATATATATATATATATATATATATATATATATATATATATATATATATATATATATATATATATATATATATATATATATATATATATATATATATATAGCCAGAATAAATGATCTTCTAAACGTTCAAAAACATGTGCTATAGATTTTAACAAGCAAATAAGCGTGCTTTAATTTTAAGCAAAAGGCAAGTAAGAAGCATTAAAAAGAAAGTTTATTTATTTTTTTTTTAACTAAGTAGGCCTAAATTTATTTCAATCCTGAACTTTTTATCCTATACTGTGGTTATACAATAAAGTCAGATTTTATCGTCTTCATGCAACGTTTCTATTTAGGAGATAGTAAATGATAATGCCCGATGCAACTCAAATGTTAAGTTACTCTTTCTGAATGGTTCAGACACATGGAAAAAAAACAAAATTATCCACCACGAAGGTGCAGAATTAATAATTTGGGTGCTTGAGGATAATAGATGGATTGAAGTGGTATCACCAGTATGGACCAACTGACAAATACTAGACAAGTGCCAGTGAAACAAGAGATGAGAAAGTAGACGCTGGCGATGTAAGCGGACTGAGGAAACTTGTTGCTGTTGATAGCATTACAAGACAGTCACTAATTTGGAACCCCAGAGTAAGAGAGGAAAAGAAAGACCAAGAAACGCTTGGAGAACGAACGAACTTTATTTTCAAAGGGTTGAGAATTGGGCACGCAGGCCCGTCTGACATTCTGCCCTTCCTTTCTCTCGTCTTTTATATGATTTCATTTATTCTCACATGCATTTTACCCATCAACGCGAAGAGAAATGGAGACGGAAATAACAGGTACAACGAAGAATAAACAAAATCTTGAGTGGACAGTACAAGACTGGAAGCTTTGGCGTGAAATTTTTGCGCACATATTCTTTTGTGTGGAGCACAGATTACTGTAATTACGCATACAAATGAAAAATGTATTTATTCGTCTGATAAAAATATATTTATCTTTGAATTCACGATTTCCAGTCTAGAGGGACAGAACTCAGATTAGGCGATGTGGATTCATTTTGTGAGTTATCCGTTCTTGTATCTTTGCTGAATATCGAATAGCGTAGAAATCTAGGTTTACAGCGATCTATTCTTTGTTTGGTTAGAAATAGATTGTTCTTGCTTCAGAATATCTATGACCCGAATCTATGTGTAGTTCTTGTCTATGTAGGACGAGTATGTCTTTTATCTTAATATCTTTGTATGTCTAAGTCGAACTATATCTTTGGTGTCGAACTTGGGGTCATAGGTTGTTCGGCGGATGTGTCGCTAAGAAGAGACGTGAGAAGGTTCCGCCATGTTTGACCTAGATGAAGACGGTCTGAAGATTTGTCTTGAGCTCTGTGGTTCCTTTTGGGGAAAGGAGATTTTTTATCTCTATGCTTGAATTATCAGAGATTCTTCCCCAGTGTTGATTCTTGACGCCAAGGAATGGCGTGCGTTATTCGCGTTATTCGCTGTTGTGTTTTTCCTGAGAAAATAGGGTAAAACAGACATATTGAACCTTTCGTCATATTCAACTAGGTCGACATGCTATCGTCTGCACAGGCGTTTGTTTAGCGATGTTAAGACGACATATTTGCTTGCAGTTATATATATATATATATATATATATATATATATATATATATATATATATATATATATATATATATATATATATATATATATATTTTATGTCGCAACATGATTGAACAGGATGTGCAGAGTCTAATTTACATATATTTATGAAAGGAACAGAGCCTATGATCATGCTTCGCCATTATCTTTGTTGTGAGCAAAAATCAAAGATGGATCCATCTTTGGACTCCAAGTTTCAATCTTATAAAATCATCGATCGAGAACAGGAATGTCCTTAATATCAGACGATGATATCGAGATCTGCATACTATTATATGAAAACCCACTACTGGTGGTTTGACATTGTATTCATAAATTCATGTACTGAATTTTCGGCCTGAAAGACTTAGACAAGGTTCTTACAGGGAACCATGAGTAAACATTGGTTCTTAACTGACGCGATTTGTCAGTAAGGCCTGAGATTATACATATGTGCTGAAATACTGAGTGCTTGTCTACTGACATTACATTGAAATGTTATACAACATGAATGCCCAGGTGATAGTGCATTGCATTGATCAATATTATGATGATTTATGCCAACCTGTCTGATGTTTCCTGTTCCTGTGTCGTCGAAGTGTGTGTCCATTAAATGCAAGAAAACGTAAACAGTAGTTCGTCTTACACTTTATGCCACGAGTGAGTGAGATTGTCCTATTGTCAACTCTCAGAACATTTTCCAGCATTCGCGTACTGTCTGTATCCTCACTCCAAAACAATACACCACTGCTTAGGTCGAGTTGACCTGTGTTTGTCTTCACTGTGACAACACCCCTTCGAACACGATTCTAACCATACAACCAACACTGGTGAACGAAGGTTAGACTTTATCAACACTGATCTTTATCAAATGGAAAAGAGAGATTATCACCTATGTTCCTAAGGGAGCTACAGAGAAAAATTAAGCAATGAAAGAAAAGACATTGGTTACCTGGACAACGCTCCTCTTTGATATCTTCTGTCAGCTTACAGAGTAATTTGAGCTATGTAGGCTACAGAGAAATCATGTTCAATCATTCAATCATTTTCCTTTTCACTTCTTATGGAGCATGGAGTCGCTACTGTAGCTGGTCTCTTTGCATGATTCCTGCACAAAACATGTAAATATTCTTGCATCAATGATTTTCGTAGCAATTTGTTTTGCATGTTGATGTTGCCAGCCACTTGCTCAACCTATATTAGCTGACGCCCCAGAAACCCCTTGAACTACACGGGGCCGATTCATGTTAATGCAATATCAAATATAATAGAATGAACGAGGACGTCATAAAGTAAAACGTGATTGATGGTGCGTTTGTGGCTGAAAAACTGTAGCTACTACTGAATTACTGACGTCATGTCCTGACTTGATAGTTTCACATTGCTGTAATGATAACCTCGAGTTACCAGTAAATGCACACGTTAGAAAGTAACCATTTAAAAAAATGGTAAACAATTGGTTTTGAGTCAGTTTTACAGTTCAGTGGTATACAATACAGTACTGGACATTTCGGGGCTTATCCTTCCTTAGCCAGCACAAAATGAAGACCAGAATCAGACATTGGATAGACTAAGAGAAAAAAGACACAACAAGAAAATACATTTAAAAAAACACACTTCTATCAACACGAAAAATTAACACCTTATAAACATTACCAACACAGAACAAAAAAGAGCAAAAAAATCTACCCAAAGAATCTCCACAAAGAAACAAAAAATGCGCACACAAGATATAAATAAAGATGAGATTAAAGGGTAAAGAATGAAAAAAAAAAAAAAAACCAACTGAAGTAACATTCTAAATGATGGATTCAAAGACAAGATTGACCGTGTCTTGGACAGAAGAAATGCACTACTTCTGAACGAGAAAATCAATGTACGTTGTTTATTAAGAGTTTAGGGCCCAATCTTAAGGAAATCAGCCCATTTTCTTATATAAAAGTGTTGGCTATTTGTGAGAAGGCCTTCAGCTCACATAAACAGGAGACAAGTAAAAATAGCACTGATAAACTTTAATTTTCCACTTGATAAAGATCAGTGTTGATAAAGTCTAACCTTCGGTCACCAGTGTTGGTTGTATGGTTACAATCGTATTCGAAGGGGTGTGATAAACGCCTTTTTTTCTTGTGGTAATAGTGATAAAGGCTGTTATACTTGGATGCTGTATACTGTGTTTTATCAGTGTACGTTGTAAAGATGTACTGGGACTGAATAGTCAACTCCAACAACCGAGCACAGTGTCATGGTGTACAGGTCATCTTGCTCCAAACGTCTTGAGGACTCAACAAGGATGTAATGTGTATAATGAGTGGTAGAGTGACTGTTAATACGCGAATGTGTGAACTGTTCTGTAGAGTTGACTGGAAGTACAAATACTCACACATACGTATCAGAAGTTAAAGATACAGACTACTGTGAACATTTCAACAGTTTAATGGGACGCACACACTTGACAGAACGGGTACAGTTGCAAGAACACAGGTCCACATCAATAGCATATTGTTGACCCACGGTGTACAATAATAAATTGGCATTCATGTTGAGGAAAATCACAATGGAACATCAGTATACAAACGATCAGGGTTCCATATCTCAATTAAATGTTCATCAGGCCTTACTGACTGATCATGTCAGTTAATATATAATGTTTAACAAATCTTCATCAGGCCTTACTGACTAGTCATGTCAGTTAATCAATAATGTTTACGGTGACTCCTAGACAGAACCTCCTTTAGCATAAGTGTAGCTTGCACTCAAGCGGAGATTTCTTTAAATAGCATTCAGCAAATATTTCCTGAGCGAATGTTAAATCACCCATAATAGATTTTCCTTTCATAAGTGTGATCTCTTGACCATCATCGGATAACGAGGGCATCCCTTTTCTCAGATAGATGACTGACAATAGGCAGGATTCCAATATGGCTCCTGGTCCTGTAAACATCGCTCACCATAACGATGCACGACTAAGCTTCAATAAAGATTCAATTCATGAATATCAAAGTTTCCACAAGCATCAGCATAACCTGTCCTCATAATTGCTGTATAGAAACGTAATCCGTGCTGCTAGATAATATGTCGTTTTGACATACTGACATAGGTAGATTCATGTAAACGTCTGCCCATCTTAAGCCTAGGAATGAACGAAGTCAGCAAAAGTACGTTTACCTTGACATAAGAATACACTAGCAAGCACAAACGCTCTCCCGGCGTTATAGAATCACCACTGGGGAACTCATAGACTAAACAATCCTGGAAGAAACTATCTTCGTCCCCATGATAAATTGAAGAGATCACAAACTCTTGGGCAGCTCTACGACATGACTTTCCGCCTTAGGCTTCTACATCACCGAAGGACTCTCTAACGTATCTTCATCCGCCGAAAAGCACCTGACCTCTAAAGTACAGTACAAGAAAAATAGTTCCACTAAAACATACTAAGATATCAAGATATAAGACATACTCGTCCCACATAGACAAGAACTACACATAGATTCGGGCCATAGACATTCTGAAGCAAGAACAATCTATTCCTAACCAAACACAGAACAGATCAAAGCAAGTCTAGATTCCTCCGCCGAGTTCGACTTTCAGGAACGATACAAGGAGCGATAACTCACAGAATGAATACCCATCGCCTAATCTGAGTTCTGTCCCTTAAGACCGAAAAACGTGTATTCAAAGACAAATATATTTTTATCAGACAAATAAATACATTTTCCATTTGTATGCGTAATCCGTGCCATCAAAGAATATGTGCGCATCAGATTACCACACCCATCGTGAAAAAAATGAAAATCATTTTTTTTTCATCTTAGAGCAACATACAATAGGCTCCCAACGCATAAATACTGCGCAGATGAGAAATATCTGGAATCATTTTAAGCTAGATTAATGCAAAGTCGAAATATAGATCGACTGATGAGAATACATCTCAATCTCTCAGAGAAAGCATTTCTCTTAAGCATAAGTGTTTCCAGGGAGGTGTCACCAACGCATACTACTATACTTGCAATGACACAATGCATATAACAATTTAAGTTTAAGCATTCTAAGTACATGATTGACAAAAAGAAAAATCACCAACGAGTACCGGTGAATATATATATATATCAATGAACGTAGTATCATTGCGAATTACAATGTGTATCTATCTTGATATAGAAAAGAAAAATCTGTTGTCGAGTTGGAAGTGTTAAGAAGTCCAAGACTCAATAGTTAAGTGGAATCATGTGGGCATCTAGACAGAATGTCTGCCATCACATTATCTGATCCACGGATAGCTCGTACCGAAAAATGAAAAGGTTGAAGAGCAATTGCATATCGAGTAGACCTCGAACTCTTCAAATTTTTACTCTGTATAGCCGTAAGAGCTTTCTGATCGGTTTCTACTATAAAATGTGCGCCTAGAAGGAATCTTTGTAATATGAGAATTGACCATACCATAGCCAATAGTTCACGGTCTAAGACCGAATAATTCTTTTCTGCAGCATTAAGCTTTCTGGAAATATACATTACAGGATGCAGAGTTCCAGAGTACTCTTGCATTAGTGCCGCTCCAATCCCAGTGGATGAAGCGTCACTACGAAGAACAAATGTCTTATCTTTAGTAGGTAACACTAAAATAGGTGCAGTAGAAAACATAGTTTAGATCTTATCCAAAGAGGATTGACATTCTTGAGTCCAATGGACTATATTAGGAGACCCTTTCTTTAGCAAGGAAGAAAGGGGTGCCATGATCGAGGACAGATTCGGAATGAATCGTCCATAAAATTGTATGAGACCTAATAGACTTCGCACTTGCTTTTTAGTCTTAGGAATAGAAATGTTAAGTATTTTACTTGTATTATGGTCCTCTGTCTTTAGGAAACCATGACCGACACGGTGACCTAAGAAAGAAATTTCGCTAAAACCAATGCAGGCTTTAGAGGGTTTCGCTGTCAGGTTATACTCGCGTAGAGTAGAGAGTAATTCAACTAACCCTGAATAGTGATCTTCCCAAGTATCGCTGAAAAGACAGATGTCGTCTAGATACGCGATGACATCTGACCGATAAGATAGAATTCGACGCATCATGCGTACGAATGTAGCTGGTGCGTTCATAAGGCCGAAAGGCATGACATTCCATTGAAAAACGCCTCTAGGTGTAGAAAAAGCAGTAAAAGGTTTGGCGTGTTCAGATAAAGGAACTTGCCAATATCCTTTAGACAAATCTAGTTTAGTGAAAAAATGAGATTTAGAAAGCTTAGTAAGTAGCTCTTCTAGTAAAGGCATAGGTTCAGCATCAAACTTCGTGACTTGATTCAATTTGCGATAGTCAACGCAAAAACGTATGTTATTGTCTTTTTTACGGACAATAACCATCGGTGAAGAATACGCAGAAGTGAATGGTTCAATTATTTTCAAATCTATCATCTCATCCAATTCCTTCTCAACCTGTGCTTGAAAATGTATAGGAATAGGATAAGGTCTGACTCTAATAGCATTATGGTCAGTTGGAATAATGTCATGTTCAATGACATGAGTTTGTCCAGGAATGTCAGTAAGGACATCCTGAATGTTTGTAACATAGCCGAAACTTGTCGCTGTTCTCCTAGAGACAAATCTGGAGAAACAGTAACATTTTTCCATGATTCACTAGAATGAAGTGGAATCATCGGAAGCGGAAGATTAACATCCGAAAAACTTGTTTCCTCATACTGTATTACCGACAGTGATGAGTAATGACTATGTTGGACAATGAATCGTCCGTTGCCTGGAAAATAGGCTGTAAATATTCCAGACGTTCATGGAATTCCGTAAGCATATTGATGTGGAAGGTTTTATGCTTTCCATCAATATCGACAATGTAGTCAACATCGGAAATTTTCGAGATTATATCGTACGGACCTTTCCAAGAAATAAGAAGTCTATTTTCCCTACAAGGTAGCAAAACAAATGCTTTGTCGCCAGAACAAAGTTGTCGTAAGGTTCTTTTCTTATTGGCAAATTGTCTTGCTTTTTGCTTAGCAAATTCAGAAGAAGAAGTTGCCAATTTGCATGCTTCGATAATCTTTTCCCTCAGCGCGATGACATATTCATAAGAACATATCGTGTCTTCGGTAATATTATCAGCAGTTATGAGGTCATGAAGCAAAGACATAGGGCCGCGCGGTCGTGCGCCAAAGACAAGTTCAAAGGGAGAAAATCCTGTATGTTCATTAGGGACCTCTCTATAAGCGAAGAGGGCCGCGGGTAAAACCCTGTCCCAATCTTGAGGATGATCCTCAGTTATCTTCCCTAGTAAGTTCTTGTGTGTTCTATTTAGCCGTTCGACCATCCCATTGGACATAGGATGATAGATACTACTCAAAGATCTCTCTATCTGTAGAGTAGACATTACTTGAGACATGGTATCCGATATTAGTTGGGTGCCATGGTCTGATAATATTTCTCCGGGGAATCCCAGACGAGAAAATATAAGCCAAAGAGCATCTGCAATATCAGCAGTAGTAATGCTCTTCAGAGGAATAGCCTCTGGCCACCGTGTGCACATGTCCACACACGTTAAGATAAACTGATGTCCTCTAGCAGATTTGATCTTAAATGGACCAATGATGTCTATCGCCATTTTCTGAAATGGTCGAATAGGAATGTCTGCAGCCTGAATAGGTGCAGCATGGCGTTGACCTTTGGATTTGACTTCTTGACATACTATACAAGATTGACAATAAATCCGTATGTCTTTGTTCAGAAAAGGCCAAAAGAAAGCCGCAAGAACTCTTGACTTTGTACGGAAAAAACCCATATGTCCGGCACACTGAGAGTCGTGTGCGTGTTGTAAGATTTTAACTCTCAAATTCTTGGGCACAAGAATCTGAGAATGACTTTACTTGTCGGAGTCTTGCACCATACGTACAAGTACGCCATTCTTCATTGTAATCCAAGATTTACGCTTTGTATCTTTATTCGGATCACCTTTTGTTGCAAGAGTGAAGAATTTCTTTAGAGTCGGATCCTCTTCTTGCTGCTTTATAAACGAGTCACGAGAAATTACCAAGGGATCATCTTGGTTATGCACTTCATTATCTTCAGTTGGTGAAGATTGAGGCACATTAAGAGCTTGAGCTCTAGTGACTACAGCATTAGCCGTTTGCATATTCTGTTTTTCCCAAACGGAAATTTGTTGTGGAGTGCATTCTTTGACTCCGTGAATACGACCGATGATAAGATCAGCGATCGGATTCGGCAGAAGACATGCGTGTACATCTCCTGTAAAGAAAGGAGTAGCAATCCTAATGATAGCAGTAGAGTATTTCTCTAAGGTGTCGGCAAATATTACACATTTGACTACTTTTCCAGTGGCACGAGTGTTACGGTATATGATATTAACGCCGTCTGCTAAAGGTTATCAGACGTGCAATTGTAAAGGTTAAGGCATTTAATATATTGCGATAGATGTTTCAATTATTAAACAACGCTCCATACACGATCGATTATGACGTGTATAGCGTTGTTTGGGTCACAGTCGGTAACTAAGAAACGCTACCCTTTGTTACTTGCCTGCCAAGCTGAATAGCTGCGTTTTTCTAAACTTACAATTCAATGGCATGATATAGCCATTTATATATGCATTTTTTGATGGACCAGGGTCAGTCCTAGAACTCTATATGAGAGGGAAATTTATGGAGGTTAGTATTTAACTAGAATTCTCAGAAGGAGGAGAATAATCGTCAAATTCGTATGAATATATTCAGACTCGCAGTCTCACTGTCGGCAGGTAGCCATGTCTAGCTGCGCGTGCATATAGCTGTGATGTTCTGACGACAATACTGCATTGTATCCTTAAACGGACATTGACACGTAAACCAGCAGTCTACGTTATTGATTAATTTATGCATGACTTATAAGGACTTATGTTCTGTTCCTATTTGAAATGATCATCCTGTGTGTACATGTGATTAAATATTACGGACTCAATCTGAAGGAATTAATTACTTCATTAATGTTGCTGAGTTCAAGTTACATGAACTACTTCTTCATACCATGCTACTGAGTTGTATGAACACCTTCACCCTAATTCGCGTAATACTAAACAAAGCACGATTAACAAGAGATCACTAAAGTAACCATACTCAGTGCATGATCTTCAACCGGCAAATAACTCAGCAACAAAAGTGGCGGCCGAATGCGGGGAACGACAGAAAAAAAGAAACAAACTTCTGTTCCTTACGCACATGTTAACCACCAATATTTACGATTAATTTTCGATCACATGATCTAGTCGAAGATGACGCAGTACTCATTATAATGCCTAACAACGTGACGTCACCGAAAGTCGTGTAGGTGATCTGTCGGAGAAACCAAGCCGTTTCTAAGTCTAACCAGGGGAAACATGAGCCATTTGAAGCAAACACATGATATGGACTACAGGAGCAGACAGTCAGGGGCTTTAGCCTAGCTGTTGACGACCTCTAGCACTGATATAAGCAACGGAAAAGATAAGTCTAGGTGTTTAACTGTTGTTATTGCAAACAGTGCTAACTGAGTCCATGCCCTCTGCCTACATCGGCTTGTTTTTACCTATGTTTAATGTACTTTTTGTTGTCTTAATGTGTTGTTAATTCGTGGGAGGTAGGGAGGATGAACCGAAATTAGATTCTGTGGCTCTCACGATGCCTGAATTGATTTCGGTCGTTTCTTAGGGCAGTTAAACGATTGCACTTTTGGAAGCCCCATTGAGGTTTGCCATTGGACTATCTGTCCAAATCTGCTGTCGTTTGACGATTTGTGTTAGCTGTACCGTTCCGTAGATAACTGGTGTATTTTATTCGTACTCAGTTAACAATTTTATTCAGTTCTGTATCATGTTCGTTAACTATTTCGTCCAGTCTCCTCTTACTATCATTTATTTGATTATTGTTAAATGGTCGTCCGTTAAGAGTCCTGTGATGTCATCATTTTTTGCAGTCATTTTTTTTGTGTACTTTGAATATTAAGTTGACCTCGGGTCAGACCTTGACCCTTCATTTGGCTTGTGACACTTCCGCTTGTTTTATTTAGTTCATAAATTCATTTTTAATTGTGAAAATGTCTTGTTTGCGTCTTAACATTGTTTGTACCCTTTAGTTGCATCATTGTTTTGTTTGTCCTCATGATATATATTAAATACTACATTAATAATATGATATTATATGCAATAATACACTTGTAATTTAATTTAATTAATTTTTTCTGATATTTAAGGTTAATATGGGACATTGCATAATTATGCAGTGATAGTCCAAGAAAGTAGCACTACAATTTATAAGAGATGCCTAGGGCATAATAATATAATATATATATTGACCAAATAAAATAATCTTATAGTCTACCTTTGAGGTAATAGACCCATTGTATATTATTTAATATACTTTTCTAGTACTAAGAGAGTGACTTAGTACATTGAACAATATAATTACTAGGAATCATACCCAACATTATTGGATATTAAGATTAATTGTGTGAAGTAATTACATAATAGTTAACAGATATCATAACTATTTATGATATAGTATTATTTAGATACAATATTGTTACAAAATATTGTCTATTAGTTGACCTTAGACATTAGAGTTCAGTACTATTGTGATTATTTATATTGAATATTTCTAAGTTGAGTAAGTATAATAATTACTCTGAAGCTACTATTGACTATTTTAATCAGTAATTATCAATAATTACTTACAGATAAAAGTCAAAATGCTTACTATAGACCATTTCGTTAAAATTGGTAGGGAATATGGTTATAAATCTCAAGAACTTCGTCAGTTTGCTGAGGCAGAACTGGAAAAACATGAAAGAAAAGAAGCAGAGAAAAAAGCTGCATTAAAGAAAGAGGAAGAGGAACAAAAGGCTGCATTAAAGAAAGAGGAAGCAGAACGTGAGATGAAGCAAATTGACAAGGAAAATAGATTGAGAGAGATTGCTCAACGTGAAAGAGAAGAGCAAAGAGCAATCGCCAGACAGGAAGAAGAGAATAAATTGAAACGAGAGGAAATTATTTTACAGCAAGAAATGGAATTGGCGCGTATTAAATTGGAGACAGCAAGATTACAAGCACAAAGTGCTGATGCAAACCAGAATAATAGCGCACAAAATGGATCATCATCCAGCCAAACTAAACATTTCTACAACTTTAAATTACCCACTCTCAACTTAAACGTGGACGACCTTTCATCGTTCCTGTCACGTTTTGAACAGACTTGCAAAACAAATCATTTGCCTGAAGAGTCATGGGTACTCAAGTTAAATGAATTCTTGGTTGGAGAACCATTGACGGCTTCTCAAAATGCTGACCCATCAATAGCAAATAACTACGGTGCTATTAAGTCCTTGCTTTTACGAAGGTTTCACCTGGACGAGGAACACTGTAGGTTGAAATTTAAAGGAATTTTACCTGAATCTCCAAAAGATTTTGCAGGATTCATTGCGAACATACGCAATACATTTAATAGATGGGTTGAACTGGCAGAAGTCAACAAATCATACGACAAATTAGTTGATTTACTACTACGGGATAAGGTATTATCTTCGGTTAGCCAGCCATTTTTTGCATATCTGCAGGAGCGTAAACCAGGTACTATGGACGAGTTAGAAAAAATTTCTTTAAACTACTGTTCGGCACATCCGAATGCAACCATTTCTAACTCCTCATTAAGAGAACCTCTACCTGTGGCGTCTAATATGGCTTACAATCATAATAACAAACAAAGACATCACAGTGTAGACAGAAGCAGGTTCCAAAGAAATCACAATGTTAACTTTCAGAAGGGACATAATAATGATGTCAACAATAAAAATGAGTTCAACAGAGGTAGATCACGAGATAGAAATTATTCACCTCAAACAAACTACCACAATGGTCAACATAACACTAATTATAATCGATCACATACTCCCAATAATAATAGTAACTGGAATGGTAATAATCATGGCTCGAGACATCGAGATAATAGTTACTATAGAGGACGACGAGATAATTCCAACAATTATACTCGGAATCGATCTCATTCTCGGGGATCATCTCATTACAACCATAATACAGGGGCGGCAGTTACAAATAATACTACCCCTATAGCTCAGGAGATAAGGAGATTTCTAAAATTGGATACTGGAATGTAAGAACTATGTATCAAGACGGAAAATTGGAAGAAGTAATTAAAGAAATGGATAATTATAAGTTGGACTTATTGGGTGTCAGCGAGTGTAGATGGACGGGGAAGGGCATAAAATATATTTCAGAAGAAAAAAAGCAAATTATATACTCTGGTAGTAATGATAATCGTCACACAGAGGGAGTAGCCATCCTAATGACACAGAAAGCAGCAGCATCGCTTATCAGCTGGGTACCTATCAATGAGAGGCTAATATTAGCTAGATTTCAGACACGATTTTTCAAGCTCTCAATTGTACAATGTTATGCACCAACTAACGACGCTCTTGATACCACAAAAGATGACTTCTATGAAGCACTTCTAAGTACCATCAACACAATACCCAAGCATGACATAATAGCAGTCATGGGTGATTTTAACGCCAAAGTAGGTGACAACAACGATGGAGTACAAAGATATCTCGGTACTCATGGCATAGGCTGTATGAATCAAAATGGCGAAAGACTTCTAGAACTTTGTGAAATATCAAACCTCGTTGTGGCAGACACCATCTTTCCACATAAGAATATCCACAAGATAACATGGAATTCACCTGATGGCAGAACTAAGAACCAGATAGATCACTTCTGCATAAGCGCTAAATTTCGCTCATCAGTTCAAGACGTCAGAGCATACAGAGGTGCAGAGATCGGAAGCGATCATAACCTCTGCATAGCTAAAATGAGAATTAAACTGAAGAAGTTATACCAACCGAATAAAAATAGAAGAATAGATGTACACAGACTGCAATCAAATGATATAAAGAAGGAATATAATGTCAAAATGAACAACTATTTCGATGCTTTAGGCAAAATTGACAACGATATCACCACCAAGACAATCGATACTAAATGGGAACAACTGAGAACAGCAATGACAGAAGCAGCTGTAGCGACCACCGGATACCTAGTACATAAAAAGAAAAAATGGATGAGAGAAGATACTTGGGATAAAATACAAGAAAGGAAAACAGCAAAACTTAAACTACTAGCGGCAAGTACACATAATGCAGTTGAATCTTGCAAACTAACTTATAACTTGTTAAATAAAGAAGTGAAGACAAAAACTCGAAGAGATAAAAGACATTTCATCAATGAACTGGCCGTAGAAGCTGAAAATGCTGCAAGAACTGGTAATAGTAGGTGCCTTTATCAAATTACAAAACAACTATGTCACCAGCCTACTGCTATGGAAACACCTGTTAAAGGTAAATTAGGGAATTCAATACCAACAGAAAAAGAACAAATGAAGAGATGGGCTGAGCACTTCATGGAGGTGCTAAACAGACCACCACCAACAGTAACACCTGATTTTAATAATGAAACATCCACAACCACTTTGCCAATAACTTGCGATGAATTCACGCTGGACGAGATCAAACAAGCCGTTAAAAGATTAAAAAATTTTAAAGCTGCTGGAGTTGACGAAATTTCAGGGGAAATGATTAAAGCAGTTAATGACAACAACCTCTTGAGAATTTTAGATATTATAAATGAAGTATGGAGAGAAGAACAACCACCACAACAATGGAAAGACAGTATTATTGTAAAGTTACCGAAGAAAGGTGATCTATCAGACTGTAATAACTGGCGTGGTATATCTCTATTATCAGTACCTGGAAAATTATTATGTTGCATGATGTTAGAAAGACTTAAATTGCATGCTGACGAAAAGATCAGAGAAGAACAAGCGGGTTTCAGGCCGAAACGATCATGTATTGATCAAATATTCACACTAAGAACAATTATAGAAGAATCAGTGGAAAGGCAATCGCCACTTATTATCACCTTCGTCGATTTTCAAAAAGCCTTTGATAGTCTACACCGCCCATCATTGTGGAAGATACTTACAATCTATGGTTTTCCAACAAAATATGTGAATATAATCAAAGCGCTATATGACAATGCAAGATGTTGTGTTAGAACAAATAAAGGGAATACAGAATGGTTTACAGTAGAAACAGGGGTGAAACAAGGCTGTATTATGTCACCACTACTTTTTGGAATAGCTATTGATTGGGTTATGAGAAACTATACCCACAATGAACAATTGGGTATAAAATGGACAAATGGAAAATTCCTGGGGGACCTGGATTTCGCAGATGATGTAGCATTCTTAAGTTCAACACCAAGACAATCCCAAGAAGCAATAAATAATTTGTGTCATCTCTCGGTTAAAATTGGTCTCCAAATAAATGCCTCTAAAACTAAAGCTATGAACTTTTCTAACGAGACCTTTGATATCATCTTGAACGGGGAAAAACTACAGAAAGTTGAAAGTTTCAATTATTTAGGCAGTAAAATGACTCAGGATGGTGACACAACAAGAGAAATCCATACTAGAATTGCTTTGGCAGCTAGCGCCTTCAATAGATTATCTAACATTTGGAAATTACGATCATTGAATATACATACCAAGCTTCGTCTGTTTAATTCAAATGTTATCTCAGTGTTAACATACGGCTGTGAGAGTTGGAAAATAACAAAATCATTGGAGAACAAGCTGAATACATTCGAGAACAAATGTCTTAGAAAACTCATGAACATCAGTTGGAAAGAATTCAAGACTAATCGACAAATAAGAGAAGACTCTAGGCAGAAATATGTCTCCGACTATATAAGGAAAAGACGATGGTCATATATCGGTCATGTCCTACGAATGCAAAACAACAGAATACCACTACAGGCGCTCACTTGGGTTCCTGAGGGTAAGCGGAAAAAAGGAAGACCAAAAGAAACACTCAGAAGAACAATAATAAGAGAAGGAAGAACGTTGGGCCTAAATAATGTGCAAGAGCTAAGAGGAGTGGCGTCACAACGAACAACCTGGAGAGCACTGGTTTCTGCCTTATGCGCCGTGTTTGGCGCTTAAAGAATTTATTATTATTATTATAGCTCAGGTCCCACTTGACAATAATACAACACAGTCTTCTGCTGCATGTTTTGCTATTAATTATAATGTGGCAAATAGTTGCCAACAATGCAATCTTATTTTTCAGAAGGCGAAAGAAACAGTGCTTAACTGCGGACATATTACACCAGAGGTAGGTCTTGCAGTCAACGATGGAACAGGCCTACTAATTTTTAACAGGGGATTAGTTAATGGATCCGTCGTCTCAGTGCTGAGGGATTCAGGATCCACAACGATTGGTGTACGTCAGTCGCTTGTACATCCTAGCTGTGCGACAGGAGAATATGTCCGCTGCATGACATTTGGTGGAACTATTGAGTTTTACCCCACAGCTCTTGTCCATGTTAATACACCTTTCTTTTCAGGAAAAGTTAAGGTATGCATGCTTCAGAATCCAATTGCAGACCTGATGTTGGGACGCATCCATGGTAGTAAGGATTGTTCCCCACAGGAAATTGATGAATGGGAATTAAAGAATGTGCAATCTTATTGCAATGCTAACGCTGTCATTGCAACAGCTACATTACGGGCCAACAAAATAAATACATGTGGAACAGTTTTCTCCAATTTCAGCCTCAGTACCATTCTGGAAATCGATAAGGAGAAGGATAAGACTCTCCTACAGGATAAAAAGTATACTAAACTACCAGTCCATCCTAGGAAGATTAGAAAATCATTTCGAGGCAGATATACCTTTTCTCAAGAGAATACTGCCAAGTCAGAAAATAAATGTTGGCGACAAGATCGTATTAACAGTGATCTGAATGAAATTGTTGAAAATGGGCAAAGAGAAAATATCCCAGACAAAGGTAATGATGGTGAAGTTCTTATGAACTTAACTAATAAAATTAGGACAAATAAATATGTCAATCATTATGAGACATCATCTCATAAGACTACCATATCCAAAAGATTAAATAGAAGAACTATTTATCACGTTAGTGACACTGATCCCACTTACATTGGAAAGGGTGCATATTCTCGCACCGTGTTAGTGCGCAATCTGCCACAAGGTACCAGATGGCAGGCACTTAGCACTTTCTTTAATGACACGGCAGACGTTATGTTTGTACGGTTGTTGTCACCTACCAATGACAGGTATGGTGAAGCTATAGTTACATTTCGTAACAATAGAGATGCTCGAATGGTCATCGAGCATGATAATGGTGCTTACTTTAACCATCATTGTCTACGGTTACAATTAGTACCTAATGCTGCGTCACGCAGATAACATGCTATGGTAATACAATTGTCTCATATCATTGATGACTCATAATAGTCATTCATCATTTCTTTTCTTACTAGTCCTTACAAAGTCATTGATAAAGTTTCCGACGTTGATTACGTCTTAGATATCAAGGGACACAAAAAGATATTTCATATTAACATGCTCAAGCAATTTCATACACGTCCTGAACACTTACAGTCAATTTTTCATGAACTAGATGACAACACAGTATCTACTTGTTATTATTCTAACTTATCTGTCATCCAGGAAGAAGAATCTTCTTTTCCTGAGGTACAGTTACCGTTACCGGTACCAGTAGTTCAACCTACTGAATCTTGGCGGGATGTAACCATCTCTTCAATGGTTACACCGCAACAGCGTCTACAGATTGCTAATCTATTACAATCTTATCCAGATGTATTGACCGACGTCCCGGGTCGCACATCGGCTATCAGTCATGACATTACTCTCAATGATGATACACCTATTCGTGTACATCCCTATTCTGTTCCTTTACATTTCCTTGCTAAAACTACTAAGGAACTTGAACAGATGTTGTCTCTGGGAATCATTGAGACTAGTAATTCGCCATTCTCTTCTCCATTAGTGATTGTCCGGAAGAAGGACAATAACATCAGACTATGTGTTGATTATAGAAAATTAAATGCTAAGACTATAGTTGACAGCGAACCACATCCACTTATCGACGACTTACTGCCACGTCTATCCAACGCAACTATATTTAGTAAGATAGACTTAACTAAAGGTTATTGGCAGATACCACTGACCGAAAAGGCTAAGTACTACACCGCATTTTCCACTCCACAAGGTCTATACCAGTGGAATGTGATGCCTTTTGGGCTTGTTAATGCGCCAGCTACCTTCATTCGCCTGATGCGACAAATTTTATCAGGTAGACCAGACGTTATTACATATATTGACGACATATGCTTGTTTAGTTCGTCGTTTGAGGAACATGTTTTTGGACTTAGATATGTTTTCGACACTCTAAGGAATTATCATCTAACTGCTAAACCTACAAAGGTGCAAATCGCGTGTAATGAGATACCCTTTTTGGGACATATCATTGGATCGGGATATATCCGAACGTTACCTAGTACAGTCTCCAAAATTCTAAACATAGCAGTTCCTCAGACGAAGAAACAGGTCAGGAGTTTGTTAGGACTTGTTCAATATTACAGTAGATTCATACCAAACTTGTCATCCATCACGGCTGTATTGTCTTCATTGTTAAAAAAAGACATGCCGGTGAAGGTGACATGGACTGGTACATGCAATGAAACTTTCAACAAAATTATAAATTTGTTCTCGCATGAACCAATTTTAAGACTTCCCGATGCTTCCAAAAGATTTTTCTTACGAACAGATGCTAGTAACTACGGCATTGGTGCATGCCTGCTCCAGAACCATGATGGCATTCTACATCCTACCTTATATATATCAAGAAAGCTAAAGCCGGCAGAAACAAAGTATTCCACAGTGGACAAGGAACTTTTATCCGTGATATGGGCAATAACTAAACTTGAAAAGTTCTTGCTTGGTGCTCCCTTCACCATACAGACGGACCAACGTGCTGTAGCATCTTTGCGTCGATCTAACCATAAGAGCCAAAAACTCGCCAGATATGCAATCATCCTACAGCCATTTGAATTCTCCATTGAACATATTCCTGGCACTGAAAACATTGTGGCGGATGCGTTGTCACGTAATCCTATTGACGACGAATAATCAACATTAACATTCCTAAAACATATCAACTATAAGGGAACTAACCTTGCCTTCAATTTAAACTTTATAAACACTATATGCATCACAGAATTGAACTAAAAGACAATCGGGGTATACATGTTGACATTGAAACTTCGTCTAACGTCCATACACGATATATGAATATTCGTTGAACAATCATGGAACAATATCTGACGACAAGTCGAACTTATTATCCTATGTGCACTTAATTCTTGGATGCTGGGATAAATGACATTTCTTTCCAACGTAAACGTTTGAACATTTTTGCCTAAAAGAATTCATCAGGATCAAGACTACGGATGGATCATCATATCCTATACTAATTAATTAGTTAACTTAACTTCTTAATTGAATTATTATCAATAAAATGAAATGTGAGAAAAAAATGAAATGAAGGGAAAAAAAAGAGAACGAAATATAAAAAAGAAGAAATTATGAAAAGAGAAAATAAATCTCACACAAGTATTAGATTAATATTTTTTTTAAAATGTACCTATACATTATTTAGTTAGTTAAATTAGATAGTTATTATTCACTAACACTTAACACACACAATTAAGTTAAACTTATATTCGAATTTCTTTCTATTTCTTCTCACTTATTTTGTTTTTTCTTCTCTCATAACATCGCGTTACATTAGAATCTTAATAATTTATCTCTTAATTTAATTAATTAATTTAATTTTAATTAGTCAAATTAATTCCTATATGACATACTAATACGACAGACCTTACTTTAATTTAATTCTATCATTCACTGTTAACATTGGACATTTTATTTAGTTGATATAATAATATGTATAATATTGATATATAATGTGATTAATGTTAGATGACTATGACAAATAGTTAGTTGACATGACCGCAACACGGTTCTACTCAGAACATCGTCGGCCATATGTCACAATTGTGTTAAATTTTTTTGAAAAATTGTTAAGTCGGATAGATCTTGAAAAAAAATCTATCGATTTTTTTTTCCCCGGTGTACAGGGAATTGTTACGGTATATGATATTAACGCCGTCTGCTAAAGGTTATCAGACGTGCAATTGTAAAGGTTAAGGCATTTAATATATTGCGATAGATGTTTCAATTATTGAACGCTCCATACACGATCGATTATGACGTGTATAGCGTTGTTTGGGTCACAGTCGGTAACTAAGAAACGCTACCCTTTGTTACTTGACCGCCAAGCTGAATAGCTGCGTTTTTCTAACCTTCCAATTCAATGGCATGATATAGCCATTTATATATGCATTTTTTGATGGACCAGGGTCAGTCCTAGAACTCTATATGAGAGGGAAATTTATGGAGGTTAGTATTTAACTAGAATTCTCAGAAGGAGGAGAATAATCGTCAAATTCGTATGAATATATTCAGACTCGCAGTCTCACTGTCGGCAGGTAGCCATGTCTAGCTGCGCGTGCATATAGCTGTGATGTTCTGACGACAATACTGCATTGTATCCTTAAACGGACATTGACACGTAAACCAGCAGTCTACGTTATTGATTAATTTATGCATGACTTATAAGGACTTATGTTCTGTTCCTATTTGAAATGATCATCCTGTGTGTACATGTGATTAAATATTACGGACTCAATCTGAAGGAATTAATTACTTCATTAATGTTGCTGAGTTCAAGTTACATGAACTACTTCTTCATACCATGCTACTGAGTTGTATGAACACCTTCACCCTAATTCGCGTAATACTAAACAAAGCACGATTAACAAGAGATCACTAAAGTAACCATACTCAGTGCATGATCTTCAACCGGCAAATAACTCAGCAACAACGAGAAGGATCTACGAGTGATTTCCTCACTCCAATGGTGGTGCACCCCGAATCGAAAAAAAATTCGACTGGAGTACCATCAACTAAACTTCTATTTAAGAAAAGAGAACCTCTTCCATCATGCGCGATTGACGCAGGAAGAGCGGGAAGAGGATGGCCACAACTTAAAGTGGACACCGTATTTGGTTCAAATAATGTTTTGCATTGGGGGCACTGAGATGCTCTCTCAAAATCAAAAGCGGATCAAGCCATATTATTAGCATCATTATTATCTTTAGTGTGCTTATAGGCTTCATGTGACTCTTGCTGTGCAGAGTTTGCCTGATAATGTGATTTATGTCTTTTGTATTGGGATCTACCTCGATTATTATTGCCTCTGTAATCATTATTATTTCCTCTATTGTAACCCCTATTTGGGTTTGAGTCATAATTCTCATGGTTACCATTATCATATTCATTATAATGAGTATCTCTATAATTATGGTCTTGTTGTTTCCATGACGGATGACTTGGATAGTTCCTATTTTGACTTCCTCTGCGGAAATGCCTATAATTATGACCATCTCTGTATCGAGGGCTGTCAGCTTGTCTCCAGTTCTTCGCAGAAGAACCCTGAAATGATTGGTTTCCTTGGTTTTGATAACTATTATGGTTACCTTTTTTCCCAATTCTGTTTTGTGGTCCCTGAAATTTGTGTGAATAATTAGGGTTGTATGGTGTTGCTGATGCAACTGGCATACTTTCTTTAATCTTAGTGTTGCTAAGAGTTACGTCAGGGTGTGCAGTGACGTATTGGTCACAATATTCTTGCATTTCTTTTAGTGTCTTGGGTTTACGCTCATGTAGGAATTCCAAGAAGGGTTTATTAACACATGACATAATCTTGTCCCTGAGCAACAAGTCCATAAGGGCTTCATATGTCTTTTCTGTTTTGGACAACTCAATCCAACGATTAAATGTAAGACGTGTCCTTGCAATGAATTCTGAGAATTCTACCCCTGATTCAGGTACCATTTTCTTAAACAAAATACGGTAACCATCCTCAGTAAACTGGTATTTTTTCAATAAATCTGCTCTAATAACATCATAATTATCCTTGTCCGACTCTTCAACCAAACCTAAACTAGTCAGAGAATCACCTTTCAAATTTTCTGACAATTGATTAGCATACTGTGATTTATCCACATTATGAGAGCTCGACAGGAGCGTTCAAAACGATCCAGCCAGAATGTAAGATCGTCACTGGAAGGATTGAACGCTGGTACCTTGACCTTATAAGTAAAGGGTTTACCACTGTTACCATTTGACTGATTAAAATTACTCATATTTGTCAATCTCAATTTTTCTAACTCAAATGCTAAAAGTTCTTTTTGATGTTCATGTTCTCTTTTTGCCTTACTCTCCTCGGCTTCTCTGTCTAATCTTTTCTGTTCAGCTTCTCTTTCTAATCTTTTCTGTTCAGCCTCAGCTTCTCTTTCTAATCTTTTTTGTTTAGCTTCTCTGTCTAATCTCTTTTGTTCAGCTTCACTTTCTAATTTTTTTTTTGTTCAGCTTCTCTTTCTAATCTTTTTTGTTCAGCTTCTCTGTCTAATCTCTTTTGTTCAGCTTCACTTTCTAATCTCTTTTGTTCAGCTTCTCTTTATAATCTCTTTTGTTCAGCTTCTCTTTCTAATCTTTTTTGTTCAGCTTCAAATTTTTTTTTCATTTGAAGCTTTCTTTCCTTAGCAGCAGCTTTTTTCTCCTCAGCAGCAGCTTTTCTCTCCTCAGCTTGCATCTGCACTCTTAAATTCTCAGCATCTATTTTCTTTTGTTCAACTTCTGCTTTCCATTTATTCTCCTCTTTTTGCTTCTTCTCTTCTGATTTTAATACCATTGCAAATTGAGCAGTTGCAAACTTTTCTAATTCCTTACCAGACTTATCAAGGGATTTCCCTTGTGCAATAAAGTATTCCAATGTAGACATGATGCCTAATAATGATAGCAATCAGTTGACACAAACATGTAATCTATTTCCAAATAAACAGGAGCACGTTCTCAATGAACTTGATTAATTAGCTCACAATCCCAATCTCTGTGGGAGACAAGCCTTACAAAGTTCTTGTATACTTCCTTGTACAACAATAATAATAATCAAGTACTGGTCTATACTATAACATACGTGTAATCAACCATCTCTTATCATATGTAAACCAAAGACATTAACAAAGGACAAGCATAAAAGACAATATGAAAACAATTGCAGAAATCAACTAAATCAAATAGAGAAATCAATGAAAATAATCACAGAATCTGTGACGACAACTGCAATGAAATCAACAAGACAAATAACGCCACAGTGTATAAACATAAATGGTGTATAAAACTAAAATATAGGACAGAGTAGATCTACAAATACAAACAGATCAAACAAAACTAAGGAACACAAAATTATTAACAAAAACAACGAAGAAACGAACACCTCATTACAACTAACAAAAATAGCACCAGATGTTGCCAGCAAATTTCCAATAAAGAAAATTGCTCCCTATAGAACACTAATATAGGACCAATATGACTCGGTATATCCTATACTAGTCACCTCCCAACCAGGCCCGAAATATAGACAACTATTACATATAAACAGATAACATGTAAACATAATTACATATAGCATACAATATATAAATGCATATAATATAAAGCAATGTGTTGTAGAAGTGTCTGCAGAGAAGGCTCAGTATTACATTAATATGGTTCAGTTTTCAATCAAATTAAACGGCCACTTTATTAAGTAATAGCTCTCTGTTTTAAATTATTATACAGTTCTGCAATATGAACACGCAAGAAGATCCACCGTTGACGTGTAGACTTCTAAGTTCAATAGTACTTCTGCTAACACAGTTAAATGTCCACTTGTAAACAACTTGCCGTGCTACGCTGTCTGTTCTATGTAATTATGCCTGTACGGAGCAAAATGTCAACAAGCGGTGACCTAGATACAATAATCGCTTCATAGGTCTCGTGTGGAACTGTCAATCAAGTATAGACTAACACTACTGGTGTGTCGTATCAGGCGTCAGGGAAACGAACTGGTATCAGTAGCTGTTAACTTCTGGCAATCTTCACTGTGCAGGTTAAGCCCAGAAATCTGGCCTACCACATTGATAAAGCTGTATCTTCACATTGATAAACGCCTTTTTTTGTGGTAATCGTGATAAAGGCTGTTATACTTGGATGCTGTATACTGTGTTTTATCAGTGTACGTTGTAAAGATGTACTGGGACTGAATAGTCAACTCCAACAACCGAGCACAGTGTCAGGTGTACAGGTCATCTTGCTCCAAACGTCTTGAAGACTCAACTAGGATGCAATGTGTATCATGAGTGGTAGAGTGACTGTTAATACGCGAATGTGTGAACTGTTCTGTAGAGTTGACTGGAAGTACAAATACTCACTCATACGTATAAGAAGTTAAGGTAGTAGTATACCCACAAAAGATTTTAAAAAAATCCAACAATTTTCATTTTGATGCTCTAAATCATCGTCAACATGTTCTTGAACTAAAAGTAATTCATAGAAGCTTAGAGATACTCTGGTTTGAAAGGAATCAGTGTTTTTCTACACACACCCCCTTGAGTGATTTGCGTAGCAACCAATGTTTATAGTTGGTTACCATGTGAATAATGACCCAACATGAAGGTGCGTAATTGTAAAACTGCGGGAGTTTACCACCCTTGAGAGCTTGCAGGACAGACAGTGCATCTGTGAGGATGACTACCTGGTGGCAGTCAGAGTTGGTGTTATAAATCATATTTGCAGCTTGCTCTAGAGCTTGAACCTCAGCTGTATAGTTGGAACAGAATTTACCAGTGGGAATGTGCCTAGTCTCATAGTGGTTGTCAGGATATGAGATAAAGATACCGGCACCTCCATTCCTAACAGCATTAGTTGCTGATCCATCTGTATAGGCATGTATCCATGATTGATCGGGATAGCTTTCTTGGATCATACTCAATGTAGCAGTTCGTTTTTGCAGATCATTATACTCACATCCACTTGTGAGACCACTGACTGATGTATTAACAAGGTAGCTGCCAAAAAGAGAACCATACTTCAGTGGGTACCATCTCATTGTGGTGTACCCGGAAAGGAAAAGGCAGATAAACTTGCAAAAAAGGGAGGAGAATGTGAACAAGAAGATAATGAAGTCACATACTTTGAGAAAAAGAGAGCTATCCAGACTATCAGAAGAGAACAGAACCAACCCAAAGACGACTATCACACTCTCGACCGGCAGGGACAGATAACTATTTTTCGACTCAGGACAGGGCATAACAAACTGAATAAACACATGCACAAGCTACGATTGTCTGCTTCACCACTGTGCACATGTGGATTAAACGAACAAACTGCTGAGCATGTTCTACAGGACTGTCCTCTGTATGACCAGTTAAGAAGGATATACTGGCCCAATGACTCAACACTAAACTCAAAGCTATATGGAGTTAAAGAGGAACTTCAAACAACAGTCGAATTCATCATGAGAACTCGTCTGACGGTGTAATCATCAAAGATGCGATCGCAAGAAGAAGAAGAAGAAGAAGTAAAACTGCGAAATTACAATTATACTGAGGCAACAGGAAAAAGATATTTATAATTTTTCCACGGAAAATCACTCAATGATTTCTTATGAATTTTTCAAAAGTGTGTGTCTAGAAAGCTTAGATCGTAAATTTCAACATTTGTTACATGCATTGTGCATTTTCACCAACATCAACTCTATTTATTGCTAGCTTTATACTGATTCTGTATAATAGTAGTTAGCAGAGCTTCTTTTGTTCACAATGGGAAATAAGACAAAGACTGGGAGGCATGTACACCAACAAACCATTGCCTGAAAATGAGACACCTATTGTCGATAGTGTCGCTATAAAGCCTCTGTGCTCCTCAGCAAAGAAAATAAAGGTCATAAAGGTCCAAGAAAGTGAAGGACAAGCTAAAAAAATGACAACAGAGGAAATGGGTTTATCCTTATGGATGTAAAACTACTGTTTGGGTTTTTATGCGCTAACTTTAGATGTGACAAATGTTATCAGTACTCACTGACCTGTGAGATCGTCGAAGAGACTCGGAATGGCTTTTGTCATGAAATCAGTATCAAGTGCACAAACTGTGGCGAATGGAATGCCAATTTCAATACTTCTGATGTTTCAACTTCAGCTACTCACAAACACAAAGAAGTAAATGTGTGAATGGTGGCATTTGTGCGTTCTATTTTTAAAGGCCACAGTGCATTGCAGAATTTTTCGATATACATGAACACAAGTCAACCCATGGCAAAGACAGCATACAGGAGAACGCTGCACAAGATCTATTCACCAAGTATGGACATTGCAATGGAAAGACCCTGAGAGCACTGAAAAGGGGATTCATAGACACTGCAGCTGCAGTAGAAGGAGACCTTTATTCAACAGGAGCTCATTAAACTTCATTTTGTGAGTTCTTTTTCTGATTTTCTTTGTTTTCTCGGAATTGTCTTTTTAGCATAATTGGTGATCTTTGAAACAAGATATCTCTGGATCTGTACATTCAATTGACATGAAAATTAACACAGTTGGTTGTCATATAATCTTACAGATTCTGACCTAAAATGGATACAATTGAATTCAAAGTTTTAGTTTTATGACCATCATGCATATATAATGAGGCACAAATATCAAACTTTCCAGAAATATAAATTTTGAAAATTCATTAAAAATTAACCTTTCTGTCAATCTCTGTCATTTTAGTTCACGACCGCACGCTATATATAATGATTCAATTTCCCAAGTTTCAGTCAGATCCTTAATCAAATAACATAGTTATGATGTTTTAAAAAAGGTGTATAATTTATTCACTACGGCGGCCATATTGGATAGCTAATTTGCATAATTAATGAGGTCATTATGTGGACAAACATTTTAAGTCCATACTAACACTACACCCATGGTTGTTTGATTCTGAAAGGAAAATTTGAGTCTTTTACCCTGTCAAGGTATACTACTACCTTAAAGATACAGACTACTGTGAACATTTCAACAGTTTAATGGGACGCACACACTTGACAGAACGGGTACAGTTGCAAGAACACAGGTCCACATCAATAGCATATTGTTGACCCACAGTGTACAATAATAAATTGGCAGTCATGTTGAGGAATATCACAATGGAACATCAGTATACAAACGTTCAGGGTTCCATATCTCATATAAATGTTCATCAGGCCTTACTGACTGGTCATGTCAGTTAATATATAATGTTTAACAAATCTTCATCAGGCCTTACTGACTAGTCATGTCAGTTAATCAATAATGTTTACGGTGACTCCTAGACAGAACATCCTTTAGCATAAGTGTAGCTTGCACCCAAGCGGAGATTTCTTTAAATAGCATTCAGCAAATATCTTCTGAGCGAATGTTAAATCACCCATAATAGATTTTCCTTTCATAAGTGTGATCTCTTGATCATCATCGGATATAAGGGCATCCCTGTTCTCAGATAGATGACTGACAATAGACAGGATTCCAAGATGGCTCCTGGTCCTGTAAACATCGCTCACCATAACGATGCACGACTAAGCTTCAATAAAGATTCAATTCATGAATATCAAAGTTTCCACAAGCATCAGCATAATCTGTCCTCATAATTGCTGTATAGAAACATAATCCGTGCTGCTAGATAATATGTCGTTCTGACATACTGACATAGGTAGATTCGTGTAAACGTCTGCCCATCTTAAGCATAGGAATGAACGAAGTCAGCAAAAGTACGTTTACCTTGACATAAGAATACACTAGCAAGCACAAACGCTCTCCCGGCGTTATAGAATCACCACTGGGGAACTCATAGACTAATCAATCCTGGAAGAAACTATCTTCGTCCCCATGATAAATTGAAGAGATCACAAACTCTTGGGCAGCTCTACGACATGACTTTCCGCCATAGTCTTCTACATCACCGAAGGACTCTCTAACGTATCTTCATCCGCCGAAAAGCACCAGACCCCTAAAGTACAGTACAAGAAAAATAGTTCCACTAAAACATATTAAGTTATCAAGATATAAGACATACTCGTCCTTCATAGACAAGAACTACACATAGATTCGGGCCATAGACATTCTGAAGCAAGAACAATCTATTCCTAACCAAACACAGAATAGATCAAAGCAAGTCTAGATTCCTCCGCCGAGTTCGACTTTCAGGAACGATACAAAGAGCGATAACTTACAGAATGAATACCCATCGCCTAATCTGAGTTCTGTCCCTTAAGACCGAAAAACGTGCATTCAAAGACAAATATATTTTTATCAGACAAATAAATACATTTTCCATTTGTATGCGTAATCCGTGCCTCCAAAGAATATGTGCGCAACAGGGTGTTGTCACAGTGAAGACAAACACAGGTCAACTCGACCTAAGCAGTGGTGTATTGTTTTGGAGTGAGGATACAGACAGTACGTGAATGCTGGAAAATGTTCTGAGAGTTGACAATAGGGCAATCTCACTCACTCGTGGCATGAAGTGTAAGACGAACTACTGTTTACGTTTTCTTGCATTTAATGGACACACACTTCGACGACACAGGAACAAGCAACATCAGACAGGTTGGCATAAATGATCATAATGTTGATCAATGCAATGCACTATCACATGGGCATTCGTGTTGTATAACAGTTCAATGTAATGTCAGTAGACAAGCACTCAGTATTTCAGCACATATGTATAATCTCAGGCCTTACTGACAAATCGCGTCAGTTAAGAACCAATGTTTACTCACGGTTCCCTGTTAAAACCTCGTCTAAGTCTTTCAGGCCGACAATTCAGTAAATGAATTTATGAATACAATGTCAAACCACCAGTAGTGGGTTTTCATATAATAGTATGCAGATCTCGATATCATCGTCTGATATTAAGGACATTCCTGTTCCCGATCGATGATTTTATAAGATTGAAACTTGGAGTCCAAAGATGGATCCATCTTTGACTTTCGCTCACAACAAAGATAATGGCGAAGCAAGATCATAGGCTCTGTTCCTTTCATAAATATATGTAAATTAGACTCTGCATATCCTGTTCAATCATGTTGCGACATAAAATGTATATATATATATATATAACTGCAAGCAAATATGTCGTCTTAACTTCGCTAATCAAACGCCTGTGCAGACGATAGCATCTCGACCTAGCTGAAAATGACGAAAGGTTCAATATGTCTGTTTTACCTTACTTCTCAGGAAAAACACAACAGCGAATAACGCGAATAACGCACGCCATTCCTTGGCGTCAAGAATTGACACTGGAGAATAATCTCTGATAATTCAATCATAGAGATAAACAATCTCCTTTCCCCAAAAGGAACCACAGAGCTCAAGACAAATCTTCAGACCGCCTTCATCTCGGTCCAACAGGGCGGAACCTTCTCACGTCTCTTCTTAGCGACACATCCGCCGAACAACCTATGACCCCAAGCTCAATACCAAAGATATAGTTCGACTTAGACATACAAAGATATTAAGATAAAAGACATACTCGTCCTACCTAGACAAGAACTACGCATAGATTTGGGTCATAGATATTCTGAAGCAGGAACAATCTATTTCTAACCAAACAAAGAATAGATCGCCGTAAACCTAGATTTCTACGCTATTCGATATTCAGCAAAGATACAAGAACCGATAACTCACAAAATGAATACACATCGCCTAATCTGAGTTCTGTTCCTCTAGACTGAAAATCGTGAATTTAAAGATAAATATATCTTTATCAGACAAATAAATACATTTTCCATTTGTATTCGTAATCCGTGCGCCACACAAAAGAATATGTGCGCAACAGATTACCACACCCCCCAGGAAAAATAAATTAAAATCATTTTTTTTTTCTGAGAGCAACATACAATAGGCTCCCAACGCACAAAAACTGCGCAGATGAGAAATATCTGGAATTTATAAGCCAAATTAAGGCAAAGTCGAAATATAAATCGACTGGTGAGAATACATCTCAACCTCTCAGAGAAAGCATTTCTCTTAAGCATAAATTTTTCCAGGGAGGTGTCACCAACGCATACTACTATACTTGCAATGACACAATGCATATAAAAATTTCATATTTAGGCACTATAAGTACATGATTGACAAAAAAGAAAAATCATCAACGAGTATCGGTGAATATATATATCAATGAACGCTGTGATAGTAGTGCTACAATCACTATATTACAAAGTACAATGTGTATTTATCTTGATATAGAAAAGAAAAATCTGTTGTCGAGTTGGAAGTGTTAAGAAGTCCAAGACTCAACAGTTAGGTGGAATCATGTGGGCATCTAGACAAAATGTCTGCCATCACATTATCTGATCCACGGATAGCTCGTACCGAAAAATGAAAAGGTTGAAGAGCAATTGCATATCGAGTAGACCTCGAGATCTTCAAATTCTTACTCTGTATAGCCGTAAGAGCTTTCTGATCGGTTTCTACTATGAAATGTGCTCCTAGAAGGAATCGTTGTAGTTTGAGTATTGACCAAACCATAGCCAATAGTTCACGGTCTAAAACCGAATAATTCCTTTCTGCAGCATTACGTTTTCTAGAGATATACATTACTGGATGCAGAGTTCCAGAGTACTCTTGCATTAGTGCCGCTCCAATCCCAGTGGTTGAAGCGTCACTACGATGAACAAATGTCTTTCCTGTAGTAGGTAACACTAAAATAGGTGGTGATGAAAACAAGGTTTTAATCTTATCCAAAGAGGATTGGCATTCCTGAAACCAGTGGACCATATTAGGCGAACCTTTTTTTAGTAGTGTAGAAAGATATGCCATGATAGCGGATAGATTCGGAATGAATCTTCCATAAAATTGAATAAGACCTAAGAGACTTCGTATTTGCTTTTTTGTCTTAGGAATAGAGATGTTAAGTATCTTAGTTATATTATGGTCCTCTGTCTTTAGGAAACCATGACCCACTCGATGGCCTAGGAAAGAAATTTCGCTAAAACCAATGCAGGCTTTAGAGGGTTTCGCTGTCAGGTTATACTCGCGTAGAGTAGATAGTAATTCAACTAACCCCGAATAGTGATCTTCCCAAGTATCGCTGAAAAGACAGATGTCGTCTAGATAAGCAATGACATCTGACCGATACGATAGGATTCGACGCATCATGCGTACAAATGTAGCTGGTGCGTTCATATGGCCGAAAGGCATAAAATTCCATTGGAAAAGGCCTCTAGGTGTAGAAAAAGCCGTAAAAGGTTTGGCGCGTTCAGATAAAGGAACTTGCCAATATCCTTTAGACAAATCAAGTTTAGTGAAAAAATGAGATTTAGAAAGCTTAGTAAGTAGCTCTTCTAGTAAAGGCTTAGGTTCAGCGTCAACCTTCGTAACTTGATTTAATTTGTGATAGTCAACGCAAAGACGTATGTTATTGCCTTTTTTACGTACAATAACCATCGGCGAAGAATATGCTGAAGTGGATGGTTCAATTATTTTCAAATCTATCATCTCATCCAACTCCTTCTCAACCTGTGCTTGAAAATGTATAGGGATAGGATAAGGTCTGACCCTAATAGGATTATGGTCAGTTAGAATAATGTCATGTTCAATGACATGAGTTTGTCCAGGAATGTCAGTAAGCACATCCTGAAATGTTTGTAACATAGCCGAAACTTGTCGCTGTTCTCCTAGAGACAAATCCGGAGAAACAGTAACGTTTTTCCATGATTCACTAGAATGAAGTGGAATCATCGGAACGGAAGATTAACATCCGAAAAACTTGTTTCCTCATCCTGTATTAACGACAGTGATGGGTAATGACCATGTTGGACTGGTGAATCGTCCGTTGCCTGGAAAATAGGCTGTAAGTAATCCGGACGTTCATGGAATTCCGTAAGCATATTGATGTGGAAGGTTTTACGCTTTCCATCAATATCGACAATGTAGACAACATCGGAAATTTTCGAGATTATATCGTACGGATCTTTCCAAGAAATAAGAAGTCTGTTTTCCCTACAAGGTAGCAAAACAAATGCTTTGTCACCAGGACAAAGTTGTCGTAAGGTTCTTTTCTTATTGGCAAATTGTCTTGCCTTCTGCTTAGCAAATTCGGAAGAAGAAGTTGCCAATTTGCATGCTTCGATAATCTTTTGTCTCAGTGCGATGACATATTCGTAAGAGGATTTTGTGTCATCGGTAATATTATCAGCGGTTATGAGATCATGAAGTAAAAGACATAGGGCCGCGCGGTCGCGCGCCAAAGACAAGTTCAAAGGGAGAAAATCCTGTATGTTCATTGGGGACCTCTCTGTAAGCGAAGAGGGCCGCGGGTAAAACCCTGTCCCAATCTTGAGGATGATCCTCAGTTATCTTCCCTAGTAAGTTTTTGAGTGTTCTATTTAGCCGTTCGACCATCCCATTGGACATAGGATGATAGATACTACTCAAAGATCTCTCTATCTGCAGGGTCGACATCACTTGAGACATGGTATCCGATATTAGTTGGGTGCCATGGTCTGACAATATTTCTCCGGGGAATCCCAGACGAGAAAATATGAGCCAAAGAGCATCTGCAATGTCAGCAGTAGTAATGCTCTTCAGAAGAATAGCCTCTGGCCAACGTGTGCACATGTCCACACACGTTAAAATAAACTGATGTCCTCTAGCAGATTTGATCTTAAATGGACCAATGATGTCTATCGCCATTTTCTGAAATGGTCGAATAGGAATGTCTGCAGCCTGAATAGGTGCAGCATGGCGTGGACCTTTGGATTTGACTTCTTGACATACTATACAGGATTGACAATAAATCCGTACGTCTTTGTTTACAAAAGGCCAAAAGAAAGCCGCAAAAACTCTTAACTTTGTACGGGAAAAACCCATGTGACCAGCACACTGAGAGTCGTGTGCATGTTGTAAGATCTTAACTCTCAAATTCTTGGGTACAAGAATCTGAGAATGATTTGACTTAGTGGAGTCTTGCACCATACGTACAAGTACGCCATTCTTCATTGTAATCCAAGATTTACGCTTTGTATCTTTTTTCGGCTCACCTTTTGTTGCAAGAGTGAGGAATTTCTTTAGAGTCGGATCATCTTCTTGCTGTTTAATAAATGAGTCACGAGAAATTACCAAGAGATCGTCTTAGTTATGCACTTCATTATCTTCAGTAGATGAAGTTTGAGGCATATTAAGAGCCTGAGCTCTAGTGACTACAGCATTAGCAGTTTGCATATTTTGTTTTTCCCAAACGGAAATTTGTTGCGGAGTTCATTCTTTGACTCTGTGAATACGACCGATGATAAGATCAGCGATCGGATTCGGCAGAAGACATGCGTGTACATCTCCTGTAAAGAAAGGAGTAGCAATCCTAATGATAGCAGTAGAGTATTTCTCTAAGGTGCCGCCAAATGTTACACATTTGACTACTTTTCCAGTGGCACGAGAAGGATCTACAAGCGACTGCCTAACACCAATTGTTGTGCATCCAGAATAAAAAAGAACTGAGACTCGATTGTCATTTACTAAACCTTTATGTAAGACAAGAGAACCTCTTCCATCATGCGCGACTGACGCAGGAAGAGCGGGAAGAGGATGGCCACAACTTAAAGTGGACACCGTAGTTGGTTCAAATAATGTTTTGCATTGGGGGCACTGAGATGCTCTCCCAAAATCAAAAGCGGAACATGCCATATTATTAGCATCATTATTATATTTAGTCTGTTTATAGGCTTCATGTGACTCTTGCTGTGCAGAGTTTGCCTGATAATGTGATTTATATTTTTTGTATTGTGATCTACCTCGATTATTATTGCCTCTTTAATCATTATTATTTCCTCTATTGTAACCCCTATTTGGGTTTGAGTCATAATTCTCATGGTTACCATTATCATATTCAATATAATGAGTATCTCTATAACTATGGTCTTGTTGTCTCCATGATGGATGACTTGGATAGTTTCTATAATGACTTCCTCTGCGGAAATTCCTATAATTATGACCACCTCTATATCGAGGGCTGTCAGCTTGTCTCCAGTTCTTCGCAGAAGACCCCTGAAATGATTGGTTTCCTTGGTTTTGATAACTATTATGGTTACCTTTTTTCCCAATTCTGTTTTGTGGTCCCTGAAATTTGTGTGAGTAATTAGGGTTGTATGGTGTTGCTGATGCAACCGGCATACTCTCTTTAATCTTAGTGTTGCTAAGAGTTACGTCAGGGTGTGCAGTGACGTATTGGTCACAATATTCTTGCATTTCTTTTAGTGTCTTGGGTTTACGCTCATGTAGGAATTCAAGGAATGGTTTATTAACACTTGACATAATCTTGTCCCTGAGCAACAAGTCCATAAGGGCTTCATATGTCTTTTCTGTTTTGGACAACTCAATCCAACGACTAAATGTAAGACGTGTCCTTGCAATGAATTCTGAGAATTCTACCCCTGATTCAGGTACCATTTTCTTAAACAAAATACGGTAACCTTCCTCTGTTAATTGATATTTTTTTAATAAAGCTGCCCTTCTTCTTCTTCTTCGATCCTTAACCGCCGACCGTCAAAGCAGTCAGTGGCCATCACGCCTAGTGGCGTCTTGTAGGGCAACAACAAATTGATTCCACTTTGCACGGTTGGTGGCCATCTTTCGTACAGTGCCCCAACTTTGGTTCATTCTTTGCATCTCAGCCTCCACAGTCCTCCGCCAAGTTGTTTTTGGTCGGCCTCTTTTTCGCTTTCCTTTAGGGGTCCAAAGCATAGCTGTTCTTGTGATGGCATCGGGGTCTCTTCTGAGGACATGACCAACCCAGCTCCAGCGTCTGCCAGCTATGATGGTGTGCATGTCCTCTTGCTTGCTACGAGTAAGCAGATCTTGGTTGCTGATGGTTTTCGGCCAAAAGATGAGGTGAATTTTTCTTAGGCATAAAGCTGTCCTAATAACATCATAATTATCCTTGTCAGCCTCTTCAACCAAACTTAAACTAGTCAGAGAATCACCTTTCAAATTTTCTCATAACTGGTTAGCATATTGTTATTTATACACATTATGAGCTCGACAAGAGCGTTCAAATCTATCCAGCCAGAATGTAATATCGTCACTGGAAGGATTGAACGCTGGTACCTTGACCTTGTAAGTAAAGGGTTTACCACTATTACCATTTGACTGATTAGCAATACCCATATTTGTCAATTTTAATTTTTCCAACTCACATGCTAACAGTTTTTCCTCATGTTCCCTTTTTGCTTTTCTCTCCTCGGCTTCAGCTTCTCTGTCTAATCTCTTTTGTTCAGCCTCAGCTTCTAATCTTTTATTTTCAGATTCTCTCTGTAATCTATTTTTTTTGAGCCTCAGCTTCTAATCTCTTTTGTTCAGCCTCAGCTTCTCTTTCTAATATTTTTTGTTCAGCTTCTCTTTCTAATCTCTTTTGTTCAGCTTCTCTGTCTAATCTCTTTTGTTCAGCTTCTTTGTCTAATCTCTTTTGTTCAGCCTCTCTTTCTAATCTTTTTTCTTCCATCTGGAATCTTCTTTCCTCCACTTGCATCTGCAAGTTCTTTTGGTCAGTCTCAGCTTTCAGTTTATCAATTTCCAATTTTTGTGCTTTTTTATATTGAGTGGTAGCATACTCCTCTAACTTATCACCAGTCTTGCCTTGGGATTTCCCTATCTCAATGAAGTAATCTAAAGTCGACATAATGTATAAGAATATGTGACTAGATATCTGAAATAGCAATAATGAAATCTATCTCCAAATAAATGGCAACAAGCTCTTAATAGCTTGAATAATCAGCTCCTTTATCCCAATCACTGTGGGAAACAAGCCTTTAAATAAGGTCTTGTATAATCAATTGTGTACCTATAACAACAACAATTAATCATCAGCTGATTATTTCTCATAAGTTCACTACACAGCTAGTAGTGTATGATCAAGTATATTTTATAGTACATGTCAACCAACAACATACATAAAGTACAAATAAGAAAGACAATATGAAAACATTTGCAGAAATCAACTAAATTAAATAGAAAACCAAAGAAACTAATAACTGCAAAGGAATAAACAAAACAAATAACGCCACAGTGTATAAATATAAAGGGTGTATAAACTGAATTATAGGACAGGGTAGATCTACAAATACGAACAAATCAAAACAAAACTGAAGAACAGAAAAAATATCACAAAAACAACGATAAACACAGTCTTCACAGCTAACAGATATTGCAACATATGTTGCAGCAAATTTCCAACTAAGAAAATTGCTCCCTATAGAACACTAATAAAGGACCAATATGACTCGGTATATCCTATACTAGTCACCTCACCAACCACCCACGACATAGACACACAAATAATATGCAAACATGTAAACATTAAATATATAACATAAATGCATATATCATATAATGAAATGTGTTGTAGAAGTGTCTGCAGAGAAGGCTCAGTATTACATTAATATGGTTCAGTTTCCAATGAAAACAAACTGCCTCTTCAATAAACAATAGCTTTCTGTTTTAAACTTATTAGAAAGTTCAGCAATATGTAAAACACAAGAAGATCCACCGTTGATGTGTAGACTTCTCAGATAGTACTTCTCATCAACACAGTTAAATATTCACTTGTAAACAAACTTCCTGTGTAACGTTGTCTGTTCTATGTAAAATGTCAATAAATGCTGACCTAGATACTGCGTACTCTGACAGGACAGGTCATGCTGACATCGACTGTAGAGTTGTACTGCTTGTATTCATGTGTGTCGTAACAGGCCACAGGAAACGGTCTGGTCTCAGTAGTCTCAATCTCTGCTAGGTCAAACCCAGATGCTGGCCCACCAGTTGATAAACTCTAATTTTCCACTTGATAAAGATCAGTGTTGATAAAGTCTAACCTTCGATCACTAGTTTTGGTTGTATGGTTACAATCGTATTCGAAGGGGTGTTGTCACAGTGAAGACAAACACAGGTCAACTCGACCTAAGCAGTGGTGTATTGTTTTGGAGTGAGGATACAGACAGTACGCGAATGCTGGAAAATGTTCTGAGAGTTGACAATAGGGCAATCTCACTCACTCGTGGCATGAAGTGTAAGACGAACTACTGTTTACGTTTTCTTGCATTTAATGGACACACACTTCGACGACACAGGAACAAGCAACATCAGACAGGTTGGCATAAATCATCATAATGTTGATCAATGCAATGCACTATCACATGGGCATTCGTGTTGTATAACAGTTCAATGTAATGTCAGTAGACAAGCACTCAGTATTTCAGCACATATGTATAATCTCAGGCCTTACTGACAAATCGCGTCAGTTAAGAACCAATGTTTACTCACGGTTCCCTGTAAGAACCTCGTCTAAGTCTTTCAGGCCGACAATTCAGTAAATGAATTTATGAATACAATGTCAAACCACCAGTAGTGTGTTTTCATATAATAGTATGCAGATCTCGATATCATCGTCTGATATTAAGGACATTCCTGTTCTCGATCGATGATTTTATAAGATTGAAACTTGGAGTCCAAAGATGGCTCCATCTTTGACTTTCGCTCACAACAAAGATAATGACGAAGCAAGATCATAGGCTCTGTTCCTTTCATAAATATATGTAAATTAGACTCTGCATATCCTGTTCAATCATGTTGCGGCATAAAATGTTTATATATATATATATATATATATATATATATATATATATATATATATATATATATATATATATATATGCAAGCAAATATGTCGTCTTAACATCGCTAATCAAACGCATGTTCAGACGATAGCATGTCGACCTAGCTGAATATGACGAAAGGTTCAATATGTCTGTTTTAAGTTATTTCTCAGGAAAAACACAACTGCGAATAAAGCGAATAACGCACGCCATTCCTTGGCGTCAAGAATCAACACTGGGGAAGAATCTCTGATAATTCAATCATAGAGATAAACAATCTCCTTTCCCCAAAAGGAACCGCAGAGCTCAAGACAAATCTTCAGACCGCCTTCATCTCGGTCCAATAGGGCGGAACCTTCTCACGTCTCTTCTTAGCGACACATCCGCCGAACAACCTATGACCCCAAGTTCGACACCAAAGATATAGTTCGACTTAGATATACAAAGATATTAAGATAAAAGACATACTCGTCCTACCTAGACAAGAACTACACATAGATTCGGGTCATAGATATTCTGAAGCAAGAACAATCTATTTCTAACCAAACAAAGAATAGATCTCTGTAAACCTAGATTTCTACGCTATTCGATATTCAGCGAAGATACAAGAACCGTTAACTCACAAAATGAATACACATCGCCTAATCTGAGTTCTGTCCCTCTAGACTGAAAATCGTGAATTCAAAGATAAATATATCTTTATCAGACAAATAAATACATTTTCCATTTGTATGCGTACTCCGTGCGCCACACAAAAGAATATGTGCGCAACAAGCACATATTTGAGTAATGTTACACAGCAGGAACAAGCTCTTCCAACCCCTCTGTTACGCACAGATCATTTTTTCTAAGTCATTGTATGATCATTTTTTCCTAAAGACATTGTATGATCATTTTTTGCTAAAGACATTGTATTATTAGATTGACTGAAATGTATACTTTAATTTTTTCGGTCAAAGCTACATAACTCTGGATATTGAGAGTATCATTTAATATGATGTTACCTCCTCTTGTGTCGAGACACGGTCGGTCCACATTTTTATTAACGAAGTGTGACCATTCTCCTTATTTGGTAGTATCGGTCAACTATTGTTGGAATGTCTGAAACCTGTGTTGAGGTCTCTGTTCATGTCCAAATAAGGCTCGATCTTGTTAAACCTGTATCTCGAATGTTCCTAGATCGTCTTGTTTGTTTGACTATTCAAGTGTAGAGGTTCTGCGCATGTCCGGACGAGAGGCGTCTAGGAAGTCTTCTTTGTCTGAGAGACGATGTAAAGCTGTGAAGCAGAAAGGACGCGTTTTGGCGTCTCTGTGATTTTGTTAGGGATTAGGAGCCTTATTGTGAGATAGTTAGCTTACAAGGTCCTTCTCTTGAGTATTCTAAAACGCCTGGAGGCGTATGTTTTCTGTGGTGTGGAATTTCGAACGAAGGTAATGCCTCATTTACATCCTATCTGTAACTTTACTTATGTTTGACAATGGTCGATCTCTGCTCACGTATACATTACAGAAAGGAAGGTTCTTCTAATAGATGTCACGCCCCAGGTATCTTCATACCTGAGATCTATATGTAACGGGTCATACTCAGCCCGAAGGATAGTTCTTTGTTCTATGAACGTCGCTGTGTGTCAGCGTTTATGCCTACGTCAAGGTTAGACTTGGGAATGCCTGTAAAGGTCAGTTCGACCGTACTCCTCAATGCTATTCTCGTGCAAACGATAACGGACTTATTTATTACACCTGATCTGCCAGCATCAGGAGAGGAGTAATGATTATTATGTATGTGTACTGATGAAATGCAGCTGACACTGTTGCACTATTGATAGTAATGAATATTAATGCATCCAGCTCTGTGCCATATTATTTAGACAGAGTTATGAACAATAACTTTATGACACTGTGAACCTTGCACTGTTGTTTACGCTATGACTGATGAGGATTGGATCCTACATGAATATCAGTTGGCACCAATATTATTTCTGAATGCTACAATCGTTGAACTGTGATGTCTTATGACGTATGTAACGTGACTGTCATTGTGGTGTGCAATAAAATGGTATATAAACGTCACGAGCAGTTTACCATTTCTATGACTTTGCATGTCATTTTGCCTGTGCTGTACTCTGTGGACTATCCAACTACTTTACACACGGCAACAATAAAAACCAAATAGGACACCCTACAATACAACCTCAATCTACCCGGTGTCGATAGTGGTGGTACTTCAAGTCAGCCTAAATCCACCCTTATCATTTCATGGTGGCCAATAGTTGGTTTATTCTGGTACCAGCTCTCAAGGGGGTCAACAAACCCAGACATCATCATCAGACTACAAGACAACATTACAGCTTCAACCTTCCATGAAATTTTATGAAAGTACCCGGCGTTACTGACAGTTGGTAATATTTTGAAACTTCCCGGCGCTGCTCGGCAGTATTGCAGTTTCCTACGATAGAAGGACGTGTACCGAGCGAATCGATTTCCTGATCAGTAAGGAAGAAGGACAAGTGCCGTAACAACTGTTCCAGTATCAGAAGCTCATTTTCCAGCGTCATGGCTGTCTATAGGAGCAGATGTTGATCAACGTTGGATCATTATCCTCAGAATGCTGATCTCAACCTGTTCTGCACCGTACTGACGTTTGGACACATAGAAGTTAAGTGGCCTGTTTTGTTTGTGAACTGTGCCCTTATGTTCTAACTGAGCCTTCTGTCTCACACTTTTCACTCTTTTTACATGCTACATGTTTATATGTTATATGTTATTTGTATATTTATATGTTTATATTTCAGCAGGTTTCGGTTGGGTGGTGTCTTTCAGTAGAAGATACCACGTCACAGAGGTTTCTACTGTTAGCGTTTTCTTTAGGGACTGTGCAAATTTCCTATTGTGAAATTTGCTAGCGACAAACGTTGCTATATTTGTTTAGTTGTGACGAGTTGTGCTTTATTTTCGCTGTTTTTTGTAATATATTTTTTTTCTTCTGTTTTTTAGTTCCGATTTCATTTGTTTGTATTTGTAGGTCTCCCCTTTTCTATTATTCAGTTCTATACACCATTTTCGTTTATACATTGTGACGTCATTTGTTTGTGTACATTCTTCGCATTTTGTCATCACATTCTTTGTGATATTTTCCTTTTAGTTCTGCTGTTTATTTAGTTGACTTATGCGAATGTTTTCGTATTGACTTTGATCTTTGTTGTTGTTTACATTGACTTTGATCTTTGTTGTTGTTTACATTGACTTTGATCTTTGTTGTTGTTTACATTGACTTTGATCTTTGTTATTGTTTACATTGACTTTGATCTTTGTTATTGTTTACATTGTCTTTGATCTTTGTTATTGTTTACATTGTCTTTGTTCTTTGTTATAGGTTACATAGTTCTTGAGTAAATAGCTTTCACTATTGTTACATATTTGCTCATGCACTATTGATTTATAGTGCACTTATCATAACTAACTAGTGGATTTGTTCATGCACTATTACATTGTGCAGTTATGATAAATAACTGATTGATTTGTGTTTATGCACTAATTTGTGTAGTGCACTGATGAGTAAGAAGTGACTGGTGATATTATTATACATTTGATAATACAAGTTTGGTGTAAAAGACTTGTTTCCCACAGAGATTGGGTTAAACATTGGGATTATACAAGTACTTTATTAAGTCTTGTTACTATTAAGATAACTCCGCCAATGCCGGTCCCAAGCCCGGATGAAAAAGGAGGAGGGCGGCCTGCATGGAGGCCGTAAGGAGGCAGCCCCTCCACCATGCAAAGGCACAACAGGCCAATCACCTGTTTGTCTTAAACTATGATTACGAGCAATACAAGAGAGAAAACCGGACTGATTCTAAAGGCGACGAACTGGAACGGACTACGGACTACGACTTATGGAACTTGGAACACAAGAAGTATAAATGGGAAGGAAGAGGAGCTGGTGGAAGAGATGAGGAAAGCAAAACTAGAAATCCTGGCTATAACGGAAACGAAGAAAAAAGGACAAGGAGTCATGGATCTCGATGGCAACACGTTGCTCTACAGTGGTGTACCCATATCTGAAAGAGCTAAAGGGGGCGTGGGTTGCATTGTGGCCCAAAATCAAAAAGATAGTATCAAGGGATGGAACTTTGTCTCGGAGCGCATTATGGTTGTAAAACTAAAAGAAGGAGAAACCATAGTCAACCTGGTCATAGTGTATGGGCCAAATGAGGATGAGAGAGCAGAGGTCAAGGAGGAATTCTTCGAGCTGCTTCAAAGGACAGTGGATGACTGCCTAGATGAAGTTATCATGCTCGGAGATTTTAATGCCAGAGTTGGAAATGACCATGCTAGATGGGGTGGAGTTATCGGAAGATATGGAGAAGATACTCTCAATGACAATGGAAAGCGACTCCTTAGATTCTGCAGTGAGCAGAATCTGATCATTACAAACACAAAGTTCCCCCATAAGCGCATACATGCATACACTAGATGTGAACCAACCAAGAATGAGAAGTCAGTGATCGACTATGCCATTGTTCGGAGAAGCTCATTCAGATATGTCCGAGATGCAAGAGTCTGGAGGGGGCCAGAGATTGGAAGTGATCACTACCTGCTAACAATCAAACGAACAACTGAAAGAGTTGCTCAGCCTAGGAACTGCCCAACATCACGCAAGAAACCAAGTAAACGAGCAGGAGAAATGAGCATTAGGACCTACAAGCTGAGAGAGCCAGAAATTAAGACCAGATATCAGGGGCTTATTGCTACAGCAGTGAGCAACACAGAAGAACGACCTGATGACTTGGAAACCCTCTGGAATAAATTCAAGGATATCATAAAGACAGCTGCTGCAGAAGCATGCGGTGAAGTCCGACTTGGGAACCAGAGAAAGAGGACACCTTGGTGGACAGAGGAAGTCAAAGAGAAAATAAGAGAGAAGAAAATGGCATGGAAACAATACTTAGGAGCTAAAAACACAACAGGACAAATGGAAAAATATAGAGAATATGTGACACTCAGAACAGAAGCAAAGAACAAAGTGCTAGCAGCAAAACAGAAGTCCTGGGAAGAATTTGGAGAAAAGCTAGAAAAAGATGCACAAGAAAACCAGAAATTGTTCTATAAGACCCTAAAGAACATGAGGAAGGAAAAACAATGCCCTCTCAAATTTATAAAAGACAAGCAAGGCAAATTGCTTACTGCCCCGAAGGAAGTAATGGAAAGATGGAAAGAATATTTCTCAGAACTCCTGGATGGTGAGCATGGTGAAGCATCAGAAATGATAACCACTAGCACAGAGAAGAGAAAACCAATGATGGTGAAGATGACATAAAGATGGAAGAACTGAAGGCAGCACAGGAGAAAATCAAGATGGGCAAAGCAGCAGGGCATGATGATATAACACCAGAAATGGTTAAGTACATGGGAGCATCAGGCGACCTATTACTCTTAAAGGTCCTACAGGCAGCATGGTGCAACAAGACCATACCAAAGGATTGGGAGATTGCCATCATAACACCAATTTTCAAAAAGGGTGACAATCGACAATGTGGAAACCATAGAGGCATATCCCTTCTCAGTGTCCCTGGTAAAATCTACTCTAGAATCCTAGAGCAGAGACTCCGACGCCTAGCTGAGCCACAATTGGATGAGGTCCAGTGCGGATTCCGAGCAAACCGAAGTACTCAAGACCTAATCTTCACACTCAGACAGCTGAGTGAAAAGGCCCTTGAGTATAAGAGTGAGATCCATCTTTGTTTCATAGATCTGGAAAAGGCGTTTGACAGGGTCCCCTGGAGCAAACTTTGGGACTGTTTGGCAAGGAAGAATATTCCAGCACCTCTGATTCATGCTATACAGAGCTTCTACAAGTCTTGCAGAAATTATGTGAGGACAGCAAACCATAAGTCAGAAGAGTTCAGGACCACCAGTGGTGTAAGACAAGGTGATATCCTATCACCTTACCTCTTCATACTCCTTATGGACGATGTCATCAAGGCATGTAAGGAGAGAACAAGAAAGTATTCAGTGGGGTACTGGAAGATGAGACAGGTCTTTATTTCGGAGCTGGCATTTGCTGATGATGTTGCCCTGATTGCTAAATCAGAGGCACATCTCCAATCCAACCTGCAAGTCTGGAAGGAAGAGCTGGAGAAGAGAGGGATGGTCATAAGCAGCTCTAAAACAAAATCCATGGTGATATCACGAGAAGAAAGAAAACATCAGATTAAGCTGGGAGAACAGGTCCTGGAGCAGGTCGACCACTTTAAATATCTCGGAGCTATTATAGACCGAAAGGGAGGCATCAAAGAAAAGTTGGCCACACGAAAAGCAGCGGCTGGGAGACTTTTTCAGGCCATAAATCGTGGATTCCTCAGCAAGAAAGAGGTTGGTAAGAAAAAGAAGATGGCTGTATACCGCTCCACCTATGTCCCAGTCTTGACATATGGATGCGAGTCGTGGGTAATGACTACAACCCACAAAAGCCAGATCCAAACCTCAGAAATGAGGTATCTGAGGAAAGTGGTTGAAGTAACAAGAAGAGACATGGTCCGCAACCAGACGATCCGTCAAGGCCTAAAATCCCATCCGCTGCAGACCCAAATAGAACAGTCCCAACTAAGATGGTTTGGTAATGTCTGCAGAATGGGAGAAGATCGGCTACCACGACAAGCATGGGAAACAAAGAGCCAGGGATCCAGACCTCCAGGACGACCCAGAGTCCGCTGGGAGGACAACATTAGACAATCTTTGAAGGACCGAGGACTAGAATGGAACCAGGCCAGGAAGAAGACAGCTGATAGAATGGTCTGGCGCTCTCTCTTCCAAACCTCTACACCTCACGGTAGAAGGGGAACGACTAAGTAAGTAAGTTACTATTAAGGTTGAAATAAGATAATTAATATTTCAGATTTGGTGACTGATAATATTAGACATAATGTCTACACTTGATTACTTTATTGAACAAGGTAAATCCCTTGGCAAGACAGGTGATAAGTTGGAAGAATATGCAACTACTCAATATGATAAGGCATTAAAGATGGAAGAGAAAAAAACGGAAATGGAAGCTGAACAAAAGAAATTGCAGATGCAGGTGGAGGAAAAAAGATTCCAAATGGAAATGGATAAACAAAAAAGAGAAACAGAAGCAAAAGCTGAAGAGAAAAGACTGCAGATTGAGGCTGAAAACAAAAAACTTGAAAGAGAGGCTGAAGATAAAAGACTTGAAAAAGAAGCTGAGAATAAAAGACTTGAGAAAGAGGCTGAAAATAAAAGACTTGAAAAAGAGGCTGAGAATAAAAGACTAGAAATAAATACTGAAAATAAGAGACTTCAGGCTCAGGCTGAAGAGAAAAAGTTACAAAGAGAGGCTGAGGCTGAAGAGAAAAAGTTACAAAGAGAGGCTGAGGCTGAAGAGAGAAGGTTACAAAGAGAGGCTGATGAGAGAAAAGCAAAAATGGAACATGAAGAAAAACTCTTAGCTTTGGAGTTATAAAAGATAAAGTTGATGAACTTGGGTAATGCTAATGATCCAAATAAGGTATCATCTTCTAAGAAGTCTAATGCTGTTGATTTCAAGCTTAATCTACCATCATTCAATGCTTCCATTGACGATATAACGTTTTATCTAGAGAGATTTGAACGTTCATGTAAAATACATAACTTGGATAAATCACTTTACGTGTTTCATTTGTCCAAAATACTTAAAGGTGATGCTTTGACTATGTTATGCATGGTGGATGAACCTGACACGGACAATTATGAGATTGTCAGGGCTGTCTTGTTAAAGAAATACCAACTAAACGAAGACGGCTATCGTCTTCAATTTAAAAATATGTTGCCTAAAACTGGAGTAGAATTCTCTGAATTCATATCAAAGATACGTATTACTTTTACACGTTGGGTTGAGTTGTCTAAGACAGAACATACGTATGAAGCACTTATGGACTTACTGCTAAGAAACAAAATAATGTCTTCTGTCTATGAATCTTTTCTTGCTTTTCTTCATGAGCGTAAGCCTAAAAACGTAAAAGAAATGGAAGAATACTGTTGCCAGTATGTTACTGCGCATCCTCATGTAACCATTAGCAACTCTAAAGTAAAAGAAGGTCTGCCAGTTGCTTCGGCAGCACCTTATGGCCCAAATTTCATGCGTAAATTTCAGGGTAGCCAACAAAATGTTAATAAGAAAAGTAACCGTAATTATGCTCAGAATCATAGTGATCAATTTCAGGGTGATTCTTCTTCGCAGAACTGGAGACAACCTGATACTCCACGGTATACTACTCCCTATAATTTTAGACATTTTCACAAAGGTAATCAGTATAGAGGAAAATCTTTTTCTCGGAGACCTCAAAACCAATATAATAGAGGTTCTCAACAGTATAGAAATGGCAATGACAGTTATAGAAACTGGATATCAAATCAGGATAACAACTACAGTAGAGAGTTTAATGATAATTGCAGAGGCAATAATGGTCACGGTAGATCGCAACATAAAAGGAAAAGATATCAACAGACAAACTCTGTACAACAAGAATCTCAGGGAGCAGATAAACAGGTTAATGATAATAAAGACCATAATGCTATCGGATGTTCATCTTTTGATTTTGGTAGAGCAAATAAATGCATCCAATGCAGTACTTTATTTGACCCGACTACCGTAACAACTTTAAGCTGTGGTCATCCTCTTCCCGCTCTTCCTGCTAATGCTGCGCATGACGGGAGGGGTTCTCTTATACTACATAAGGGTCTAGTGAATAGTAATCCAGTCTCAGTTTTGTTTGATTCTGGATGTACTACTGTTGGCGTTAGGCAATCTCTTGTAAATCCATCCTGTGCTACAGGAAAGGTCATCAAATGTGTCACATTTGGTGGCACTTTGGAAAAGTATCCTACAGCCATAATACATATTGCTACTCCTTTCTTTACGGGAGATGTCTACGCGTGTCTTCTTCCAAACCCTATTGCGGACCTTATTATTGGTCGTATTCACGGAGTTAGGGAATGTACCCCACAGCAAATTGCTGTTTGGGAAGAGCAAAACATCGAAGCTACCAATGCGGGCGTCACAAGAGCACATGCTCTGGATCCACCTCAAACTTCATTAACTAATAATGAGGAAGTAGATAGCCAAAATAGTCACTTGATTATTTCTCTTGACTCATTTATAAAATTGCAAGAAGAAGATCCTTCTTTACAAAAATTCTTCATTCTAGCAAAAAAAGGTGATCCAAATCAGAATACTAATAGAAAGTCTTGGATTTCTATGAAGAACGGCGTACTTGTGCGTATGGTACAAAACTCGTCTACGTCCACTCATTCACAAATTCTCGTGCCTAAAAGTATGAGATTGCAAATATTGCAACATGCTCATGACTCGCAATGTGCTGGACATATGGGTTTTTCCCGTACAAAGTCGAGGGTTCTTGCGGCTTTCTTTTGGCCATTTGTGAGCAAGGACATACGAATTTACTGTCGTTCTTGCAAAGTATGTCAGGAGGTCAAATCTAAAGGACCACGACATGCTGCGCCTATCCAGGCTGCTGACATTCCTATTCGCCCTTTTCAAAAAATGGCAGTAGATATTATCGGTCCTTTTAGGATTAAGTCGGCTAGAGGACATCAATTTATCCTTACATGTGTCGATATGTGCAACCGTTGGCCAGAGGCTATACCTCTCAAGAGCATCTTAACTGCTGATATCGCAGACGCTCTTTGGCTGATATTTTCTCGCTTGGGTTTCCCCGGAGAAATATTATCAGACCATGGCACTCAACTTATATCAGACACTATGTCACAGGGAATGTCTATGCTACATATTAAAAGGTCTCTCAGCAGTATCTATCAACCAATGTCTAATGGGTTAGTTGAGCGTTTGAATAGGACTCTAAAAACTTTACTTGGGAAAATAACTGAGGATCATCTTCAGGATTGGGACAGGATTTTACCCGCGGCTCTCTTTGCGTATAGAGAGGTTCCCAATGAACACACAAGATTTTCTCCTTTTGAACTTGTCTTTGGCGCGCAACCGCGCGGCCCTATGTCTTTACTACACGATCTTATCACTGCCGATAATATTAGCGATGAGACTCAATCTTCTTATGAGTATGTCATTGCTCTTAGGCAAAAGATCATCGAGGCATGCAAACTAGCAACTTCTTCATCCGAATTTGCTAAAGAAAAGGCAAGGCAGTTTGCAAATAAAAATAGATGTCTACGACAACTTTGTCCAGGTGACAAAGCTCTCGTGCTTCTTCCTTCAAGGGAGAACAGACTTCTTATTGCATGGAAAGGTCCATAAGAAATAGTCTCCAAAATTTCCGATGTCGACTATGTCGTCGATATTGATGGAAAGCATAAGACTTTCCACATAAATATGCTCACGGAATTTCATGAAAGACCTGACTATTTGCAGCCTATTTTCCAGGCAACGGACAATTCTCAAGTACCTCATGGTCATTACTCATCCCTGTCAGTTATACAGGATGAGGAAACTACTTTTTCTGATGTCAATCTTCCTCTTTCTATGGTCCCACTTTATTCTACGGAATCTTGGAAAAACGTGACCGTTTCTCCAAATCTTTCCGCTGAGGAACATCGACAAGTTTCTTCGATGTTGCGAACATTTCAGGATGTCCTTACAGACATCCCGGGACACACACATGTCATCGAACATGACATTGTGCTAACTGATCATAATCCTATCAGAGTCAGACCCTATTCAATGCCTATCCATTTTCAGTCACAAGTCGGAAAAGAATTGGATGAAATGATTCGATTGGAAATCATTGAACCATCCACTTCAGCATACTCTTCGTCTATGGTTATTGTTCGAAAGAAGGATAATAACATTTGCATTTGCGTAGATTATCGCAAATTGAACCAAGTTACGAAGTTCGATGCTGAACCTATGCCTTCATTGGAAGAGCTACTAAATAAACTTTCTAATTCTAGGTTCTTTACCAAACTAGACTTGTCTAAAGATTATTGGCAAGTTCCTTTAACTGAACGTGCCAAACCTTTTACAGCTTTTTCTACACCTAGGGGTTTATTCCAATGGAATGTCATGCCTTTCGGTCTTATGAACGCCCCTGCTACATTCGTACGCATGATGCGGCGAATTCTCGCATATCGTACAGATGTCATAGCATACTAAGACGATATCTGCCAGTTCAGTGATTCCTGGGAAGATCGCTATTTGGGTTTATACGAATTGCTGTCTACTCTTCGCAAGTACAACTTGACTGCAAAACCCTCTAAAGCTTTTATAGGATATAGTGAGATTTCTTTCCTGGGTCATCGTGTTGGTCATGGTCTTTTAAAGACAGAGGACCACAATGTTTCAAAAATACTTAACATTTATGTCCCTAAAACGAAGAAACAAGTGCGGAGTCTCTTAGGTTTGATCCAATTTTACGGACGATTCATTCCGAATCTGTCCTCCATTATGGCACTGCTTTCTACTTTATTGAAGAAAGGATCGCCTAATCTGATCTGCTGGTCTCAAGAGTTTCAATCCTCATTCAACCAGGTGAATACTTTATTTTCATCTCCACCTATCCGTAGGTTACCTACTATTGAAAAGACTTTTGTTCTTCGAAGTGACGCCTCGTCAACTGGGATTGGGGCAGCACTTATGCAGGAGTATTCTGATACTCTGCATCCGGTGATGTATATCTCTAGGAAATTAAATTCTGCAGAAAAGAATTACTTGGTTTTAGACCGTGAATTATTGGCTATGGTATGGTCTATTCTGAAGTTACAAAGACTTCTTCTAGGCGCACATTTCATTGTGGAAACCGACCAGAAAGCTCTTACTGCTATTCAGAGCAAAAACTTGAAGAGCTCGAGGTCTACTCGATATGCCATAGCTCTTCAACCATTTCATTTCACGGTGCGAGCTATCCGCGGTTCGGATAATGATGGCAGACATTCTGTCCAGATGCCCACACGATTCCACATAATTCTTCTGTCATATATATTTCCTGGTATACAATTCAATACTATAATGACATATTAGCATATATTTTCTCACTTTTTGGGAATTAAAACTTTGTACCATGTAATTTCCTTTTTTCTGTTACCGATTTGAGCATAACAGAAGAAGGCTTAGTTAGCGATATACGGGCCAAAAGATCACATGGCCACATTTAGTTATTATATTTTAATGATTGTATTAAGAGATTTAACATTTGTCTTAAAGATTTGTGTTATTGATATTTTCGCAACATGGTCCGCAACCAGACGATCCGTCAAGGCCTAAAATCCCATCCGCTGCAGACCCAAATAGAACAGTCCCAACTAAGATGGTTTGGCCATGTCTGCAGAATGGGAGAAGATCGGCTACCACGACAAGCATGGGAAACAAAGAGCCAGGGATCCAGACCTCCAGGACGACCCAGAGTCCGCTGGGAGGACAACATTAGACAATCTTTGAAGGACCGAGGACTAGAATGGAACCAGGCCAGGAAGAACACAGCTTATAGAATGGTCTGGCGCTCTCTCTTCCAAACCTCTACACCTCACGGTAGAAGGGGAACGACTAAGTAAGTAAGTAAGTAAGATATTTTCGCAGCACATCATTGAAGTCTGCGAGATTTTGTACATTGTGGAACTTTGAAGTTATCTAGTCTTGTCCTGGATTGGGAGTGGATGATGTCCACATCTTCTTGTAGCGATTGTATTTATGTCTACGAGAAACAGCACATGTATTAGTAATTATTTATAGTGCATTATATAAGGTACTCTTTGTTTAAATATGTGTTATATTATATTGCGGTATATTGGTATATTACACCGCTGTTTGCACAACACGTCATTGTATAATACTATGATAATATATTTAATTTCATAGATTTGTATGAGTATAATTTGACTTTCATTATGATATTGCCATCACTGTGGCGTGTGTGTTGGTGGCACCTTCCTGGAATATATACGCGTATACTTAGGTAAATTTTTTTTCTCTAAGGATCTGAGATAGCTAGCCTCATTTTTAGGCAATATATCCGCGCATCATACGTGCGTTGGGAGCCTTGGGTTTTCTTCCGGACCAGGATTCAAAAAAACAATTGTTTCATTTTTTTTTCCCGGGAGGGTGCGGTAATGTTACGCACAGATCATTTTTTCTAAGTCATTGTATGATCATTTTTTCCTAAAGACATTGTATGATCATTTTTTGCTAAAGACATTGTATTATTAGATTGACTGAAATGTATACTTTAATTGTTTCGGTCAAAGCTACATAACTCTGGATATTGAGAGTATCATTTAATATGATGTTACCTCCTCTTGTGTCGAGACACGGTCTGTCCACATTTTTATTAACGAAGTGTGACCATTCTCCTTATTTGTGGTGTACAATAAAATGGTATATAAACGTCACGAGCAGTTTACCATTTCTATGACTTTGCATGTCATTTTGCCTGTGCTGTACTCTGTGGACTATCCAACTACTTTACACACGGCAACAATAAAAACCAGATAGGACACCCTACAATACAACCTCAATCTACCCGGTGTCGATAGGGGTGGTACTTCAAGTCAGCCTAAATCCACCCTTATCACCCTCTCACCCACCCTCTGTTTTACTATTAGTAATAAGTAAAAAAAAAATGTCCAGTTCAAGGACAGACTTGAAACACGGTCAGTCTTTTACTAATCACGTGACACTATATATGTTTTGTCTGTACTTCTCCTGACCTAAGCAAAATAAAATAAAATTCAAAACAAACAGTGCCTTGATTTTGAAGTCTTTGTTAACGAATTTCTCTACTCTTCCAAGATACCTTTATCGGCTACAACAACAAAGATCTCAGAGTCCCATTCTGAAGTTGTCAAAGGTGGTCCAGGAGAACATCCTATTATACTTTTCTCCTGGCTTCCGCCATTCTTCTATTGTCTTACTGATATGCTCAGTTCGTACCGGCCGCCAGATGGGACAGAGAAAAGAAGTGAATTGCTGTTTCAAGTAACCGCATCAGAGTTATTTTGATAAGCGGTCCCGCCGTTCGCCGATAAGAATGAATAAGCTAACTTCATCATTGTCTGTCAAAGAATTTATTTTGGCAAATAAGTTTTAAATCAAAGCTATTACAGTGCCGCTGACACCTTTATGTTCATGAAGTGTAGGGCTGGTGGAGGGTAATATGATTGAGAGATTACAGAAATGATAAGAAGAAAGTTATATCCATGGTTCAGAAGTGGCAAGCTAATAAAATATAAGAACTTCTCTGAATATACTTTGTCTGTATAATACTATTTCTTTATTTTATTTCTTTATTTCATTTTTAATATCTACTTGTGCTGTTAAGTGTTACGACATGGGGAGCAGCAGTTTGTGTGCGAGGTAGCAGCACCGTATGTTTTTTTTTCTTCAGGATGTCTTAAAAATATTTATATCCACCTTCGTCTCGTGCGTCCCCTGTTCTTGTAGCAAGATCATCTGTTTGATAGCTAGAGCAATATGCTGATAAGGCCCCACTTTTACGACACGGCTGTATCATTTTTCTTTTCTGTCACTAAATTGTAAAGGCATAAAGTTGGATCTAGTTTAGAGATGTTGGCCAGCTCCATGAAAAACCGCATATTAGTCGACATGCCTCACATTAATAGGACATGCCTGAGAGTGCATTAGTTGTATACTTTAATCTTATCTTTTCAGAGACACCCCCCCCCCCCCCGCCCCCTGGAACTTCAAGAGACATTGAAAGATGGTGTGGACTTATGCCACATAAACAGTTCTATAAATACTATGGCAAATGTAACATACATATTTTGTACATTAATTAAATGTTTTATAGGGACATAAAAGGCGTTTAATTTTCTCTTCATGTCTTCGTTTATCTTTCTTTTTTTTTTTTTAAAGCATCAAACGCAAAGAAAGAAAAACTGAAAAAAAAAAACAGCAATAACTAAACTAAAATCTAAACAAAATCTAGAAATTTTCTCAGTACAAAACAAACATCATAATAAGATTATAAGAGAGTTGTGTACTTCCTGTACTTCTGTATGGTGCAGAGTGCTGGAGAGTAACAGACAAGGAAATGTTCAATTTGTCCTCATTCAACAATACTTGCCTAAGGACAATTCTTCGAATCTTTTGGCTGAACACCATCACCAACAAATAGCTGCTCTTCCGGAGCAAACAAAAAGATCTGAACGCCATCATTGGGTGCAGACACTGGAACTTGGTTGACCATGTCCTCAGAAGATACCCCGATGCCATCACAAGAACTGCTATGCTATGGACCCCAAAAGGAAGGCGAAAGAGAGGCAGACGAAAAACTAATTGCAGGAAACCGTAAAGGCCGAAATGTAGAGCGTGAACCAGAGCTGGGACACTGCACGAAGAATAGCCACCAACAGAGCATGAACCAGAGCTGGGACACTACACGAAGAATAGCCACCAACAGAGCATGAACCAGAGCTGGAACACTGCACGAAGGATAGCCACCAAACAGAGGATGAACCAGAGCTGGTACACTGCACGAAGGATTGTTCGGACAGAGCATGAACCAGAGCTGGGACACTGCACGAAGGATAGCCACCAACAGAGCATGAACCAGAGCTGGGACACGGCACGAAGGAAGCCACCAACAGAGCATGAACCAGAGCTGGGACACTGCACGAAGATAGCCACCAACAGAGCATGAACCAGAGCTGGGACACTGCACGAAGGATAGCCAAGGACAGAGCATGAACCAGAGCTGGGACACTGCACGAAGGATTGCCACGGGCAGAGCATGAACCAGAGCTGGGACACTGCACGAAGGATTGCCACGGACATAGCAAAGTTGAGACGGTTTGTTGCTGCCCTAAAGGACGCCACTAGGCGTGATGGCCGCTGACTGCTTTGTCAGTCAGGAACTAAGGATCCAAAAAGAAGAACTAAATGGACTCATGTAGAGTTTCTTCCCCCATTTATTCTTCCTCCATTAGTTTTTTTTTTTTTTCGTTGTTATTTTCCCAACTCTTTAGACTTTTTTTTTTTTTTTGGTTAGCAATGTTCTTTACTTTCGTTCCCCTTTAAAACACCTAGTTCATGTTTCTCATTTAGAACAAAGGCTGGAGATTTTGTTCTCCGTGGATATTAATGTGTGTCTTTATATTTAACTCTGTCCGCAATATACCTGATACTTTGACTTCATATTCCATTGTACTTTGACTTCATATTCCATTGTACTTTGGCTTCATATTCCATTGTACTTTGGCTTCATATTCCATTGCACTTTAGCTTTATATTCCATTATACTTTGGCTTCATATTCCATTGTACTTTGGTTTCATATTCCATTGTACTTTGGCTTCATATTCCATTGTACTTTGGCTTCCCTACTCTTCTCTTCTCCGGGGGTATAGTAAAGGGCTTGCCTGGCTATATTTATTAGTTGTTTAGTGAAGCATTAATCTGTGAGCTGTAATCGTCTGCTGCATTGTCACTGTCAAATTACTTAACTACAATTGTTCAAAAATACATTTTTACAACACTGTGACACTCAGTGTTTATATCTGGGCGAATCAAGGACAAATAGTGGGAAGGCTAGCGTATTAGAAAGATAAAGGGTATTCAGCAATAAAGTTGATGGCGCTGACAGATCAGAAGTATTCAAGATAACAACTTATCATCATCATCTCTTTTTTGCTTTATATGAATTATGGAGGCCACCGTCGCAGATAGCCCCTTGACGAATCCTTCAAGAAAGCAAAAACTGAAGAAGCCTACACAAAAGCACAAACTCTTGCAGCAGTTGTTTCTGAAACAATTTTTTAACATTATGAGGTTGTCATCCCCATGCACAATCTCATTTTAATTACCTTTTACGACATACCCGATAAGGCAGTGGTACTATTTAAGTTGATAATTACTGTTTAACTTCCCATGAAAGTGGGCAGACAATTGAGGGGAACTGAAAGACTGAAATATTTCAGTAATAAAAAAATTTTAAAAATTCCAGCATTACACTTACAGTAATGGTGGCTTTCCTGACGATCTCCCGAAATTATATATCTGTGTCCTATACGTGTGGGTTCATAGCGCTTTTCCCTCGTCTTCTTCTTCGTCGTTCGCTCTCAAATAACCACATCTATCACTCTTATAAAGCTACCAGTTCGTCTCAGGCTTCTCTCGTCACAATACCGTTTCTCCCTCATCTGAGGTGGGGAAGGCTACGATACCATTCTACTCCTCTCATGGAGCCGACAGCTTTGGAGAATATATTCTAATGCAGGATGTCCCCAAACTTGTTTGAGTCCAAACCCCCTCCAAGGAATCCTTGATTCTTAATCGACCCCCAGGCAAAAAAGATAAATAAGTAAAATAAAGAAGCGATTATAGAGAAACAATAAATTAACATTAACTTTTTATTGAACAGTTTATGACTGATTATCATTAACATCTGCATCTATATCTGGTAAGACATTCAATTAATACCATTTAGCTACCCAAGGAGCATAGGCCTTCAACAAACACATGCCAAGTCTTCCTATCCCGTGCCATCCGCTCAAGTTCTTTCCATGTTTTCCTCATCATTTTCACCTCTGTTTCCAGCTCTCTTCTCCATGTGTTTTTTGGTCTACCTCTGCCCCTCTTTCATTGTGGATTCCAGAACAAGGACTGCCTTGTAATGCTATCAACATGTTTCCTCAATGTGTATCCTATCCATCGCCAGCGTCTTCTTCTCAGCTCTTCTTCCATTGGCACTTGTTTGGTTCTTGTCATCAATTCCACATTTGTGACTTTGTCATACCATTTCACTTGTATTCTACGCAAGCACTCGTTTATAAAAGTCTGTAGCTTTTTAGTTGTTGTTTTTGTTGCTCTCCATGTCTCAGGGCCATACAATAGGCTGATTTGACATTTGAGTTGAAGATTCTTAATTTCGTGTTGGACTTGATTTCTCTTGTTCTCCAAATGTTTCCTAATGCAATGAAAGCTCCTCTTGCTTTTTGTATTCTTATTTTGATATCAGTGTCTGTCCCTCCATCTTTGTCTAAAGTTATACCAAGAAATGTGTTCGATTCTACATCCTTTAGTGGTGTTTCTTCAAGTTCACTCTTGTTATCATTTCTTGTATTTATTCTCATAGTCTTTGTCTTTTCCCTGTGTATTTTCAGGCCCACTTGCTGTGACCTCTCAGCAAGAATTTTCATTTTCTCTTGCATCTGATTATGTTTATGGGACAGAAGAGCCAAGTCATCTGCAAAATCCAGATCATCAAGCTGTTTAGTCAGATTCCACAGGATTCCATTTCTCTTGTGTGATGTCGATCTTTTCATAACCCAATATATTGCTAGTAAGAAAAGAAATGGAGACAAGAGGCATCCCTGTCTCACTCCCGTTCTTATCCTAAACGGTTCTGTAAGTTGTCCTTAATGAAGAACTCTGCATGTCATGTCTTCTTCATCTTCTTCTTCTTCTTTGATCCTTAACCACCGACCGTCAAAGCAGTTAGTGGCTATCACACCTAGTGGCGTCTTGTAGGGCAACAACAAATTGATTCCACTTTGCTCGGTCGGTATCCATCCTTCGTACAGTGCCCCAACTCTGGTTCATTCTTTGCATCACAGCCTCCACAGTCCTCCGCCAAGTTGTTTTTGGTCGGCCTCTCTTTCGTTTTCCTTCAGGGGTCCAAAGCATAGCTGTTCTTGTGATGGCATCGGGGTCTCTTCTGAGGACATGACCAACCCAGCTCCAACGTCTGCCAGCTATGATGGTGTGCGTGTCCTCTTGCTTGCTACGAGTAAGCAGATCCTGGTTGGTGATGGTTCGGCCAAAAGATTCGGTGAATTTTTCTTTCATGTCTTCGTAGGTCTTACTTATTAAGTTAATGATCTTCATGGGAACTCCATAATGCCTCATCAGTTTCCAAAGTAATTATCTGTCTACACTGTCAAATGCCTTTTCGTAGTCCACGAATCAGATGTAAAGCGGTGAATTCCATTCGAGACTTTGTTCAACTATTATTCTCAATGTGGTTATCTGGTCTGTACAGGATCTGTTTTGTCGAAAACCTCCTTGTTCATCTCTCAGTTGCTTGTCTGTGGACTCTCTTAATCTCTCAAGGATGATTCTGTAATATTTTTCCTGGTACTGATAGTAACATTATTCCTGTATAATTTGTGCACTCTTGTAAATTTCCCTTCTTAGGCAACTTGACCAGATAACCTTCCTTCCATTCTGCTGGTATTTCCTCTCTCTCCCAGACTTTGCCAAGTAGTTTGTATAATATCTCTGTAGAGGTATCAATATCTGTTTTGATGGCCTCTGCTGGAATTCCACCTGGACCAGTTGCAGTTCCATTTTTCAGAAGCTTTATGGCTTTATTTCTTCTCTACTTGGTCGTTCACAGCTGATTAGTAGCTCCTCTTATGCTGTCTGGATTTCTGGGGGTTTAGTTGGAGCTGGTCTATTGAGAAGTTCCTCAAAATGTTCTGTCCATCTCTTCATTTGTTCTTGTATATTACTAAGCAATTTTTCATTCTTATCTTTTATGAGGCCATGTGCTTGATTTATATTTCTCTGTTAGCTTCTTTGTGTTGTTGTACAGGTCTCTCATATTTCATTTGGCTGCAGCTTCTTCTGCTTCCCTTGCCAACTCTTCAATATACTTCATCTTGTCTCTTTTGATGTTTCTTCTTACTTCTTTGAAGTGTACAGAGAAGCAAACAAAGAAGTAAGAAGCATAGGCACTCAACAAACAATTAATTACTGGTAGGAGATTGGTGAGTCTTATTCGTAAAAAGGTAAAGGTAGTCACATAGCAGATACTGCCGTAGGGGTGTGAAGTGTTAGAGACATCACCATACTAGATCCAGCGTCGAGACGTGCGGTGACCAGTTCCCTTCCTCCCTGCCTTTTCCTTCCGTACTCAAGTGTAAAGTCAAGGTATCCATTTACAGCTGGGTAGACTGAAGCGTGTCGATACCGTGAATCGAGCCAGGCACCAGTGCTCTAACCACTCTGTCTATCGGACGTTTTAGTCGTAAGTCATCACGCTCTTCCAGGTTCAGTCTGTTCCTTTCCTTGACTAAAACTGCATGTGCTTGACTAAAACCAGCATCAACCATGTATGAACTTTGGAATGTAAGTAGAAACGGCTCAACTGCTGTAAGCTTGGGGTATTTTATAGAAGTATTTCTATTGCTCCGATAATCAATGAGGATTTTTTTTATAAACAATGATTTCGCTTGCGAGACCCATACACATATCAATGAGTTCATCTTGTAGATGAAATTCATTGACTACATTTTCTATTTCTACTCGTACATTAACCGTAACAATTCAGTCAGGCACTAGCATTTTCTCCAGGTGATCGAAACGTAATTGAAAGTCTTTCATTAATTTTCCTAGGTGATTTACAGCTAGATTTGAAACAAACATTTAACAGCCCACAAGACCACTTCCAGATGTAAAGTTTAGTCACAGCAGGCATTTTAATTTCTTATATGATTGTCAACTTTAGACATCAAAAATGCAATCGACCCCCGATCGAGTGTGGTTTTTTAACCCCTTGGTGGTCGATATCGACCTTTCGGGGTAGATATCGATCACTTTAGGGACTTCTGTTCTACAGTTTTCGACACATATCTGTCTGCCCGATTGTCAGTTTGTTGAAAAGATGGTATGTGAGTCTACAATAGCCGGTTCTTAGTCTAAAAATTATCACTTTATATAGTCTTGGTAATATATAGTTTGGTTCTGCAGTATGGGACTCTATAAATGTGTTCCAAATGCCATTTGTTATTTGTTTTTATTATTGATATGATCGCTTCATATGTTTCACTGTTTTCAGTTTGGATTTTTCTGCCCCTTTCTTTTGCAAGTCTATCTGCCATCTCATTTCCATATATCTTGCAGTGGGCAAGAATCCTCTGCACTTTTACTGTTTTGAATGTAAAGCTAGCTGGTTTCTATTAGTGCTTCTGCCAGGCTGTCGAATTCGTTATTTTTATTTTGTTCTGATAGCAATAATGACTCATAGGGAGTCTATGGGGAATATTATCTTGTCTCTCGAAAAATCTGTATTGTCCACGACGGTAATTGTATATATCGCTTTTTGACGCATGTAACACCATAACTCCTGATATCATTGGCCGTTGTCGTGAAACATTCTATATCCACATATATAAATTAAAAGGTAAATGTAAAGCCTAACAAATAAATTCTATAAAAGGATAGAAGAATGGTAAAGAACAGTGCTGTCACAATGACTGTACTCGAAATCTCCCTTGTTTTCTCCTTCGTCTGCAAATTGTAACGTTTCACGTTGATAGTAAAAGCCTACTGCAGCATACCCGCTTTCTACGATAAAACGTGTACTGCCTTTCTAAGAAAAACCTTGAGATACGCAGCTGACCTAGATTTAAAATTCCATTCATGTCATTTTATACACTACGTTACCATAAACGAAAGACAGATGGACTAAGGATAGAAAGAAAGGGAGGGGCTGAAAGCCGGAACGCAGGCAATACTACCACAGTCTCGCTATACACAATTACTACCATCACGCGTGTAATGCCGCAAGCACTAGCTTTTTTCAAATCGACAGTGATAAAAAACACTACCCATTCGAGAGTTATGTTTAAAAACCTGAAAAACGCTTATTAGGAAACATGACAATATACTGGTTTACGTTTGAAAACATTACAGTACCCAGATAACACATCGATCGAAGTGAACGGGAGGTAGAGAAAATTGCATATTTTGAACGCCGCCACTTAGCCCCATAAAACTTATATATTTGGGTTCCTTAGGACTTGCTGACAAAGAATATGTTAAGTGTTATGCAAATAGTCTAGGAATTAACAAGTTATAGCCAAAATAAAATGGGGGTGCTGTCAGACAACACCAAAAATCAGAATCGCTCAGTGACAGATTTTTAAACCACCATTGTACGGGCAATAGGTCCCCATGTTACCTCCTATTTGATTGGCGGGAAATAAATGTAAGGCTAAACACGATTAGTCGGACTATAAATACTAATTTTAGTTGTTAGGGGAGACGGATGGAAGGGGTACTTTTTTTTCAAACGCTTGGGTAAACATGGCACGATTGGTTAGACTCGTCAATATAGTCACTTAGACGCGTCAGTTCAACACCAGATTTTCAAAAATACTTTCTAAAGCAACAGTGCGTTGAGAATCAGGTTATATTTTTCTAAAATAAAAGCCTGAGACAGAGGCAGATCGGAATTTGTGCCATAATTTGTGCCATTATTCTTCACCAGTCAACGTATCTGTTTATTATTTCCATGAATTGTGGTAAGCTTGAAATATTTGATATCTTTTTAATGAAAATTGAATGTAAATTAATAATTTATGTCTGTATATGTGTGTGGTTCAGTAGTGAACCTGAGGCAAGGCCTATATATATATAGTGCTCCAACCTGAATAGAAGGTGTCGGAGAAAAGTAAAACTACATGGAATTACCAAATAGTACACTGACACCTATCCTATTGTATAGAAGGACTTACAGATGAAATTGCAGAGGCGTAGTGGTTATTATGGTTATTAGGGAGGAATATACTGGTGTAAATTATTTCAGATGAAGCTGACAGTTGGCCTACCGCTCTGAACTCAGTGTTTGTTATGTATTGTGGTCAGTCTGGAAGTTTATTATAAATTAGTTCTGAAGTAGGAGGTACAACCTTCTTGTTTCAGGGACCGTGGTCCTAAAGTTATTGAGCAGCACCTGGTCTGAGCTTTGCTGAATCCAGAGTCGGACAGCATACTCCTTGGTCCATATAGCAAACAGTGAGGTGTCTCCAGAACACAGGGAGGCTATCGAGTAGAGGAGTCCTTTCCTGCCACCATCACGAAAGATAAGAGTCTGTGGCCAGAGGAGCTCAACATTATGCCCCCCCCCCCCTCTAAATGTGACTTTATAATAAAACAGAGGGAAAATTAATTGTTTTAATGCCAGGAACTGAGAACATCTCCAATACTAGTTCCAACAGAAACAAACACTTGAAGTCATGATGACAAATAACAACCTATCTTGAAATACAAAACCAGTATTACCTCATAGTACCACTACACAACTGACCCACATAGTATAATACTAATAAAATATGTCACTACAAGATTCATATTTATAAATTATGTACATATAAATTGTGATTACATTTTATTATGATTCCTGGTTCACTGTGTAGTTGAATCAGGATCTCCATTAGTGAAAGTACTTAATACATATATATATATTTGAAATTTTACCAGTGACTCTGTTAAGATCGTCTCATAGAGTGTTATATGTATGTGAGTGTCACAATGTTGTCAAGTGTGGTGGAATAAATTAAATTGTTTATTTGTCTGTTATTGTTGTGACTTACACTTCATCATTTACATAACCCTAGACATTCAACGTAAAAAAAAAAAAGGTAAAGGAACCCGTTACGCGCCCATTGAGGCATATTGGGAATATGGTGTTAGGCCCATATTATCTTGACCGTCGGCACACGAGGGGTGATGTGGTCGGCATCACGCCGGCCGCCTTAACCTTCCCAGAGTAACATTCAACGTAGTCATCACTATATTCCAGAATAATTCTGACTGAGGTATAAATATGTGGTAGCAAGTAAGGTCACCTGTAATACACTACACTTATTAGATATAGATACCTTCACAGCTGATCTCAGTCAGTACACTAAGTCCCCTATAAATATTTATAACATCCCATTTTACCACATATATTGGGGGCTCGTCCGGGATTTTGAATCTTTCCCTATTATAAATATTGGGGGTAATTCACTTCAGGGAATAATACAAGTTAAAGGGTATCCTTGGGTGAAAATAAATAAGGTTGAGCTCTCAGTGCCTGTGTTGTCCTGAGTTAATTAGTCATAGATAACATTGTTTAGTTATATATTTTAGACATTTATCTGTTAGAAAATGGCGGACCTGGCCAAATTTCGATCTGCTGCTGTACAGACTGCGAAAGAGTTAGGAATGGACGGGCAAATTATGATTGCTTATGTCACTGCTGAATGTGACAAATATATTGAACGGGAAGAAAGAAGATTAGAAAAAGAGGCCGAAAGAAAGTTAGAGGCTGAAAAGGACATTAAGAAGTTACAAGCTGAGGCTGAGACTAAGAGGCTGCAGATTGAGGCTGAGGCTAAGAAATTGGAAGCAGAGGAAAGGAGATTGACTGCAGAAAGGGAACACAAGAAATTAGCTGCAGAGAGGGAAGCCGAGGAAAGAAGATTAGCTGCAGAGAGGGAAGCAGAAAAGGAGGAGAAGCGATAACAAAAGGAACATGAGTTACGACTAAGGGAGTTTGAGTTTCAAGGCCATGCTCCTGAAAATGGTGCCAGTCCCTTTACCTCTGATGCCACTGCTAGTCAGGGAGCCTCAACCTCAGCTATGAACTTTCATTTAGATCATTTTGTTGAGAAAGACGATGATATTGAGAGCTATCTAAATAGATATGAACTATTAGCTACCACGTATGGGTTAGAGAGAGAAAGGTGGAGCTTAAAGTTATCTCAAGGTCTTCGTGGGGCAGCTTATGAAGTTTTTGCCAAAATGAACAGAGGTGATCAAGAAAATTATGACATGCTAAAGCAGGCTCTTTTGTTAAGATACGAAAAGAACGCAGAATTTTATAGGAAGAAATTTAGGAATGCTAAACTACTGTCAGGTGAAACCTATCACCAGTTCTCTGCACGGTTAGAGACATACTTGGAGAAATGGACTTCTCTGGGGAAAACCCAAGATCTTAAGGAAATGGTCCTTATCGAACAATTAAGAGAGTCCATGGCTCCAGACCTGAGAAAGTTTCTCATGGAACAAGGTGCAGAGAGGCTGGGTGAGTTGCTAAATGTTGCAGAAAGGTATCAAGCAGCTCAGGCAGAGGTATCAGGTAATAAAAAGAAACAGGTGGAAAATTTTAGGGCACCACAGAACTTTAATAAATTTGATCCTAGAGATCAAAACAAAGGTAAGCACCAGTTTGATAGGCCACGGTATGACAATAAAAATAAAATCCCACAATTCGATGAAAGGAAATATGATGAAAGAAAATCTTTCAACCAAGGGAAAAGGTGGTGTAAAAATTGTAAGATGAACAATCATGATACTGACCGTTGCAGAAGGAACCCTATAGTTATGGCCACCCTTCAGGTCAGGTCGACCTCAAGACAGAAGGAGGATATTATGTTAAATACCACTCCAGAAGAAATGAGGAAGGCACAGGCTGGGGATAAGACCCTCAAGCCTTGTTTCAGGAAATTGTCAACTTGTCATACAACTCCAGGCAAGGGAGATTTTTACATGAAAAACAAGTTGATGTATAGGAAGACTGGAGCTAGATCCAAAGGTCAGGGACAGCTGGTACTTCCTAAAAGATATAGGGCAGAATTAATAAGGAGCCTACATGTGAAACCAGATGGGGACCATGAGAAAATAGGTACCATCATCCAAAAGGTGGCTCACAATTATTATTGGCCCAAGGCAAGATGGGACATTGAGAATTTTGTAGAAAGGTGTAGCATAGCACATGAGGGAACACCCACAAGTGGGAACATTGATCAGGACCTGGACACGCCAAGGGGCAAAATTAGGCCTGATAATAAAAAGAAAAATAAATTTGATAAAGTGGACCAAATGAAATGGGAAGCCCCTTTTCACGGACAAGCTTCACTTAACTGTTTTACAATGGCCACTATGCAGAGAGTGCAAAAAGATGTCTTACCCCAGGATAAGCCGAAAATCCCTCAATCGGACTTAAACAAACTGGAGGAAGAAGATGTAGAGAGGAAATCTCTCATCAAGAATTTTAAGTGGGGAGAAAGCCCCAAGAAAAGAATTGGTAGCGGTCGTTTTGTGCATGATAATTCTGGGAAGAAAAATCATCACTATAGCGCTTCCAGTGGAAGAGACCATACCGGTGCATGGACAAATAGGTCCACAAAATTAAAGGTCCATATGTAACGCTGTTAAGAACGTGGACTGATTAAAAGGCAGAGGAAAATATTACATCCTCATACCAATATGTGAATGAGCTGACCACTCGTTTAAAAACTGGCTGGAAACTTGCCAATGAAAATTTGAAACAAGCCAGGAAGAAACATGCTGCCTATTATAACAGGAAAGCTAAAGACAGAGATTTGGCTGTGGGAGAGAAGGTACTGCTTCTTCTACCCGGTAGTCAGAATAAGTTACAAATTGGATTGCAAGGTCCATATACCGTTCTAGAGAAGGTGTCTAGAACCAATTATAAGATAGATAAGAAAAGGAAAGAAAAAATCTATCATGTGAATCTCCTGAAGAAATATTTGGAAAGAGAACATCAGGAAGAGACACACTTGTTAACCTTGTCCATTGCAATGGAGATGAAAAAGGAACCACTTTCATCATTTGAATATCCATTACACCCCTGTGAGACAGAGGCACAGGTGAAAATCAGTACACATTTAACGAAAAATCAGAAAGAGAGAGTGCAACAGGTTCTAGAAAATCATACAGAAGTGTTAACGGACCGATCGGGGCATACAACTTTATTGGAATATGATATGAAACTGATAGACCCCACACCTGTCTGTATGAAACCCTATTCGATTCCTTTTGCTAAGGAGAAAGCTCTGAAGGAAGAGATAGACTATTTGTTGAAGGAAGGAATTATTTCACACAGTGAATCTTCGTATAGTTCCAGTGTGATACTCCTAAGGAAACCCTCTGGAGAACATAGACTCTGTATAGATTACAGGAGACTGAATGCTATTACCGAAGGACAGGTGGATCCATTGCCGGATACAAATCAGTTGTTTGCCAGGCTAAATAAAGCTAAATATTTCTCAAAAGTGGATCTGAGTAAAGGATACTATCAGATTCCAGTAAAGCCTGAGGTTAGACCATACCTAGCTTTTAGTACATCAGAGGGACACTATGAGTTTAACAGATTGCCATTTGGATTGAAGAATGCACCTAGTGTCTTCTCTAGAATGATGAGAAAATTATTGGACCCTCTGAATAATCCATGTATCACAAATTTCATGGATGATATCCTTATAGCAACAGAAACATTTGAGGAACACATTGACTCTTTGAACATGCTGTTTAATCGACTTAGAGAAGCGAATTTAACAGCCCGACCAACCAAATGTTGCGTTGGATGTAAAGAATTAGAATTCTTGGGACACACAGTCTATCAGGGAAACATGACCCCTGACCCCAAGAATTTAGAGAAACTAAAGAAAGCCCCGAGACCACAAACCAAGAAAGACGTGAGATCCTTTGTCTCATTATGTGGTTTTTACCAAAAGTATATCAAAAACTTTAATTCATATGTGCACCGTTAACTGATTTGACACGTAAGGGAAATCCAGATCGAATTACATGGACACCACAATGTGAAATATCTTACCAAGAATTGAAGGAAAAGCTCACAAGTAAACCTATTTTGAAATTACCTGACTTAAGTCAAGAATTCATAGTAAGGACGGATGCCAGTAATATTGGGTTAGGTGCAACTCTGCTACAGAAATCAGATGCATTGGATGGGGAACTAAGCCCAGTGGCATATGCTAGCAGAAAGTTGAATAAAGCTGAAACCAACTACTCAACTAGCGAAAAAGAATGTCTTGCAGTAATATGGGCGATAAAGAAATTCAATATTCATCTGTATGGGAAGGCATTTAAGTTACAAACGGACCACAAACCCTTGTCATTTCTAGCGCAGGCTAGACATGAGAATTCTAGATTACTCTGTTGGTCATTATTGATGCAGCCATATGAGTTTTGCATAGAGTATATAAGTGGAAAAACAAATCTGGGAGCGGATTTTTTAAGCCGCCATCCGTGTGATGAGAATCACCCTAAACCCCAGGAATAATAAGAAATTTCTCTATGTGTATATAGAATTATAGACTGACATATAACGTCTGTTTTAAGTGGGGAGAATTTGTCGTGAAACATTCTAAATCCACATATATAAATTAAAAGGTAAATGTAAAGCCTAACAAATAAATTCTATAAAAGGAAAGAAGAATGGTAAAGAACAGTGCTGTCACAATGACTGTACTCGAAATCCCCCTTGTTTTCTCCTTCGTCTGCAAATTGTAACGTTTCACGTTGATAGTAAAAGCCTACTGCAGCATACCCGCTTTCTACGATAAAACGTGTACTGCCTTTCTAAGAAAAACCTTGAGATACGCAGCTGACCTAGATTTAAAATTCCATTCATGTCATTTTATACACTACGTTACCATAAACGAAAGACAGATGGACTAAGGATAGAAAGAAAGGGAGGGGCTGAAAGCCGGAACGCAGGCAATACTACCACAGTCTCGCTATACACAATTACTACCATCACGCGTGTGAGGCCACAAGCACTAGCTTTTTTCAAATCGACAGTGATAAAAAACACTACCCATTCGAGAGTTATGTTTAAAAACCTGAAAAACGCTTTTAGGAAACATGACAATATACTGGTTTACGTTTGAAAACATTACAGTACCCAGACAACACATCGATCGAAGTGAACGGGAGGTAGAGGAAATTGCATATTTTGAACGCCGCCACTTAGCCCCATAAAACTTATATATTTGGGTTCCTTAGGACTTGCTGACAAAGAATATGTTAAGTGTTATGCAAATAGTCTAGGAATTAACAAGTTATAGCCAAAATAAAATGGGGGTGCTGTCAGACAACACCAAAAATCAGAATCGCTCAGTGACAGATTTTTAAACCACCATTGTACGGGAAAGAGGTCCCCATGTTACCTCCTATTTGATTGGCGGGAAATAAATGTAAGGCTAAACACGATTAGTCGGACTATAAATACTAATTTTAGTTGTTAGGGGAGACGGATGGAAAGGGTACTTTTTTTCAAACGCTTGGGTAAACATGGCACGATTGGTTAGACTCGTCAATATAGTCACTTAGACGCGTCAGTTCAACACCAGATTTTCAAAAATACTTTCTAAAGCAACAGTGCGTTGAGAATCAGGTTATATTTTTCTAAAATAAAAGCCTGAGACAGAGGCAGATCGGAATTTGTGCCATAATTTGTGCCATTATTCTTCACCAGTCAACGTATCTGTTTATTATTTCCATGAATTGTGGTAAGCTTGAAATATTTGATATCTTTTTAATGAAAATTGAATGTAAATTAATAATTTATGTCTGTATATGTGTGTGGTTCAGTAGTGAACCTGAGGCAACGCCTAAATATATATATAGTGCTCCAACCTGAATAGAAGGTGTCGGAGAAAAGTAAAACTACATGGAATTACCAAATAGTACACTGACACCTATCCTATTGTATAGAAGGACTTACAGATGAAATTGCAGAGGCGTAGTGGTTATTATGGTTATTAGGGAGGAATATACTGGTGTAAATTATTTCAGATGAAGCTGACAGTTGGCCTACCGCTCTGAACTCAGTGTTTGTTATGTATTGTGGTCAGTCTGGAAGTTTATTATAAATTAGTTCTGAAGTAGGAGGTACAACCTTCTTTTTTCAGGGACCGTGGTCCTAAAGTTATTGAGCAGCACCTGGTCTGAGCTTTGCTGAATCCAGAGTCGGACAGCATACTCCTTGGTCCATATAGCAAACAGTGAGGTGTCTCCAGAACACAGGGAGGCTATCGAGTAGAGGAGTCCTTTCCAGCCGCCATCACGAAAGATAAGAGTCTGTGGCCAGAGGAGCTCAACATTATGCCCCCCCCCCTCTAAAAGTGACTTTATAATAAAACAGAGGGAAAATTAATTGTTTTAATGCCAGGAACTGAGAACATCTCCAATACTAGTTCCAACAGAAACAAACACTTGAAGTCATGATGACAAATAACAACCTATCTTGAAATACAAAACCAGTATTACCTCATAGTACCACAACACAACTGACCCACATAGTATAATACTAATAAAATATGTCACTACAAGATTCATATTTATAAATTATGTACATATAAATTGTGATTACATTTTATTATGATTCCTGGTTCACTGTGTAGTTGAATCAGGATCTCCATTAGTGAAAGTACTTAATACATATATATATTTGAAATTTTACCAGTGACTCTGTTAAGATCGTCTCATAGAGTGTTATATGTATGTGAGTGTCACAATGTTGTCAAGTGTGGTGGAATAAATTAAATTGATTATTTGTCTGTTATTGTTGTGACTTACACTTCATCATTTACATAACCCTAGACATTCAACGTAGTCATCACTATATTCCAGAATAATTCTGACTGAGGTATAAATATGTGGTAGCAAGTAAGGTCACCTGTAATACACTACACTTATTAGATATAGATACCTTCACAGCTGATCTCAGTCAGTACACTAAGTCCCCTATAAATATTTATAACATCCCATTTTACCACAGCCGTGTGCTTGCTGACTTGGCATCACATCTAGATTTGTGCATTAGAAAACATCTTGAATGGAAGAGAAAGTTATGTGAATGAAAGCTTTTGTGTTGTATTTATTTATTTATTTAACACAATATGGCTCGCCAGCTGAAGTGGCGCGCGATTTTTACCAAAAATACGTCTTGCGATTTGAAGTGGCGTTAGACAGTAAGCCTCTATCGGCAAAGTTTAATGAAAAATTGTCGAAGTTTTATCCAACCAATATTTATAAAGTTCCTTCCTGTATTCAATCTGTTTACATTTTCAGCGTGGTATATTTTTATTCGTCATTATGTTAGATTTTAGTACCTTTGTTGTTCGGCTGTTGACCGTAAACAAATTTTTTCTAACCAAAATGGCTTCATCTTCAAACGATTGTAAGCAAAGGTTATCGGCTTTAAAAGCAGCACATCTTATTTCTTCTTGAATTGAACATGGGGATGATCAGTTATCGAGTGATGATGACAGTTCAGATTCAGAATATATTTTACCCAGCGAAGATATATGGAATCGAAACACTGAATTAGATTTCCCCTAGTTGGTTCTGTCGGTAGTACTAGTACTAGAAATGCCAAGCCAGTGAAAAGACAACAAGGAAAAGGTAAAGCTCCCATGAAGAAAAGACTAAGAGAAGATACATTTAGATCACCTCATAGAGAAGCAGAACCCACAAGTACTGATGGTAATACAAGTGCAGGGAATAAGGAAATTAGGTGGAATGAAGTTGATACTGGCTCAACACAAAAAGCTTTCCGCTTTGTACCGCCACATGCTAGGATTACAGGTGTGAATCCAAATATTATACCTGATGATTCTTCTGCATGTTATTGTCTCAAAGCTTTTTTAACAAATGAGATTATAGATGAGCTTACTGTTTCTATAAATGAATATGCTGAGCTACTCTGTCAGTCAAAATCAGAAACGACGACAAACAGATCAATCTATCAAAACTGGTATCCAGTTATATCTCCAGAACTGTGCAAGTTTTTTGCTGTGATAATAGCAATGGGGATTGTAAAAAAAACCCCAGATATTAGTGGAATTAATTTGTTGCTGCCCTACAAGACGCCACCAGGCGTGATTGCCACTGGCTGCTTTGAGAGTTGGCAGCTAAGGCTCAAAGAAGAAGATTAGTGATTATTGGTCTATGAAGGCTTTATGCAAACTCAATGGTACAGACAGATGTTTACATAGGATAGGTTTCAGATGTTATATCACACGATGTTTCATGTGAGTGATGTAGACGCACAAGGTAAAGCAAAGGTTGAACCATTTCTAAATAAAATGTTATCTAGATTCCAGGAAGCATTTTACCCTTACAAGGAGCTGTCTTTGGATGAAATGGTAATTGGGTGGAAAGGCAGATGGGCACACAAAATGTTCAATGCCTCTAAACCCAAAAAATATCACGTGAAGACATTCGGTCTTTGCGACAGTAGCACTGAGTATGTAGTAAATTTGTTGATATACTTTGGGACCAAAACGTCTTACAGTCCAGAAGTTGACGTAAATAGCCAGGAAACCATCATCGTATTTGACATTTTGCTACAACCATGTGGAAAAGGTCATCAAATCTATGCTGATCGATATTACACAAGTGTGCCGTTGCTTCAATATCTGAATAACAGGAGTCATGATTTCACTAGGACTGTCAACATTAATCGAAAGAACTTCCCAGAAGAGCTGAAAACTATTGTCACAGCGTTTATTCTATTGCTCTCGATGGTATCTCTCACTGTGTATTTCGCGTTATATTTTGTAGGCCGTTTCTATTTTTGATTATCGTATAGTGGTGAGCAATTTGCTGGACAATGGAGTGGGGATGTATATTCATGGACGATAACGACTCCTCAACATACCATGTCTCAGTTTTAAGGTTTATCTGTTACTTTCTTTCCCTATCTCTTACATTTAGTTTACTTCGTTACCCACCGAATAATGTTCTCCTAAAAGTTCTTTATCTGGAATTAATCTTCAGTTCCCGGCAATCGATTATAGGGTAACTGAATTAGCCAACTAAACTATTGGAACAATGAATGTCATGAACTCAAAACCTCTTTCAACCATCACAAGTATAAGTCTTATGCCGATCATCTCTGAATTAATTTAATGGATTTCTTAGTTGCTTGGACACAGTTCTTGTTACCATATCATGTCGAATTCCCTATAGTTTATAACTTCCTATATTATAGTTACACTAGAAAAGGTAACGTAAATATTAACACAAGACCATAACCTTCAAGTTCAACCGTTTTTCTTTATAAATCTCCAGCCTCACTTTGTCTTTTATCTCATGACTCCTTTCTTCAACTGAATATCTTAACAGCGTCCTTTCTTTCTTACAAAGAATGAATGTTAAGGGTCTAATAACTCGATCAACCCTGGAAAGATTCGCACGCCGTTCTCTGACTTCTTCTTTCTTCGTTGAACGTTGACCAGTGGGGTTCCATCCTAACGACCTTTATCAATTCGATGTCCTTCTTTTTCTCTTTCTCGACTTGCTGTATGGAGATAACCTTTAGGTACTCACTTGTATAGGAATCTGTCTTATTTTATTGGAAGCTACCATCTTCCTTCTGACCGGTTGTAATTTTCTAACCAGACATTTCATTCTCAGTCTGTGGGTTAGGTTCTTCTTTCTTCACTGCGTCCTGATGGATTCCTTCTCGATTTTTGTTGTTCTGTTACCGTTGTTCCGTATGATGTAGTGGTCTCTCGAATTTCATTCTTTTTCTGTAACTCGCATCGAGAGTATTTCTTTCCTTACATAGTCGGTCCCTTATTCTCCTATTTACGCCATTTTAACCCGTATGTCACTGCTGCTGTGACACTATACAGCTAATGCATATGGAAATGAAATGGTATATGGAGCAAGAAAAAAGATTTTTATGTGTAATGTTTAGGGACAAAAAAGCAAAAACACCATGCATTCTTGTATCAAGCTGCGCAACAGTGGGAAAGCAATGAGATCACCAATCGCTTTGGTGAAACAAAAAATAAACCACTGATGATTACAATCAACGCATGAATGGATGTGACAGAGTGGACTAAAGCATTGTAACATATGGCACATTCAGCAGAAGAACAAGAAAGTGGTGGAAAAAATTTTCTTCTGGATTTTTGAAATAGCTCAGCTCAACGCGTATAAATTATTTGCACTGTCAAGAACAACAAATGCCAAAAAACAGAGCCTTCTTCAATTTAAACGGCAACTTGTCAGTGAGCTCTCTCTTGTTGCTGCTGTGGATTTCCAGCAAATTCCTCCCAGGATTGGACATGGCAATCAAGTGAACAATCCAGTCAACAGACTAGGAGGAACAAACCATTTTATTAAAAAAATCAAAATTTCATCACAACTGTGACGTTTGCAGCACCATTCAAGTAAGGGTCATGACATCCTTTTATTGTGAAGGATGCACAAATAATCCCCATCTACATCCAAATAACTGTTTTGCTGCTTATCATGAAAGGAAATAGTTTGTGGTAATTGTAAATATCAGTTGTGTATAAAGTTGTGTACACAAATTATTTTCGTCATGATTTTTCAATATGTGACCTGAACATTTCAAAAGGAAACAACTTTTTTATGTATTGTCAAAAACAACTTAAACTTGTCTGTGTTCCGTATAATTGGATGAAAGTGGTTCTAGGATTTCCAGGCTTCCAATTTTGAATTATTTTTGTGGGTAAGTACAACTTTATTCCAAAATTTTAAAATTTTTCTGCATTCATTACTGCATTTGTTGCATGCATGTTTAAAACCATCGAAAATTCAGTTACGTACATGTCAAAGGGGTTCCATTTCTCGATATCTAGATATATAACACTTTATGTTATCATTATAAATAAAATATTTAATGCAAAATCAGTAACGGTAGTCATGTCTGTAAATATAGGCTTAAAATATTTGTGCGCTTTATCTAAATATACCGAAAAAAAAACTCAAATTGTGGTAACAACTTTATTTGTGCTAAGAAACAACTGCAGCTTTCCTACATTATGTGAAAATGGATGTACTTTAAAATGAAAGTAAATTTAGGGGTTAAAGTTTACTAGAATTAATTACACATATTTATAAGTACAATTTGTTTCTCAATTTTAAAATTTTAAAATTTTTCTACACTCATTACTTGTATATGTTGCATGTATGTTTAACATCACTTAACAATTAAGTTAAGTGCATGTCATAGATGTATAATTTTTCTACATTTTGATATATAACACTTTATGTTATCATTATACATAAGTTATTTAATGCAAAATCAGTAAAGGAAGTCATGTCTAAAAATGAACTCTCTGAAATCAGCTCGTAAAAACGCGGTTTTGTAGCACGTATACTATAGTGCGTGTCACAATGTTTGTCGCTGTTTAATATTCAATATCTTTGCAACCACTTGATCGTAATTGTTGCAACTTTGCATATGACCTAATGATCGCTATGTCCCAAGGGGGACATTCTTTTCCTCGTTAACAAACTTATGGTTTTAAATTTTCTTTATTTAAAGTATGCAAAATCGACCACCTCCTAGTCCAACCATGTATTGAGAGGGCTTACCCCTTCATATTTGTGAACTATTTCGATTTAACATCTTGAACGCATTTCAAATGATTTTCCCGGTGTATCAGCTCACTACTGCACTGTGTTGCACCTTACTTTGATCCTTCCGGTGTGTTCAGTTACCGTTCTACTGATTGTGTATTACCGTGCATAGGCGTATCTTGCGTTATTCTAGGTCTGTAATACAATGGGTATAAAAGTCACGTTCCTTACACTGCATACAATGGCAGTGAAGATGTATAAATATTTCCGCAGAGAAGCTAAGAGTGGTAAACTGTATCGGAGTCTCTCAAATCCTGAAAAGAGAACTATTCACGCTTTGGGTTTAAGTAAACGCTCATTTTATTAATTACTCAAATCTAATGGAATTCTCAGTTCAGTCAATACCAGGACGCAAGGAAGAAAGGAAGTAGTAGATAGTTTTGACAGGGGTGTGATTAGAAGAGAGATTTGTAGAATGTTTAATTCCAAAGAAACTGTGATACTAAGAAAACTGAAAATTCGGCCGAGAACACACAATGACATTGATGTGTCGAAATCAACATTATGGAGAACTGTTAGAAGCATTGGCTTTACGTTTAGGAAGTACGCTAGTGGAAGGAACGTCATCTGCGAGAAGCCGCACTTAGTATCTATGAGAATTAAATATTTACGTGAAGTACGGGAAATGCGTAATAAAGATTATGATATTGTGTATGTGGATGAAACTTGGATCAATGCTCACCACATAAAGGAAAAGGAATGGCAGTTATCAGATGGAACGATTAAAAGATGTGCACCCAGTGGAAAAGGACAACGTCTGATAATGGCACATGCAAGCAGCAGACATAATGGGCTAGTACAAAATGCTGAACTTATTTTCACTTCCAATTATACGGACAACCGGGACTATCATACCGAGATGAACGGTAACATATTTAAAGAGTGGATTGAAAATACTCTTCTTCCGTCCCTAGACAGACCATCCTGTCTGATAATGGACAACGCATCATACTACAACGCTGTGGCAGAAGAAGACAAAATCCCGACATCTTCGAGTACAAAAGATGCTATAAAAATTTTGGCTCAAAAAAGAAAACATTCCATTTAACGAGGGGTTTCTGAAACCTGAATTACTGTCCCTTGTTAAGAAATCACAAAAGACCAAGATCTTCCATATAGACAAGTTGATTCAACTTCATGGTCATACGTGTTTGAGACTGCCACCATATCATTAACATTTAAACCCAATTGAACTCGTTTGGGCAAAAGTTAAAGGACAGGTGGCAGCTGAAAATAAAACTTTCAAACTATGCAATATGAAAGAACTAACATATGCCGCCTTCTCGCAGATAGACAAAGATTAGTGGTGTAAATGTAAAGATCATATCTTAAAAGAGGAAAATGACTATAGGAAAAAAGATGGACTGTCGATCGTTCAGCCGAGAATAGTCATCAATATGTTAGACTCGCCTGACTCGGAATAAGTGTGTAAATACCTTATATGTTTTATATGTTTTCTCCTCCATCTATGTGTATATGTAAACCAATTCATTTCCTTTTTATCTCCGCGATTTCACTACTAAATTTAACATACACAGTACTTTCACCTCTTCATGCATCCATTCACTTTTTAGTATAAAAAGGAACATTTACAACGAATAGGCGTTATTTTTCTCTCAAATATTTCGAAGAAATAAAAAAGGACCTCACGTAGTAATCAGTTAACAAACCCCTCTAACATTCGAATTGTGTAGACGCCTATGCCGAAAATAAGCAACTTCCTTCATTTACGGTAAATTATTTTCTTCCAGGACAAAATAAATACTTCGTTAAAAAAGATCAAAGGAATTAGCCGTTGCAAGAAAAGCACACTACCTACAACATTTAATTTTATAAAACCTTTGGGACATTGAAAATATAAGACTACATGCAAAAAATCATGTTTATCAGTTCAAGGAATATGGAGATATTTGAAGTCAATCGTCGACCGACCTTTTTGAAACGCACTATAAGAGTTAAGTACCATTCCTATGATGCAAGAATTATATAAAGTATAATCATAGCACTGTCAAAGATATTCGTAGCCTTTGAATTTGGAGACATAATTAGTTGTGATTTTTTTCTTCAGAGAACTTTTAAAAAACAATAATAAAATGCCATGAGAAAAGTAACAACACAGCATTAGTCATGAATTATGAAAATGATGTGCACTGTTACGTGTTAATATTTAGTGACAGGATGGTTCCTGTAGGCCAAGTTCACTTTTAGGGTAGCAAACGTATCAGGCACCGAAACAAGCCAACATCAATCACCCTTATTTGAGCCACAATGGACGAAGTGGACAGTATATATTTTTATTCAAACTTCACGCTGCTCCATATTGAATACATTTCAGTTCAATATACAAATGGCATATTATATGCAGTCGTCGATATAACTTTATGCAGTCTGTTCATGTCTGGAACGCTGTCCTTTTCATTTTCCACATTACAAAAAATATATTTTCACACTCGACATTGAGAAGCCATACTCCCTTTAAATGAAGATAACAAGATACACCTCACAGAAGATCTTGATGTATTAGTGATGGAATAACATAGGGGTATACAATATACTTACTTACTTAGTCGTTCCCCTTCTACCGTGAGGTATAGAGGTTTGGAAGAGAGAGCGCCAGACTATTCTATCGGCTTACAATATATATATATATATATATATATATATATATATATATATATATATATATATAAATAAATAAATAAATATATATATATATATTATATATATATATAATATATATATATATATATATATATATATATATATATATACAGTAGAACTCCATTTATCCGAACCCCATGGGACCGAGCATCGTTCGGATAATCAAATGTTCGGATAATTGGATTACATGATGTATCGAGTACATGTACACATATTTCTAAAAATTATTAACCATCACAAGGAAAATACACTATAAAACATTTACTTGTACTGTAATAATAATACCCACACTGTATTAGATCACTGTATCACCAAAATCTTTCATTACACTGCAGTGCATGTACTACTTGTATTAATTTTTTTTTTTAAGAAAGAGAAATGTTTTCAAAATAACATTACAAATGATTCAAAACCAGGCACAACTTACGTATACATGTACTTGCACAGATGTAGCCCACTATTTAAAATAATGAGGAATCCTCTTTTGCACCAAACTGGATAGTCTGCTTTTGGCTGCTAAGTCCCGCATTCTCTTCAACAGCAGAAGCTGTGTAGGACAACTGTCATCTTCTTGCTCGTACCAAGCCATCGCTGTTTCTAGTGCTATAAAGGCCTCTTCAGGACTTGGTCGACGTTTTTAGTTATCTTCATAATCTACAAGTACATCACGTACTTCTGAGGTGTCTTCATCATCGGTCACTACATGTATTTGGTTTTCTTCTTGCACAAAAGACAAAATTTCTTCGTCATTCAAAAACTGAAAACCAGAATCATTATCATCTTCTAGCCACATGTGTGCATCATCTTTGTCACAGTCCGAAAATCCGGGCATTGCTTGAAACAGTTCCACAACTTCATTTATACAATCATCATTTGTGTCCACTGCAGTAGTTTCATTTCCTCCTTTTTTCCCAAGCAATCTATTCCAAGCCTTGTTGAGATTATCTTGTGACTGGGTGGTCCAAGCATCAGCTAACATAAAGCAGCAGTCTTTGAGATTAAGCTTTTTGGAAAACGCCACCACACTTTCTTCATCTTCAGCCAACAATAAACGACGCATGACTTCCTTCTTGTACATCTTTTTAAGCTTTACTATAACACCCTGATCCATTAGTTGAATCAGTGCTGTTACATTGGGAGGCAGAAAAATTACTTTAAAATTTGCATCAACTGCATTCAATGTATCCGTCTCTGGATGAGATGGTGCATTGTCCAGTAGAAGAATTACTTTTCCAGTTTTCTTTTCTTGTTCTTTCAACCTCTTCACATTTGGGATGAAATGATTTGTATACCAATCGGGACCCCAAGATGCAGCAATAGTGAATGCAGTCAGCGACCCATAGCTGTACTGCTTGCATCAGGACCAGCGAACCAGAGCTGGTCAAGACCGCACTCCACCTCCACGTGGTGGTCCTGGAAACAGTCTGCAGCAGTGCAGTCTGGCTGAGCGAGTGCGGATCGCAATGGAAAGGCAAACCCGGTCCCTAAAAAATGCGTGCTGAAGTCGGATGTGTCGACCGAAAGGTGCAGATATCACAGCTTAGGCGTAAACAGACACAACGCAACCACCGTCCTTTTCAGGGCGAACGAGGAAGAAGAAGAAGATTTGTATACCAATCAAGAAATATTTCACTATTCATCCACGCACTCTTCTGTGCTTTGTAGCACAATGGGAGACATGTCACACTCTTTAAAATACGGGGTTTTTTGGCTTTGCCGATCATTAGCACCGGTAAACGATGACTTCCACTGGCATTCACGGCTACCAAAATTGTTACTCTCTCTTTGCACTTTTTAAACCCAGGGGCAGCTGCTTCGCGCTGAGATGCAAGTGATTTTTGAGGCAATGATTTCCAGTATAAGCCAGTCTCATCGGCATTATACACATCATCGAGTAAATAACCTTCTTCTTCCAAAAAAGCCAAGAATGTTTCTTTAAAATTTTCAGCGGCAGTTGCATCGCAAGATAAAGATTCCCCTTGAATCTCCAATTCTCGTATGCCATGACGAGATTTAAAGTTTCTTAACCATCCCTGGCTAGCCTTAAAGTCAGGAGGACCGTCAAGTTGATTATTGAACTGAAGTGCTTTTTCACACAATAGAGAGCCAGAGATAGGTTCCCCTTTGCTTCTTCTTTGCACAAACCATATATACAAAGCCTCTTCCAATTTCAAATCTTTCGCATTTCTCATGGTTTTATGTTTCTTCGACCCATTTTCACTATCCAATTTCGATGCAAAACTCATAATTTTATCCTTGTTACTTTTGATGTCAGAGACAGTAGCTTTCCCAACATTGAAAATCCTCGCAAATGAAGACACAGTTTCACCTTTTCCTAGTCTCTTGATAATTTCTGTTTTCGTTTCAATTGACAAAACATTGCGGTTCCTTTTATATGCTTTAGGCCTACTGGAAAATGCCAGATCGCACAGAGAAATACGTGTACACCAAAATTATTCTGCTGTAGTAGCAGACACAATTATTTAAAGTTGAACTGTCTGTTTAGCCAGTGTTCTGCCCAGAACGCACACGTACACTGGATTGGTAAACCAGATATTAACTGACTTTATGATCTAACTGACTTCCTGTACGTAAGCGACCGTCCATTAGCCCATCTCATTGTCTACAAATTGTTCGCACACATTTGAAGCTTGCCGCATCAAAAGATTCAGAACTGTAGTCTAACGTCAATGGTGGCGCCTGATTTTTTTTTTTTCTGGAAAAAGTGTTCGGATAATTGGATGTTCGGATAATTGGAGTTCGGATAAATGGAGTTCTACTATATATATATATATATATATATATATATATATATATCTGTGTTTATATATATATATATATATATATATATATATATATATATATATATATATATATATAAATATATATATATATCTATATATCTATATATATATATATATATATATATATATATATATATATATATATATATTGCTCAAAAAAAGTTAAAGGCCACTTTCAATTTTTAGGTCATTTCAACTAAGCTGTTTTTTTTTAAACCTGAACACTCAGTCAAAAAAGTTTTGCTGCATTTTGTTGCATGCTTAAACAATGTTTGTTAATCTGACAATAAATCAAATCTGTGTTACGTGTGTGTACCTCCAAGGTCAATCAAATGCACATGGTGGAAAGGGAAATAATGCATGTTTGAAAATGCTTCCTATGGCAAAGCCTGTTGATAATATTGCTGAAATTGTCTTTTCACGTGCAAGTCGTGACTATAGTGAACACATATCACCCACTTTTCGGTTGGAACGGGCAATGGGTATGTTTGTAACATTTACCATTTTAGCCATGGCTCAGCGTGTCTTGCCGTCTTGTGGTAGACCTTGGACGTCCTGACCTGCGTTGTTCTGCGACACTGCCGGTTGCATTATAACGATCACGCAGAGTTTGTATCACAGAGTGGGCAACTCCTAATCTCCTAGCAACTTCTCGCAGCCCTACATCATCCTGCAGCCATGCCATCGCTCTCCATCTGTCAACATTGGTCAAGCGTCTTAGCTGAGCCATGGCTAAAATGGTAAATATTACAAACATACCCATTGCTCGTTCCTTCCGAAAAGTGGGTGAAATGTGTTCACTATAGTCACGACGTGCACGTGAAAAGCAAATTTCAGCAATGTTATCAACAGGCTTTGCCATAGGAAGCATTTTCAAACATGCATTATTTCCCTTTCCACCACGTACATTTGATTGACCTTGGAGGTACACACACGTAACACAGATTTGATTTATTGTCAGATTAACAAACATTGTTTAAGCATGCAACAAAATGCAGCTAAACGTTTTTGACTGAGTCTTCTTCCGTCCTTAGCCACCGACCGTCAAAGCAGTCAGTGGCCATTACGCCTAGTGGCGTCTTAGGGCAACAGCAGATAGGTTTTCTTTGCCATTGTTTCCCATCACGCCTATTGGCGTCTTTAGGGCAACGGCAAATCAATGCATTTGCTGTTGTTTCCGTAATCGAAGTGACTGGCAAACGGGTGATCAGCCCGTTGGTTTTTGACTGAGTGTTCAGGTTTAAAAAAAAACAGCTTAGTTGAAATGACCTAAAAATTGAAAGTGGCCTTTAACTTTTTTTGAGCAGTATATATATTCAGGAGCTCAAACACATGCGTCCATTCGCCATGACACACAATGGTAGAATGATTGCAGATAATCTCCTCACTTCTGCAGTTTTAGTTTCACGTCTGCCAAATAAACCATATCGGCATGACGTCACTTCCTGTATTAATAAATGACTCCGTATAAAATAAACAAACAAGGAGCCCTGTCGATCTACCTAATTATACCGACACAATCGTTATGAACTTTAATCGTAACAGCACACATACTGTCGCTTGAGAGAGTCCTTAAAGTAAAAACAAATTTGCACTGGCGCTTTATAAACTACGCTGTTGTTTTCTACAATATAAAACATGATATCGAAATGCAAGAAACCATAAATATCGACAGCAAAGTAGTGACAATAAATTACACCGAGTATTGACATTAAGGAAGTGCCCCAATAAGTAATCGGTTGGAACATAAATTATGCTCTCGGATAAAAGTATTTACGATTTGCAATTTAAAAAAAAAAAAAAAGCTATAAGATCTTTTGCTCCGTGTAGTTCCCGGGGGGGGGGGGGGGCCTCTGGAGAGACAAAAGAAATAATAATACTAATACACTTTCAGACATGTAGTGAAAGGCGAGTAATAAGAAGTTGTGCAAAAAGGGGGGGGGGGGGCTGGTACCGCTATCATTTAAAACAAGTTGCGAAAGAAACCACAGCTGCAAGACCATGGTAAAACTTGATGCAGGCTTCCTGTATATTTTACAACATAGATACAAAGGTTTATAAATAGAAGTATATAGTTAACGAACTCTTGTAACAAGTTGATCCTTTGAAAGGGCAGTAATTCGGAATATGTTTTTGGGCAAAGTAGATTATGAGTTACAATACTTGTATACCTGATTAAGCTGAGGTTTGTTTAACGTTATAATAGAAACATATCCTTTTATTTTGAGTGACAGAGTACAGGAAAGCGTGCGAACGCTTGTATCTCAAATGCTGAGATGTATTTATTCTGTACTGTTTTTGAGCTGTGTTCAAAAACAGCGGAGTCTCGTTTTGGGTTTTTTGGCGGGACTAGAGTGTGTGATCCCGGAGAGGAGAAGAGGGATTCGGAGCGTTGGACTGGGAGTGGTCAACGCTGTCTGTGTATGTTTTTCGAGGATGTATGCCTACGTAGTGCTTTGAATAATGTCGACTTAATGTTTTTGCTGTGTGGATAGGCCATATTATGTATTTGTGAAGCTTTGAGGAAGCTATTATGAGTCCAGGATTGGGATAGGCCATATTATGTATTTGTGAAGCTTTGAGGAAGCTATTATGAGTCCAGGATTGGGACAGGCCATATTAAGTATTTGTGAAGCTTTGAGGAAGCTATTATGAGTCGTGAGGACTTTAGGCTATAATTTATGTGAACTGCTGGGTGCAGTATTATAAGTCTAGCGCAGAGATGAGTCGTGAGGACTTTAGGCCATAATTTATGTGAACTGCTGGGTGCAGTATTATAGTGCAGTATTATAAGTCTATCGCAGAGATGAGTCGTGAGGACTTTAGGCCATTATTTATGTGAACTGCTGGGTGCAGTATTATAAGTGAGTCGTGAGGACTTTAGGCCATTATTTATGTGAACCGCTGGGTGCAGCATTATAAGTGAGTCATGAGGACTTTAGGCCATAATTTATGTGAACTGCTGGGTGCAGTATTATAGTGCAGTATTATAAGTCTAGCGCTGAGATGAGTCGTGAGGACTTTAGGCCATTATTTATGTGAACTGCTGGGTGCAGTATTATAGCGCAGTGTTATAGCGCAGAGATGAGTCGTGAGGACTTTAGGCCTTGATATAGATCTGCTGATGAATTTTGAAGAGTATTGTATTGCAATGACTTGTAATGTGACTGTGTGTATATCAATGTAAACGTGATCGTGCTGTGACTTAATAAATCGTCATTAAATGTCACCAGGCGTTTACCACAGTCCATGATTCTTATGTACGTGCCTTGTGGTGTGAGTGTCTACCCTATCACACACCCACTTGCAATATTCTACACGTCGTAACAAGTGACCAGTATCATCAAACAATTTAATAGTATCATCCTCGGGGAGTATCAGTGGTGGTTTCCAGTACAATTTGGAACGAACTCATTTGACAATTCGCGTGACAAGAGTTTGGGTGAACTTAACTTTATTATAATTAGCCCTTTGTGGGCGTGGCTTGTTCTGTTGTACATGGCTCGGAACAACAATAGTTGGACAATATTACAGTACTCAGTGTCGCTTTGCCCGGAATTGCCCAGAAACTAACTTGAGAGATTATTTAACAGACTGAAGGATAATATTGTTATCGATACAGTCCACATATCTGTATCATTTGATAGATTTGTTTTCGGGTTCTGATACCCGCAACAGTCGTTTTGAGAGAACTTCATGCGTGACCTGAATCTCATGTGCTTCAACCGTGACCTGGTTTGTAGGCCACATGTGTGGCGCATTTGGGAAACGCCTTATTCGTGGTAACAATCAGCTTTATAGCACTGTCAGTTGACGTCCTGTGTCGTGGCTGTGGAAAACAACAACCTCTGTGGTCTACATTTCTGTCAGATGTGCAGCGAAATTATCAGCAGTTTATGAGGTGATCCAACGTCAGAAGAATAGCGTGTATCGGATCGAGGATATATGCAGTGGTACCAGCCATTTTGCAAGTGTACCTCAAGTCAAGAGAGGATTTGCTGTGTTCCTGTTACGATCATCATGTGCTCCTATGTAGTACTCGAGCACATACCTTACTGAAGCGAGGACCTGAAGGGAAGAGTCTAGTTCCAGTACCTTTCGGCAGTAGACGGTTTTAGCGTCAGAATTATGTGATATTTAAAGTCTTGGCGGAAGGCAATGGAATATTAACAGATGAGTGATTTTTGTTCTGTAAAGTGTATCGTTTCACACATGTCGTCAGGCCTTCTGAATTCTATGCATTTCTAATTCTGTTGTTGTTGTTGTTTATGTCTATAGTGACATATAAGTAGAATTTAATGCATAAGTAGTTTATGACTGTTGACATATGTTGACTTCCATGATATGGATATGACCATATAAAGGTTCTTTGTACAGAAATTGATCTGACAATAATTAGGAAGGGTTGCAATTTATTGTATGATGATTAAGCTGTCAGGAGTAGAAAGATCATTAATACATATATAGTGATCTCAATAAGTAAGTAACTATGGATGATGAAATGGATCCTGATAATATGTGGCCTTTATTGGAATATTTATTTCAAAAGGGTAAAAATTTTCAGAGATTAAAAGGACCAGAACTGGAAGCACACGTGATGGACGAATTGTTGGTCAGTGCGTCGAGAGCACTAAGGGATTTTGCTGAGGATAGATTTAAGTCAATCCCTCATTTAAGAATGGCTAGGAATTTAGCCCGTTTGCTGCAGCTAGACCTTCGTGTATTTGTGTATAAGAATATTCATGTTGAACACGACAATATATTGAAGAGTATACACAACATAATTCATTGTGACATTTCTGATAAAAAGAAGCTAGAAGATGAGAAAGTAAGAGTAAACAAACAGGAGAGAAAAGATTACTTAAAGGATAAAGCTGAAGAGAGTAAACTTAAGGAAAAGTTAGCTAAACTTACAAGTGATTTGAACAGATCAAACCTGGAACTTGCTAGAGTACAAGCAAGTTTGGATTCTTCACAATTGAAAATAAAGCAATTGGAGGTCCAGATAAAAGATAAGAATGTTGAGGTGGAAAATATTACACAAGAGGCCCAACGTAATATAGAAATGTATAAGAAATTAAAAGTTGAGACCAATCAACGAGATAGGACTTATACAGAGACACTTATGGATTTGATGGATGATATTGCGAATCTTGGTCTTCATCAGGAAGAAAAGAATGCGACGATTCCAGAGAAGATTAATGAGCTTGATAATAGCAATGATTATATTAAGATTCAGTCTCTACAACTAGAGTTAACTCAGCTGAGAGCAAATAAAGAACAGTGCGAGAAAGAGGCATTGGTAGAGTTAACGGCTGAGAAAGAGAAGGTGGCTAAGTTTGAGAATTTAAATAAGAAACTTAATGAACAGATCTCACATAGAAATGTTGAGGTTGCTCAGGTCAGGAAACGAGTGGATGGTTTACTTGACATCGTCTTGGATAAAAAAATGTGGTCTTCTGTCTATGTTGACAGTAATAGACAGAAAGTTGCAAAAAGCCAGCACCATACACTTTTTGCTCATAAAGAGTCCATACAGGGTAAACATAGATCTTTTCGAGGGAAATACAACTTTAACAGTACTAGTGATATTAGTAACTCTATTGATAGTTCTTGGCGTCAGACTAGTAAAGATTCTTGTATTTCAGCCAGTTCTGTTAATCATGAGAACAAATGTGAGAAAGGGCAGGTTAGAGCTCCTAAGATCAACCAGGTGTTTGCTGGTGCAGATTGTGATAAACTTGTAACAGGGAATAGACGTAGTACTATTTTCTCCAGGAATGAAACCCACTATGTCCAGGAAAATAAGCATTCTAAAGGTCCAGTTACTTGTCAAACTCAGCACAGCCAGTTTGACGGGATTGGTAAACACATTCCTAAAGATGAAAAGGATAACAGTTGTGGTAAGAGATATAATCACAAGATTAGACAGTACCAATGGAGTTTATCAAGGGGTAATTTTGATTCTCCAAGGAATTGTAAACAATTTAGCGGATTTCAACATTTTGATCCGAAGAATTCTATAAGTTATAGTAGAAATAACTGTAAGAAAAACTATCAATCTGGTAATGATTTTGCTACTAGAAAGCAAGTCCTGTCTAGTGGACATTGTTGTCAAGGAAGATATATTAATATCAACAATGCTAACTTGGATGAGAGACATAACATTTGTCATAATAGAGGACTTGACAATAATATAAAGAGAGATAATAGCTATCCACATATTTCTCTACATCACCAGGGTAACTTGACTCAGCAAAAGACTAGAGTCATTGTTAATAAACAAAGCAACTGTAGTGATAAGTATCTTCATCATGTAACAAATAATAAGCGCAAGTATACTAAATTTGCTCAACATGAGCCCATAGTCAGTTGTAATAGAGATAAATAAGGTAACAATAACAGTGGTGTTTCAAATTCTGTTGCTGATGGTGTTATTGATTACGAGATGGTGTCTCGGTGTTGTAAATATAACACTTTGTTTCAGCATACGGCAGTAATGTCTTCTGTGATGTCTAGAGATTATAAAAGAAGAGCTGAGGGCATTGTGAAAGGACCATTACTCTACACGGACCACAATGATGGGTAATTGTAATTTGACTTCTACGTTTTTTCTCATTAGATTTTGCCATTCATTAAAATGGAAATTTTCATTCATATATTTTGACAGAAGCGACTTTGCGATAACAGTCTAGGCTCCTGTGTCATATTAGTAGTGAGAAAAGTGGGTCAACTCAGCATCCGTGTGTGCGTTCAAGCGTAACTTGTTCTGCGTCCCACTAGACATCTGATGTTTTGCTTGCTCAGGGTCAGGACATATTGACAGGAAAGGGAGATATTTAATCTGATTTTTTTTACTTATGTAAACAGTAAATATTTTCTTTTGTATTTGTTAGTATAATAAATGATATGTTCTTGATTTGCAATAACATGTAATTTTGTTGAAATATTTAATGCATCATTTGATTGCTATGATTTTTGTTTGTATTGTTAGTTATATTCTATTGTTGAACTGCCAATAGTTTGTTTTGTGTTTGTAACAGTTTTGTTAGGATAATTTTTGTGTGTGTACGTATTGAGTTTGCAAGCCCTATGCACAAAACTCATTAGTTGTAATGGTGCAATAATTACTTTTAGACAATTCATCAGCACTTGTTTTTTTCTCTCATATGTTTTATGTGATGTATAATTTTTTTTTTTTGAAAAAAAAAAAACTTACATTTGTTAATGTGTGTTTGTTTAGAGATAGATTGTTTATATGTCCTTCATGTTCTTAAAGTCGATTTCATTGTTAGTTTATTTACTATAGCTTTGAATTGGTTGTAAATGAAATAATGTTTTATGCAACTTAGTGCTACGAAACTTTTTTGTATTTTATTTTTTGGAAAATTTATTTTTTCGGACGTTGTAATATTTTTTCTGCGCCAATGTTAGTCTGTATATTATGGTTAGTAATGTGTAGTAACATTAGTTCCTTGCAATTGTTTTTTGATATTTGATGTATTTTTCTGTATTTAGCGCGTGACTTTGAGTCATTGCAAACCTTTTAATAGCGTTTTATTTTTGTTTGTGTGATACCTTATATAATTTATTAGTTATGTATAAGTTTTATAATTTGAGTAAATTACCTATTATTCTTTTTGTCATAAGTTTTTACTTGTGTTGTTAGTATAGATATACTTTGTCATTTTGTGTTATAATTTTTTATCGTAATTGTATTAACTTATACTATATGATGTGTGATTTAAATAGTTATTGTAAGGTATTGTTACAACTTTTTCTACATGTGCATCTTTACTTTTCATCTGTCCTTGTTGACTATTCGTCATCTCTTTACATCTTGTCTGTTGTCTTTTCACTTTATGCTTCATGTATACTTTTTTCTGTTACACTTCTTAGACTTTCATTCTTTGTATTGTTCAAGTAATGATGTAACTTTAGATCAGTGATAGGTGTATTTGCTTTACATGATTTGACATTGTGATATTATTTGTTGTTTTTCATATGATGATTTCATATTTTACTTCTTTTCGAATTATACTTTGTTTACTTGATATTATCATTTCTATTACTATTGTTTGTTGCTTGTTTGAGTATTATTGTATATGCTTAACGTAGTTCTGTAATAGATTAATTTTGAGATACTTAGCTTGGTTTTCTAATAGATTAATTTTAGTAATCATACGTTGGATGATTGTTATTTACTTTACATTTACTGCTAATATTTTGTAGATATACTATTTCTGACTTATCATAAGATGAATTTTGTAAAACATAGGTTAGAACTCCATTATCTTTTAAATTTCTTCGTTTTGGGAGTTAATTTAAAAAAAAATGATAGAATCATTTTTTTCTCCTGGGTGTGTGGGAAACTGTAACAAGTTGATCCTTTGAAGGGCAGTAATTCGGAATATGTTTTTGGGCAAAGTAGATTATGAGTTACAATACTTGTATACCTGATTAAGCTGAGGTTTGTTTAACGTTATAATAGAAACATATCCTTTTATTTTGAGTGACAGAGTATAGGAAAGCGTGCGAACACTTTTATCTCAAATGCTGAGATGTATTTATTCTGTACTGTTTTTGAGCTGTGTTCAAAAACAGCGGAGTCTCGTTTTGGGTTTTTTGGCGGGACTAGAGTGTGTGATCCCGGAGAGGAGAAGAGGGATTCGGAGCGTTGGACCGGGAGTGGTCAACGCTGTCTGTGTGTGTTTTTCGAGGATGTATGCATACGTAGTGTTTTGAATAATGTCGACTTAATGTTTTTGCTGTGTGGATAGGCCATATTATGTATTTGTGAAGCTTTGAGGAAGCTATTATGAGTCCAGGATTGGGATAGGCCATATTATGTATTTGTGAAGCTTTGAGGAAGCTATTATGAGTCCAGGATTGGGACAGGCCATATTAAGTATTTGTGAAGCTTTGAGGAAGCTATTATGAGTCGTGAGGACTTTAGGCCATAATTTATGTGAACTGCTGGGTGCAGTATTATAAGTCTAGCGCAGAGATGAGTCGTGAGGACTTTAGGCCATAATTTATGTGAACTGCTGGGTGCAGTATTATAGTGCAGTATTATAAGTCTAGCGCAGAGATGAGTCATGAGGACTTTAGGCCATTATTTATGTGAACTGCTGGGTGCAGTATTATAAGTGAGTCGTGAGGACTTTAGGCCATTATTTATGTGAACCGCTGGGTGCAGCATTATAAGTGAGTCATGAGGACTTTAGGCCATAATTTATGTGAACTGCTGGGTGCAGTATTATAGTGCAGTATTATAAGTCTAGCGCAGAGATGAGTCGTGAGGACTTTAGGCCATTATTTATGTGAACTGCTGAGTGCAGTATTATAGCGCAGTGTTATAGCGCAGAGATGAGTCGTGAGGACTTTAGGCCTTGATATAGATCTGCTGATGAATGTTGAAGAGTATTGTATTGCAATGACTTGTAATGTGACTGTGTGTATATCAATGTAAACGTGATCGTGCTGTGACTTAATAAATCGTCATTAAATGTCACCAGGCGTTTACCACAGTCCATGATTCTTATGTACGTGCCTTGTGGTGTGAGTGTCTACCCTATCACACACCCACTTGCAATATTCTACACGTCGTAACACGTGACCAGTATCATCAAACAATTTAATAGTATCATCCTCGGGGAGTATCAACTCTTTTAAAAGAATACTTGAGTTAAAGAGGAAAATAAAAAAATCGATAATGGCTGTTTAGGTTACTAAGGGGGTTGTTTAAGGGAGCAGGGTATTGTTTTTTGGCTGGCGGTGATGACTCATTGGTGTTTGGTGGGGTGTAGTTGGTGGTTGTGTGTATGACTCAGGAGTGAAATGTTAGATAGAAGTATATAGTTATTGATCTCTTTTGGTTAGGGGGATTTTTGTGTGATGAAGGAGGTGTTAAGTCAGCCGCCGCGATGCTGTAATCAGCATCGTGGCGGCCTGTTTAACCGTCCCAGAGTTCCTCTGGTGCCCAGTTAAAACTGGGTCTGCCCTGCCGGGTTGTGTGCGGTGCATCACACATACCTTGTGTATATCATCAATGACAAACTCTCTCTGGCCACAGAACTTGCTAGTCTCATTAACAAAGCTGCAGCTACATTTGCCTGCCTCACATCACGCTTTTGGGGAAATTCCAAACTCGCAACGATGACCAAAGCTGCAACATATAACGCCTGTATCATCAGCTTACTTCTATATGACAGTGAGACCTGAACAATATATGCTAAGCAAGAAAGCATGGCAGCCCCCATCACAGAGAACCACTTGGCCGATGTCTCTAATCTACCACCGAAGAAGAAGAAGAAACCTATAAAGCGACTGAGACTTGTGCTTTAGTTTGACATTTCATCTTATTTTAAAAGAATTAAATAAAGCTAACCGACCTGTTAACTAGACAACACGCCAACGCTCGATTAGTTATTCGACTAGTCAGACCTTGGCTAGCACGCCACAAGACTGTTTTTCATTCATAAACGATGGCGTGATAACGACAGACACTCACCTTGTTGAAGATGCTTACACGAAAAAGAAGTGACTACACCCGCACCCACCAACTGGGTGTATATGAAGGAGAACTCACCAAGTAACCCGAACCGACTGAGAGCTCCTAGGCGTATACGAAAAAGAAGTGCGGTTATACGTCACCCATAGATCAACTAACTTTGTCAATAAATATATAAATGTATCTAGTGTTTTATATTTCTATATATGTATAACTAAATATCGTCTACATATTGTAAATATATATTGTATAACTGTCTGTAATATGCACGTATAACTGTTTGTAAAATAATCAATATACAACACTTAACACAACAACAACATTCCCACCATTATTGAACTTATATATTACTATATAACAAGACCTCTCCTCCTCCACGCTCTTCCACCACATTTTCCTTATATAAAAATCACGCGCTTGCAGACTGTATAAACAAACACACCAACACACAAAAATCCCCCCTAACCTAACCCCGCCCGCTACATTACACCTGTATATCTCTATATAAAAAGTCACGCTCCTCCTGGCACACCTCCTGATTTTCCTTATATAAAAAGTCACGCTCCTGCCGCTCCTCTTTATTTTCCTTATATAAAAAGTCACGCTCCTCCTGCCGCTCCTCCTGCGCTCCACCTGAATAATACCTGTTTTGCGCCTACTATACTACTGCCATCCGATCTCACTACCGAGGAGACCAGGAGGGAGCATGACATCACTAGGACCACTGGTTCTGAAAAATAAATTCCATAAATTATGTTCCCTGTACTGGGAATCGAACCTAGTTCCTTTAGAATTCGCGGCGGACATCATACCTCTTAGGCACTCCGACCCCAAAACACTAGTTGAACAAACGGGTAAGAAAAATAATAGTGATGGATAACGACAGACACAGATAAAGTCCTTTGTTAGCATTATAATGACGTTTTTTTGGTGGGGGGGGGGTGCCTTTCCCCGCGGGATACACGAAATGGATAAAGATTCTCTCCCCCCCCCCTCCCCTTCCTTTCCCCACTCACACCCATTGAGAAGAGAAGAGAGATGGACCAGAACGGCAACGATATGATGGCTTCCTTGATCTTATTTGTCTAACACGTTGTTAACTTCGTCGTACGTGAAGTATTTTCCACGTGAATATGACTATCGTGAATGGGGACGGACCACAATCATTTGTCTCAAGGAAAGTGAAATAAACAATATTCAATCAAATAAAATAAGAATCTTCTACTCAAAGGTCAAGCCAATCCTATTGTTTCCCTCTGAAACATGGACAACAATAAAAATGACAACCAAAACTTTAGAGACTGTCATAAAATTGTGCTTACGTGGCAATAGAAGGATGGAAATGGTACGAGAAGGTCAAGGTTATAAAGATATAAGAATAACAAGCTGGAGATGGATAAGATACGCATTGATGAAACCTGTCGATAGCATTACAGAGCAGTCCTTGTTCTGGAAGCCGCACGTGCAAGAGAGGTAGTGGGAGACCGAAATATACAGTAAGAAGGGTATCGGAGACATACATGAAATGAATGAAGTGGTCACGTGAAGACCTTGATCGGGTGGCACAGATCAAGAGGGACTAATATGAATTTGTTCAAGCCCTAAGATCTTTAGGGGCCTGAAATGTTCTTGATGAATAAATAAACAAACAACACGCAAAGGTATGTTATCAGGCACTCAGTGAGAAATAAAGAAGACCAGACAACAAAAAAACAATAGAAGTGATAGGCTTACTGGGAATCGAACCAAGACCTTCCGAACGGCACCCACCACCTAGCCACGGGAGCGAATCACCATTATCCACTCTGCCAGCTACCGCATTACAAAAAAGAATGCTTCGCCGACAGAGGTCTAGCACGACCACCGCCCCCCGAGTTTCCCTTCCTTATGTGTTATAAATGTTTATACAATACCAAACCTACCCTCTGTCCTGTTCTTACTGTTTTAAGTCTACTATCATTTACTGGACACAGTATCAAGGTCTTTGTCTTGTGTAGACTGGCCTATACTGTATGATAGGAGAACAACAGAAGTGATTGCGTCATTAATAGGCTGAACTGCTCATGGTAAACTTCCGGTGTTATGTATTGCGGTTCGCACTAATGACCTGACATCGAAGCATCATTTTTTGGTGATGCGTAGATGGCAGGGAGGATAGTGTGATTCGCTTGCATAGCTAGGCGGGGTTGTCGCACGGAAGGTCTGGGGTTCGAATCCTGGGTAAGCCACTCATATCTGTTGTTTTTCTGTTGTCTAGTGTTCTATTTCTTTATTTCCTACGAGTGCCTGATAACATACCTTTATGTTTGTCTCATTAATTTACTGTTTACAGGGCTCGGGTTTCCCTTCCTTATGTGTTATAAATGTTTACACACAAGACAAAGACTTTAATACTGTGTCTAGTAAATGATAGAAGAATGAGAGTAAGTAAAGGACAAAAGGTAGGTTTGTGGTATTTTATAAACGTATAAACATATAAGGAGGGGAAACCTGAGGCCTGTGAGTTGTTTTAAAAATGACATTGTACCTCTCTTATCGTGAGGATTCCAGAAAGACTACATTGTAATGCTGTCAATACAAAAAAGGTATTTGATATTTGTTGCGTTCCAAATCTAGATGAATGCACAGCTTCTGTTCTGCACACCTAGAGCACTAAATCGCATTAATATGTTTCTTGCTGACTTCCGTCAAAGCAGCCGGTATAAGCATACATGTTCATAAAATATCTACGTTTTCTTGTTTTCAAGTACTTCAGTAGAACTGACAGTGAGGCAAAGGTAAACTACCGCGTGGTTTGTGTAAAGGAAATGAATGAGAAAGTAGATTAATAAGATGGTAGGTACAACATTATGCGCAAACTATTTACAGAGTCAAGAAGTAAACGCTGCGCTCGATATGGTCACACTCAGAGGAAACTTGTTGGTAGCATCACAATGAATTACTTGATCTGTAATCTCCAAGTTATAAAAGGAGAGGCAGACCGAAAAACACACGGAGAAGAGAACTGGAGACAGATATGAAAGTCACGAGGTGGACTAGAAAGACCTGATGGACCAAATGGTACGGGGCATGGAGATTTGGCACGAGTTAGTGAAGGCTTATAAAAGACATTCTGAGACCACATGATAACATGATGCTAGCTCAATCAACCCAACTCGTTGAATAATGAAAATTCTTCTGCCCATGACGCTTTACAACACGAATACACAGAGAAGAAAAATAGTGACATTTTTTAAAAATGATAGAGAACAATATCTTGTTAACCCTTGTTGGGTTACAAATATGATATATATGTATACATATAAACATATTTATATATATAGTAGAAAATATAGTCAGTTGTCTGTATTTTATTATGGCACTGTCACTTCTCTTCATATATTTTACAAAGGGTAAATGAAAATTTATTAATTGTGCGTGCGTTTTTAAAAAAAATTCTTAAATGGTAGATTCATAATACTTGCTCTGCTGTATAATTTTGATATTAGAAAGGAGGGGGGGGGGGGGGGGGGGGGGGGGGGCGGAGGGGGGTTTGAAAGCTGGATTTATATTTAATATTCTCTTAAATTGACATTCGTAATTATGTGTCACTCGATCATTATCAGGTTTGTACATTGTTATTACACTGTTATTATCATATATTAACCCTAGTTTTGTTTTGTTTTCATTATCTTTTACCTCCACAAGCAGCAAAGGCCATCAACAAACTTATGTCAAATCTTCCTTGTCCCGTGCCATCAACAAACTTATGTCAAATCTTCCTTGTCCCGTGCCATCAACAAACTTATGTCAAATCTTCCTTGTCCCTTGCCATCAACAAACTTATGTCAAATCTTCCTTGTCCCGTGCCATCAACAAACTTATGTCAAATCTTCCATGACCCGTGCCATCAACAAAGTTATGTCAAATCTTCCTTGTCCCGTGCCATCAACAAACTTATGTCAAATCTTCCTTGTCCCGTGCCATCAACAAACTTATGTCAAATCTTCCATGACCCGTGCCATCAACAAACTTATGTCAAATCTTCCATGACCCGTGCCATCAACAAACTTATGTCAAATCTTCCATGACCCGTGCCATCAACAAACTTATGTCAAATCTTCCTTGTCACGTGCCATCAACTCAAAGTCTGTCCATGTCGTCGACATCCCCTTCATGTCTGTCTCCAGTTCTCTTCTCCGTGTGTTCTTTGGTCTCCCTCTGCCTCTCTTAGTCTGGGGTTTCCAAGAACAAGTACTGCCTGGTCATGATAACGACAGGCTTCCTTAATGTGTCTCCTATCTTTCTCATTTGTCTTCTTCTCATCTCTTGTTCCACTGGGACTTGTCTTGTTCTTGTCATCAGTTCCTAATTAGTGATCCTCGTGCCACTTCAATCTTCCTGTTCTTCGCAAGCATCAATTTATGAATTTTTGTTGTTGTTTTTGTTCAGAGCCACGTTTTTGTTGTATACTGTGTTACTATATCGTGCAGTTCCCTAGGTTTGCCAGTTCTCGCAACTTGTTCTACTGTCACGGATGATTATCACGCCTGTAAATACCATAAAACTGGGATTATCTGTTGTTCTTATCTCTTACATTTTAGAGAAAGTGCTGTATATTGCCTTGTAGTAGTTAGCCCACTGATCTGCTGCGGCAAAGGTACCGGGCTCAAAACACACTGGCAACACGCTCCAGTCTACCTAGCACCTAGCTGTAAATGGGTAAATGACGCTGCTCTTGAGCTAGGGAAAGCAAAGGTAGCGAGGAAATGAATTGAAAATTGGACACCCCACTTCTTGAGACTGGACCTAGTATAGCGAAGTCTCTAACACTTCTCCTCTACGGTGGTATTTGCTGTGGGACTATCTGTTTTATATTCTTCAAATAAACTTTCTTTTATCCTAAAACAGCTTGTTCCTTGGTGTAGTCTGTACAGTTTCTAATTGATGGGAATTTTAAATTTCCTCTGTCTCGGTTTCTTACCTTTTAGTGCCAAAAATCACTTTGATTATTTGATGAAGGCTATTAATACCTTTGATGATCCATTGAAGGCTGTGGACCCTTTCTGAGAAATAATAAATATAAAGGCATAATTAAAAAATTTATATTTTAAAATTAAAGTTGGTTTAGTTTGATTATGGTTTTAAGGACTATATTCTGAAATTCATCCGCGGAAAGTGTGTTATTAAACCCTAGCAGCTATATAGCAATTTTTGTGTGTCTTTATTAACTGGTGGAAAATATTATGAAAAATGTGGGTACTTCCCCCCCCCCCCCCAATCCCCCGGGCAACGCCGGGTATCACTGCTAGTACTAGATATTAAACTAAATAAAAAAGGGTACAGGCAGTAAAGAAAGGAATGCAACGACGTGTGTTCATGTCCCATTCATTACATTTTGACTGCCACTTTATCGTGGTTTTGTAAAAAGGGTGCTCAACAATTTTAAAAAAAAGAAGTTTTTAATAAAACAGAATTGAGTAAATCATGCACAAAGGTCAATAACAACCAAACATCATCATCATCAACAACAACATCATCATCATCATCATCAACATCATCATCATCATTATTGTCACTTTATTTTTGGCTCCTTATGAAGCATGGAGCGACCACTACAAATGTCCACTTATAGGAAGTCTGCAACAAGCATTCACGTTCTCTTGTAGCTGAACTTTATGTAGCTGTAGGTTTCACATGATGAGGTTTCCCGCCTTATAAGCAGCCTCATATTAAAAGACTAGTTCGATATTTCTGAGGGTGCAGTAGGCCAATTATTTCATTGTTTTTTTGTTTAGACACCCCTCTGGAAATAACACGGGTCACAGTGATAAATGTCAATGGGAAATTACTAACACTTGAAAATGCATTTTGATTAGCAAAAATTTAATTTTGAAACAAGAGTATTCCCCCTTGCCGACACTCGACAACTGCCCGTTACTTATTAGTTTCACGTATCAAAAACATTTCCGGGACCCAAAGATGCAGCAATAGAGAATGAAGTCAGCGACCCATAGCTTGACTGCTTGCATCAGGGTCAGCGAACCAGAGCTGACCAAGACCCTACTCCACCTCCACGTGGTGGTCCTGGAAACAGTCGTCATCACTGCAGTCTGGCTGAGAGAGTAGGGATCGAAGAGGGAAGGCAAACCCGGTCCCAAAAAATGCCGTGCTGAAGTCGGATGTGTCGGCCGAAAGGCGCAGATATCACACCTCCGGCGTAAACAGACACAACATAACCAACTTCCTTTTCAGAACGAACGAGGAAGAAGAAGGAGAAGAAAAAACATTTCCAGTCCTCATCATTTTTTTCATCTCTGTGACCGAAAGCTCGATTAGATAACACCAAGCCCTCCAACCACATGTCATGAGCTTCAAATACATTCCACGCCTTACTTGCCCTTTTAAAGTTTGTCAAACATTTTCCTTCTGCTCATGATTCATGGTCTCCGTCTATTTCTGTTCAATTCAGAATTTCATAACAAGGACTGTCTTGTAAGGCATTCGACAGGTAACCTCAATGTGTGCCTGTCCTGCGTCAACGTCTTGTCCCCTTCATCTCTTGTTGTATTCTTATTTACCTGGTAGTTTCCATCAGTTCTACATCGTTCATCTGTAATCCTTCTATTCTGCGCAACAACCCATATATGAACGACTGTAGCTTATTAGCTACAGTCGTTCATATATGTTCTTATAATTTATTCGTGCTATTTCAAATTATTTATTACATTTTTTTTTTTTCCTAATGCTACTTCATTAATAGAATTTTAGTCACAAGTACACCGTTTTACCATTATTTCAACCTGAATTACTTGTTTTGCTTGTTAGCTTTTAATTTTCACCTTTGCATAAGCACTTAATGTTTCTATTTATTTTGAATTTCAGGGGTATCTAACTCGGGCACTTGTTCAAGTACAAGGTGAACCGTCAAGGATACATTAAGGACACCAATTATGTGGATAATACCATTGCTTTTGATGCAAGAATTTTTCCTACAACACGGTGCGTTCTTTTATAGTCATTATATTAGTTTTAAATATCTTTTTTTTTCTTCCCCTATCTTCACCTTCATGCTTGCACATACGCACAGACACACTATATAATGTTGAAGATCGTGTTACGCATACGAATCATAATGATGATGATGATGTATCATACCAATGTTGGTGTTGCGCCTTGGCTCGCGTAGTTCCCGGGGATGTTAGCAGAGGTCGGTCAGCAGCAATACAACAGACCACAAAGTCTCTTATATTTGTACACGCGCCCTAATATAACCAAATGGACATTGTGACTAAGTTAAACGGGACGCGTCTCGCCAAAACGAGACAAAACTACTCTGAAAACAAACTGAGGAGTCAAAGTTAAGAATAACCTTAGTACATCTACAGGCGTGTCGGTCAAGGTCACTCAAATGAGGCTGTGCTTGAGGCTGGTAACCTCGTCATATAAAACAAATGGTCACATAAGTCACCACTGCAACAACATATGATTGCTTTGAGCAGGATTCCTGCAAGGGAACCAGCTGCTTTGGTGCCCCATGCTCCTTAAGAGGCGCAAAGGAAAGCGATCACGATAATGTTGTACCTGGTATGTAGCGAGATACCACAACCGCCAATAACAACAACAACAAAAAGTGATTGAACAACACTGTTCATGAAATCACAGTAATGAATGAACCAGAGCTAGGGCACTGCATGAAGGATGGCTGCCGACCGAGCGAAGTGGCAGCAGTTGGTTGCTGCCCTACAAAAACGCCACCAGGGGTGATGTCCACTGACTGCTTTGACAGTCGGCGGCTAAGGATCAAAGTAGAAGAGAATGTCACGAAATCATTCTACAATGAGTTTTCTGAATGTCTGATGCCATGGTCATCTTGTCTATTTGCACGAATGTATTAAAACAGCCTAATTTTCTCAACGGTTGAATTTTTATCTAGATATACTTCACTTGTTTCTTCTTCTTTTTCTTCTTCTACTTCTTCTTCCTCGTTCGTCCTGAAAAGGACGTTGGTTGCGTTGTGTCTGTTTACGCCGGAGCTGTGATATCTGCGCCTTTCGGCCGACACATCCGACTTCAGCACGGCATTTTTTGGGACCGGGTTTGCCTTCCCTCTTCGATCCCTACTCTCTCAGTCAGACTGCAGTGATGCAGACTGTTTCCAGGACCACCACGTGGAGGTGGAGTAGGGTCTTGGTCAGCTCTGGTTTGCTGACCGTGATGCAAGCAGTCAAGCTATGGGTCGCTGACTGCATTCTCTATTGCTGCATCTTTGGGTCCCACTTGTTTGAAAACAGGTCCCATTAAGATTTGCCTATTCCCCAAATATTCGTTTATCACCAGATCCCATTAAGATTTGCCTATTCCCCAAATATTCGTTTATCACCAGGTCCCATTAAGATTTGCCTATTCCCCAAATATTTGTTTATCACCAGGTCCCATTAAGATTTGCCTATTCCCCAAGTATTCGTTTATCACTAGGTCCCATTAAGATTTGCCTATTCCTCAAATATTCGTGTATCACCTTTAGATCCCCGTTGAGCATAGGCCTTCAATAAATTAATTCCAAAACGTTTTGTCCCGTGCCATCTGTTCAAGGTCTTTACATGTCTTCTTCGTTTCCTTCATGTTTGTCCCCACTTCTCTTCTCCGTATGCTCTTTGGGCTTCCTCTACCTCTCTTGCCATGTGGAGTCTAGAATAAGGACTGCCTGGTAATTATATCACAAGTTTCCACAACGTGTGTCCTATTTATCTCTTCTCATCCATTGTTCCACTGACGCGTGTGATTCTTGTCAACAATTCCACGTTAGTAGTCTTGTCAAACCACTTCAAACCTTCTTGAGCAACTATTGATGAAAGTCTGTAACTAATTGGTTGTTGTTATTGTTCTTCTCCATATATCACAGCCATCCAGTAATAGTGACTTGACATTGGAAACACATTGTCCCCTGAAGCGGCTGTTGCTCGATATTTTGTTTTAGAGCATTAATTAACGCGGTCAGTTCTATCTTGTCCGATATGACCATCATACGTGAAGAGTGAGATGCATTTAAAACAAAATTAATTGTACTTTGACAAGTTTAAACACCTGCTGCAAAACTCACAAGACAGTTGGCCATTACTAGAGTCGTGTGTGAAACAATAGACCCGCTGACCTAGTTGTTTGACCATTACTAGAGCCGTGTGTGAAACAATAGACCCGCTGACCTGGTTGTTTGAGAAAACACATTGATGTAACAATCACGTCGCTTAAATCATTACTGTAATGAAGTTATTCCCACCTTTAGTTACATTGTTTTAAATCTTATTTTAAATCGACTTGGTCAATGCCTGTCATAACTTGAAAAGATTAAAATATGCTAACAAAGGGCGCTATCAGCAAAATATTCATCTCTCTACGATGAATCGAACACAGATACTTCGAGCGTGAGAGATTCAAAACGCGACAAATATCAAATACGATTTTGGGATTTTAGAAATGCAGTTACAAAACTAGGGAAGCAAACTGGAAATAGACATGAAAGAGATAATGAAAAGATGGAAATACTTTGGACGGTCAGCAGGGATAGGAAGGGTTGGCGTGTTTTTGTTGCAGGTGTTTTTGTTGCTACACAGTCAGGTCATGTACCCATTTACAGCTGGGTAGACTGGAGCGTGTCAGTACAATGATTCGAACCCGGCACTTTTGCCGCGAGAGACCAGAGAGAAAGGCAATGAGGAAGGGAACTGGTCAACCCACCTCTCGATGCTGGAGCTAGTATGGTGAAGTCTCTAACATTTCTCTCCCCTACAGAAGTATCTGCTATTGGACTAGCTTTTTACGTGCTTCACACATAGCTGGTACGTGATCGTGAGGATATAAATACTATCGCATCTCCCTCCACACTTTCGGCCATGGCACACCGCAGGCAGAAAGGAAACTCACAATCATTCTCACACTGCTGGCAGAAAGGAAGCTTACAATCATTCTCACACTGCTGACAGAAAGGAAAGTTAGTCATTCTCACATTGCTGACAGAAACGAAACTTACAATCATTCTCACACTGCTGACAGAAAGGAAACTCACAATCATTCTCACACTGCTGACAGAAAAGAAGCTTACAATCATTCTCACACTGCTGACAGAAAGGAAAGTTAGTCATTCTCACACTGCTGACAGAAAGGAAACTTACAATCATTCTCACACTGCTGACAGAAAGAAAATTTACAATCATTCTCACACTGCTGGCAGAAAGGAAACTTACAATCATTCTCACACTGCTGACAGAAAGAAAATTTACAATCATTCTTACACTGCTGACAGAGAGGAAACTTAAAATCATTCTCACGTCGCTGACAGAAAGGAAACTTACAATCATTCTCACACTGCTGGCAGAAAGGAAATTTTCAATCATTCTCACGCTGCTGACAGAAAGAAAATTTACAATCATTCTTACACTGCTGACAGAGAGGAAACTTAAAATCATTCTCACGTCGCTGACAGAAAGGAAACTTACAATCATTCTCACACTGCTGGCAGAAAGGAAGCTTACAATCATTCTCACACCGCTGACAGAAAGGAAAGTTGGTCATTCTCACAATGCTGACAGAAAGAAAATTTACAATCATTCTCACACTGCTGACAGAGAGGAAAGTTGGTCATTCTCACAATGCTGACAGAAAGGAAATTTACAATCATTCTCACACTGCTGACAGAAAGGAAATTTACAATCATTCTTACACTGCTGACAGAAAGGAAACTTACAATCATTCTCACGCCGCGGACAGAAAGGAAACTTACAATCATTCTGAGACTGTTTAGAATAACGGATGAGAAATACTTATAAAAGAAAAGATGTGTAGGTTGTACACGATTAGATTCTAATGTCGTTTCACGTCTCCTGGGTTTATAGTTGAATGTCGAGGTCATAGAGCCGACGAAAGCCTACATGAGAAAGGACAAGTTGCGACTGCCCTAGTGGAATCTCGTGCTAATCAGTCCAGGCCTGTAGGTGTTGTCTAGCAGACTCAAATCAATTCTTCCAGACGCGGATGGAGAAACGTCTTGACACACAAAGTGTGCTCTATTGTGTGGGTGAGCAAGTGTAGGTTGTTTTGTCGCTGAGCATGTGTGGTGTAAGCAGTAGTTGAGCAGGTGTAGTTCAGCAGGTGTGGTTTAGTGTGTAGTTGAGCTGATGTGGTCTAATCTGTGGACAAAGTAATATGGTTTAATGTGTAGAGCTGGTGTGGTTTGGATTGTAACTGAGCAGATGTTGTTGAATGTGTAATTGAGCAAGTGTACAAGTGTGTAGTTGAGTTGGTATGGTTAGTGTTTATTTGATTTGGTGTGATTAGTGTGCAGTTGAGCAGGGATGGATAATGCGTAGTTGATTTGGTATGGTTAGTTTGTAGTTAAGCTTGTATGATTAGTGTGTAGTTGAGTTGGTATGGTTAGTGTGTAGTTCAAATGGTATGGTTAGTGTGTAGTTGAACAGGTATATTTAGTGTTTAGTTAAGCAGGTATAGACCAGCTCCACAAAACCCCCAAGACATCCAGCCAGCAGAAGAAGAGCTACAAATTAACGGTGAAAGACCAACGAAGGACAGCTTACAGAACCGTTTTGAATGAGAACGGGAGTGCGACAGGGATGCTTCTTGTCTCCATTTCTTTTTTTTACTAGCAATAGACTGGGTTATGAGAACATCAACAACACACAACAGAAATTGAGTCCAGTGGACTCTGACTAAGCAGTTGGATGATCTGGGTTTTGCTGATGACTTGGCTTTTCTGTCCCATAACGGTAATCAAATGCAGGACAAATTGAAAACACTCGATGAGAGGCCACAGCAACTGAGTCTGAAAATACACAGCGAAAAGTCAAATATAATGAGAATAAATGCAAGTAATGATAACAGGGTTAAACTTGAAGAAACACCACTACAAGATGTAGAATCGTACACATATCTTGGCAGCAATATAGACAAAGTTGGAGGGACAGACAGTGATATCAAAATAAGAATACAAAAAGCAACAGGAGCTTTCATTGCATTGAGAAATATATATAGATCAAGAGAAATCGGATCCAACACGAAAATAAGAATCTTCAACTCAAATGTGAAGTTAGTACTATTATATGGCTCTGAAACATGGAGAACAACAAAGACAACAACCAAAAAGCTACAGACTTTCATAAATGGGTGCTTGCGTAGAATAGAAGAATTAAAATGGTATGACAAGGTTACCAACGTGGAACTGATGACAAGAACCAGAATAGTACCAGTGGAACAAGAGATGAGAAGAAGACGATGGCGATGGATAGGACACACACTGAGGAAACCTGTTGATAGCATTACAAGGCAGTCCTTGTTCTGGAACCCCCAGGGCAAGAGAGGCAGGGGAGACCAAGAAGCACACGGAGAAGAGAGCTGGAAACAGCATAACCCTCCACTCCCAAAGGAGCATAGGCCTTCAACAAACACATGCCAAGTCCTCCTGTCACGTGCCATCATCTCAAGTTCTTTCCACGTCTTTCCCATCATTTTCACTTCTCTCTCCAGTTTTTCTCTCATCTCTGCGTGTTTTTTGTTTTTGTTTTTGTTGTTGTTGTCTACTTCTGCTTCTCTTACCCTTGAGGTTCTAGAATAAGGACTGTCTTATAATGCTATCAACAGGTTTCCTCAACGTGTGTCCGATCTCTCGCCGGCGTCTTCTTAATTTTGAAGTAGCGGTGTCTATAAAAATGTCAGTATCGTTCAGGTCTAAAAGTTAAAGTTCCAAATTGTGTTAAATAGCGACTATCCAGTGATAGCACTTTTGAAAGGAGTAGTATAGCTGGACAGTAAAAGGTAAACATAGACCCATATCAGGTACTGCCGTAGGGTAGTGAAGTGTTAGAGACTTCAGGTCCAGCATCGAGAGGTGGGGGTGGCCAGTTCCCTTCCTCGCTGCCTCTCCCTTCCACAACTCAGAGAGAAGAGTCAGGTACTCATTTACAGCTGGGTAGACTGGAGCGTGCCGGTACCGTGATCTGAACCCAGCACCTTTGCCGCGAGAGACCAATTCTCTAACCACTCTCTGAGTAGGACAGAACTTTAGCTGGACAGGGGAGTAGGGGGGAAATTAACAAGTAAGAATGAGCAGATGAGAGAGTCCAGTGCTCTAACCACTCTTTGAGTCGGACAGAGCTTTAGCTGGACAGGGGAATTAAGGGGGGGGGGGGGAACAAGTAAGAATGAGCAGATGACAGAGACCGAAACACTAAGCACATTTTAAAATAAATTGCGATGGTGGGGATATTTTTCTATGTTAGTTCTCCTAACCTTCTTAGAGGGGGGAAATGAAACCTCAGATGTTTAAAATTGATTTTAAAAAATATACATTATATCAAGAAACAGAGTAGCAAATAGCAAGAGAGGTGATAAAGAGAGTATGAGAGAAAGAAAGCAATAAAAAATGAAGACAGAAAAGCGGTAGACCTATAATGATTTGTTTTTTTCGTTAATGTCATAATTTAGTCAGTTAATGAGCATAACATGGAAGTGGAAAAAGCGATAGGACAAATTGACACATGGGCTGTCAAATCAAACAGGGAACTCTCAAAGTTGGTGGCCGTGAAGAAAGACTACAGTGAACAAGCGGAGGAGAAACAGCGGCGAATGAAGAGATTTGCCTATGAAGACACCCACGAGTGGCCCAAGGACGACTCTTTGGATTATGATTTTGATGTAAGTTTTACCTTTTCATTATCATCAATGCATTCTGCAGAACTGCAGCTTAGCGGCCCTTTTATATCTTCTTTCGTTCTTTATTGTCGTAGATTTATGATAGGTGAATTAAGACTCAGATTGGTCCCTTCTGAGTAGACTAGAACATGAGGTGACTCAGTGAGAGAAGATATAAGAAAATAGTTTTCACGAGTGAGATGGTGGAAAAATAAGTACTTCTGTCCCTGAACTCGAGAAATCTCTCGCTCAGCCTATCTCTCTACAACAGAAATGTATGTCAGACAGATTACCTAGTAATATAGATCTACTCTATATCAACCACTCACCGAAACGCGCACACAAGTGACGAACGTTTAGACGTACAGACGTGAAACTATAGTTATGGAATATGAATATTTGTTTGGAACAAGCTGACCGACACACTTAAATAAGTTTATGTAAAGTTTTATTTATCATAAGGAATGTCACAACAGAAATCAGTAGAATATCGAATCTCACACAAATACACATACGTTAATGAATTTACCAAAAAAAAAAAAAAAAAAAAAAAAAATTAAACCCATAGGTGTAATCTTTTCCCTCTATGTTTAACCCACGATCCTGTTAGAAGAAAAGTGCATAGCCCTGTAGCAAAGTTGATTTTGCTAGGGAGGTTATGATGGTATCCTAAAAGAATGAAAAGGTGTCTGCTATAACCGTGTGAGGTCAAGCACATGTAGGCCTCTGACTTTATAGATGATGATGATGAATTATGTGCAGAGAACCTACAGCTACCTCCCTAGGTCTCACACGGTCACTCTTATGGCTCTAGTGTATGGTGTATGGTGTACCTAGTGTCTAGGGGAGAAATGAAATGATGGTACACAACAGTCAAACACTTTATGTTTCTATAAAGAATATAATAACTCTATCAGTTAAGTTTTTCTTTGAACATATTTTTTACAATTTATTTTGCCTGTCCATTCATAGCTTGTGGACAGGTCTTTGAAAATAAGGACAAGATAGTTTACAGAAAAGAACAATTAAAATGGTGGGACAAATTGCCCAATAACTAAAAATGTTATTGTGTATTTGATATAATGTCTTTCCTGTATGAAATATTACAGAGTTCACTTTATTTATCTAACGGGAGAGTCACTGTATATGAGGGCTGTAGTTCATCCTACCCCCATAAACGTTCATGTGCAATATTTTGAAACACAAGAAACTGTCAGAGATGCCCCAGATGTTTAACTTATCACCTGGAAGTCCTTGTTGTAAAGTATTTCAATGTGTAGTTGCAGAAAGTTCACTTTCACCACTTGCCAAAGCTCCTACTGGATATTCGACAGCATATAAGTCTGGTTGGAGACTGGTTGGCGTTTATAAGTACTCAGCAGGTTTCCTGTCACCAGCCGGCACAGGAAAATAGACCCTCTGCAACAAAAGGACACCCTGGCCTTTTATCTCTGATCAATTATTCTAACACTTAATTTCCTACGTGGGTGTGGGGTCAGCCTCGCGTGCTTTACAAATGCACTCACCCCGAATCGTACAGGACTCCCACCTTGTTGTGACCACACCTCAAGTCCTTATAGTAGATACGCCACTGTACGTTCACATACTTTTCCTCCATACAATAATGTGGAGTAACCACATTTCCTTTGATATGATATTATCTTCTTTTCTTTTCAATTATATTATCTTCAGGCATGTAAACAGTGTTCCTTGAACACAGAGGCTTACTAATCTATTTTAATACAATAATATGTCAACATAATTATAACAACATACATCAGTCAGATACCGTTTAATGTGTGGACTCAACAATGTCTGCTTCCGACATGTCCTTCACTTTTTCCCCAATAGCAGTATCTAACTTTGTAGTTGGACCAAACATAGTAAATTTCATAAAATATCCTTACCACAATCAAGAAATATATAAACAAATGACGCTGATTTTGTGAAGAAATGGCCTCAGCTTCCTCCGAACTGCACAGACTGTGAATTTATTCTTTATTTAAGTTTAAAATTAACACAGCTTTTTTTCAGCGTATCTGTATACAAATTTTAGTTCAACTGGCAATGAATAATCAAAGCCTTTTGCTAATATCTACCAGCACTAGCCAATCGTAACGTTCTACTACTTGAATGCAAATGCAGTTTGAATGAAAAATCCAAAATAATTTTGAATAACTGGTGGTCGATTGGCCAGTCTGCTTTAGTCATGCCCAATACAAAAAGATATTACGTTAAGGATTACATTTCTCCTACCGTTCCCCTTTCCCATTCATACTCTGTTCACCCCAAGCGAATTTGAATGTACCTCCCTGCCTCTTTTTCCAGCTCGCGTCCCCCTAACGTTACCAAAAAAAAACATGAGCAGGAACGCCAGTTTGTCGGGTCCAGTGTCTTTAGATATTAATATTTCTTCAATAACTTCTCTAATACTGGGACTATCATATTATTTAACGTAAATTCTTACTCAGCTAACTCTACGTCATACTACCATATAAGTCTTATGAGGAACTTCATAATGGTTTAAAATTTCCAATTTATGTCATCGTCCATCGTCAAATAAAATTTTGCACAAGTCCGCCATCTTTCCTCTCCTTCGTCTTGCGAGCATGTATTTTTCAAATACTAACTTGTTTTAGTTACGTCAGAAATGCTACCACTAGGAGGAAATAAAATTTTCTCCGTGGTGATGCCTTGGCTGGCTTTTTCGCAGTGTGTATATATGCGTTGCAGACTGTGTCATCGAAGCGGGGTGTAGACGGGGCGGGTTAAGAATTTTGCGTTACTAATTAATATTGTATCGTGTAATACTACCAAACAATGTAAGGATTACTACTAATTTTGCTTTAAAGTTGACAGAAAGCGTTACTTCAGATAGCTATATTGCGGCATGCTTCCGCCAATAGTTAATTGTAAGGCTAGACTACAAAGTGTATGCAGCAGATTGGGCAAAAATTAACTATTAGTAGTGTTTATCGAAAACGAAACTAAAGCGTGTCAGACTTTTTCCGTGAAATCGTTCTATAGGCTTAGCACTGTACAAAAAGCAGCCTGCTGGCGTCGAAGAGGCCAACCGTCAGACACATGCTGGCAAATGTATTTATTATCGTTTTATGCCCAAATCTTACTGAATTGAGCGTTTATTCTCGCATATTTTGCTACACACCTCCCATCCTAAAACATGCATTCATTTGCAGGTTATAACATGCGAGATAACTTAGCGCCATGAAGTCTTACTCGTTTTTCTGATCATCATAAGGATGTCTGCTCAAAAAGTCTGCGCCAACGTTCAAAGGGCCGGGAATGTATTCTATTAAAAATGAGTATGGTTGCAACAAAATAGACCATCTCAATAATCTGGAATTTTCATACTTGTCCTGTGACAAGAACACGAGGGGAGAATGATCCGTTTGGACCACAAATGTCCGGCCATATAAATAAATCTGGAATTTCTTTATAGCCCATATTAAAGCGAGACATTCTTTTTCACTGGTTGAGTAATTTTTTTCCGCCTTGTTCAATTTGCGGCTAGCATAAGCGACTGGGTTCAATTCCCCATCTTGTGAGGAGGACCTTTGCAATAATGTAGCGCCCAGGCCTACATTGCTTGCGTCACTTCTCACAATAAATTCTTTAGTCAAGTCAGGCAATTGCAACACTGGCCTGCTTGTAAGCTTCTCTTTTAACTCCTGGTAAGCCAATTCACACTGTGCTGACCAAATTATAGTATCAGGTTGACCTTTGCGAGTTAAATCGGTCAAAGGAGCACATATAGAGTTAAAATGTTTGATATACTTTTGGTAAAAACCACACAGAGACACGAAAGATCGCACATCTTTTTTTGTTTGTGGTCTAGGTGCTCTTTTTAGTTTTTCCAGATTCTTGGGATCAGGGGTCATGCTACCCTGATGTACTGTATGTCCCAAGAATTCCAACTCTTTACAACCAATACAGCATTTTGTTGGCCTAGCGGTTAAGTTAGCCTCTCTGAGTCTATCAAACAGCATATTCAAAGAGGTAACGTGTTCCTCAAATGTTTCCGTAGCAATGAGGATATCATCCATAAAATTCGAAATACATGGATTTTTCAGGGGATCCAGCAATTTTCGCATCATCCTAGAAAACACACTCGGGGCATTTTTCAAACCAAATGGTAACATGTTGAACTCATAATGACCTTCCGAGGTGCTAAATGCCAAATAAGGTCGAACCTCAGGCTTTACTGGAATCTGGTAATAGCCTTTGCTAAGATCCACCTTAGAAAAATATTTTGCCTTGTTCAGCCTGGCAAAAAGTTGAGTAGTATCAGGTAATGGATCCACCTGACCTTCTGTGACAGCATTCAGTTTCCTGTAATCTATGCACAGTCTATGTTCTCCTGATGGTTTCCGCAACAAAACTACACAGGAACTGTAAGGAGACTCACTGTGAGAAATAATCCCTTCTTTTAACAGATAATCAATCTCCTCTTTCAAAGCTTTTTCCTTAGCGAACGGAATAGAATAAGGCCTCATACAGATGGGTGCTGGGTCTAGTAGTTTCATATCATATGACAACAAATTTGTGTGTCCCGGTTTATCAGTTAACACATCTGTATGTTTCTCAAGGACCTGTTGAACCTTCTCCTTCTGTCCTTTTGTCAGGTGATTACTGATTTTCACCTGTGCAAACGTTTCACTGGTTTTCAGTGGATATTCAACCGAGGAGAGAGGTTCATTTTTCATCTCGGTTGCTATAGACAAGGCCATTAAATGTGTTCCCTCCTGGATTTGTCTGTCCAGATATTTCTTCAAAAGGTTCACATGATAGACTTTCTCCTTTCCCTTTTTGTCTATCTTATAATTTGTTCTGGATACCTTTTCCAAAACGGTATATGGCCCTTGCCATCTGATCTGAAGTTTATTGTTGCGTCCTGGCAATAGAAGAAGTACCTTCTCCCCTACAGCAAGTTCTCGACCCTTCGCTTTTTTATTATAATAAGCAGCATGCTTTTTCCTGGCTTGTCTCAAATTTTCATTTGCCAGTTTCCAACTAGGTTTTAAACGAGTGGTCAGTTCGTTCACATATTGGTATGATGAGGTAACAGTCTCCTCTGCCTTCTCATCTGTCCAGGTCCTTTGCAAAGCAACATATGGACTTTTAATTTTTCTGACATAGTATTCATGGCACCTGTCAGGTCCTTTACATTGGAAGCTCTGTTTTGCGGACGTTTCTTTCTTGTGTCACCACACAAGAATCTACCACTACTAATTCGTTTCCTGGGGTTGTCTCCCCTCAGGTTCAAATTCAAATTGAGAGAACTTCGCTCTCTTTTTTTCTTCCTCCAGTTTGCATAAATCCGACCGAGGGATCGTCGGCTTATTCTGGGGTATAACAGTTCTTTATACTCGCTGCATAGTAGCCATTGTAAAACATTTGAGTGAAGACTGTCTCTGAAACGGGGGTTCCCATTCCCCTTCGTCCACTTTATTATAATTATTTTTCTTTCCAGGCCTAAGTTTGCCCTGTGGCGTTTCTAGGTCCTGATTCCTTTTCCCACGTGTTGGTGTTCCCTCTTTATTTTCTGGTCCCGGTTTGCCACAATGCTTCTCTTGCATTTGGTTCTTATTTTTCCACCCTGTGGAATTTTTCTCGCTGCACTGTTCGCAGTTCTCGACAAATTTTCTTATGTCATCAACTTCTTCGGGCCAGAAATATCCAACAGATGTTCTTTGGCATGTGGTACCCATTTTCTGATGTTCACCATCTAGAACATGTGTTTGTCTCATAACTTGTGCCCTATATTTCGATGGCACTACTACCTGTCCACACCCAGATAATCCTGCTTTATCCGCCCTGCAAAGCAGTCCATCATCCAAATAGAAGTCTCCTTTCCTAGGAGGGGTATGGAGTTTTTGGAGTTTCTCAAAACACGGCTTCATTGACCTATCTTTAGCCTGTGCCTTTCTCCACTGTTTACGAGACATTGTTTTTGGTGGTTCTTCCTCTTTTTTAGGAGTCGACCTGACCTGGAGCGTGGCCATTACTACAGGTCTCCTTCCACAATTTTCAGTGTTATGGTTGTCCATCCGACATTTTTTACAATACCTCTTTCCTTGGTTAAAAGGTTTTCTTTCATCATTTCTTCTATCATTGAGTTGTGAGGGTCTATTCTTAAATTCATTTCGAGGCCTATCAAAGTTCTGCTTATTTCTATTATCGAATTTGTTATGGTTTTGAGGGGCCTTACTCTGATCTATTTGTTTCTTCTTTGTGCCAGCTACCTCTGCCTCTGCTGCCTGATACCTCTCAGCGACATTTATTATCTCACCCAGCCTCTCCGCACCTTGTTCCATGAGAAACGTTCTCATGTCTGGAGCCATGGACTCTCTCATCTGTTCAATGAGTATAATCTCTTTGAGATCTTGGGTTTTCCCCAAAGTAGCCCATTTCTCCATATACGTTTCCAACCGGGCGGAGAACTGGTGATAAGTCTCACCCGACAGTAGCCTGGCATTCCTAAACTTCTTTCTATAAAACTCTCCGTTCTTTTCGTATCTTAACAGAAGAGCTTGCTTCAACATGTCATAGTTATCCTGGTCGTCCCTGCTCATTTTGGAAAACACTTCATAAGGTGTTCCCAGAAGTCCCTGAGACAACTTTACCCCCTATCTTTCTCTTTCTAACCCATAAGTAGTAGCTAAAAGTTCAAACCTGCTTAAATATCCTTCTATGTCATCGTCTTTCTCAACAAAATGGTCTACATGAAAACCCATTGCTGAGGTTGAGGCTCCCTGACTAGTAGTGGCATCTGAGGCAAAGGGGCTAGCACCCTTTTCAGGAGCATTGCCTTGAATTTCTAACTCCCTTAGTCGTAACTCATGCTCCCTCTGCAATCTTCTATCTTCTGCTTCCCTCTCTGCATTTTTTTCTTCTCTTTCAGCAGTCAATCTTTTTTCTTCTGCCTCCCTTTGCAGTCGTTTTTCTTCTGCCTCCCTTTCGGCAGTCAATTTTTTTTCTTCTGCTTCCCTTTGCAGTCGTTTCTCCTCTAATTGGAGCCTCTTTATCTCAGCCTCTCTATCAGCCTCTAATGCCCTAGCCTCCTTGTCAGCCTCAATCTGCAGCCTCTTAATTTCTTTTTCAACCTCCAACATTCTTTCTGCTTCTTTCTCTAATCTTTTATCTTCCCGGGCAATAAATTTATCCACTTCTGAAGTTACGTATTGAACCAAATCTGGTCCATCCATGCCCATCTCTTTAGCAGTCTGTACAGCCGCAGAGCGAAACTTGGCCAGATCTGCCATTCTAATAAGTACAAAATGTTCTAACAAAATCTCTAACTAGTTATAAATTTTTTAAATTAAATCTGGGCTCTGACACTTTCTTCCTTTCCCAAATCTTGGGTAATACTTTATGGGGATTCCCTGGGAAAATTAGACTGTTGTTAAAGCTAAACCCCAGACCCCAATGTATGTAGTCCTAATAGAAATTCAGATGCCCGGACAAGTCTACCAATTTATGTAGCAACGTTGATTTTGCTGGGGAGGTTATGATGGTATCCTAAAAGAATGAAAAGGTGTCTGCTATAACCGTGTGAGGTCAAGCAAATGTAGGCCTCTGACTCTATAGATGATGATGATAAATTATGTGCAGAGAACCTACAGCTACCTCACTAGGTCTCACACGGTCGCTCTAGTGTATGGTGTATGGTGTACCTAGTGTCTAGGGGAGAAATGAAATGATGGTACACAACAGTCAAACACTTTAAGTTTCTATAAAGAATATAATAACTCTATCAGTTAAGTTTTTCTTTGAACATATTTTTTACAATTTATTTTGCCTGTCCATTCATAGCTTGTGGACAGGTCTTTGAAAATAAGGACAAGATAGTTTACAGAAAAGAACAATTAAAATGGTGGGACAAATTGCCCAATAACTAAAAATGTTATTGTGTATTTGATATAATGTCTTTCCTGTATGAAATATTACAGAGTTCACTTTATTTATCTAACGGGAGAGTCACTGTATATGAGGGCTATAGTTCATCCTACCCCCATAAACGTTCATGTGTAATATTTTGAAACACAAGAAACTGTCAGAGATGCCTCAGATGTCTAACTGATCACCTGGAAGTCCTTGTTGTAAAATATTTCAATGTGTAGTTGCAGAAAGTTCACTTTCACCACTTGCCAAAGCTCCTACTGGATATTCGACAGCATATAAGTCTGGTTGGAGACTGGTTGGCGTTTATAAGTACTCAGCAGGTTTCCTGTCACCAGCCGGCACAGGAACATAGACCCTCTGCAACAAAAGGACACTCTGGCCTTTTATCTGTGATCAATTATTCTAACACTTAATTTCCTACGTGGGTATGGGGTCAGCCTCGTGTGCCTTACAAATGCACTCACCCCGAATCGTACAGGACTCCCACCTTGTTGTGACCAAACCTCAAGTCCTTATAGTAGATACGTTCACATACTTTTCCTCCATACAATAATGTGGAGTAACCACATTTCCTTTGATATGATATTATCTTCTTTTCTTTTCAATTATATTATCTTCAGGCATGTAAACAGTGTTCCTTGAACACAGAGGCTTACTAATCTATTTTAATACAATAATATGTCAACATAATTATAACAACATACATCAGTCAGATACCGTTTAATGTGTGGACTCAACAATGTCTGCTTCCGACATGTCCTTCACTTTTTCCCCAATAGCAGTATCTAACTTTGTAGTTGGACCAAACATAGTAAATTTCATAAAATATCCTTACCACATTCAAGAAATATATAAACAAATGACGCTGATTTTGTGAAGAAATGGCCTCAGCTTCCTCCGAACTGCACACACTGTGAATTTATTCTTTATTTAAGTTTAAAATTAACACAGCTGTTTTTCAGCGTATCTGTATACAAATTTTAGTTCAACTGGCAATGAATAATCAAAGCCTTTTGCTAATATCTACCAGCACTATCCAATCGTAACGTTCTACTACTTGAATTCAAATGCAGTTTGAATGAAAAACCCAAAATAATTTTGAATAACTGGTGGTCGATTGGCCAGTCTGCTTTAGTCATGCCCAATACAAAAAGATATTACGTTTAGGATTACATTTCTCCTACCGTTCCCCTTTCCCATTCATAGTCTGTTCACCCCAAGCGAATTTGAATGTACCTCCCTGCCTCTTTTTCCAGCTTGCGTTCCCCTAACGTTACCAAAAAAACATGAGCAGGAACGCCAGTTTATCGGGACCAGTGTCTTTAGATATTAGTATTTCTTCAATAACTTCTCTAATACTGGGACTATCATATTATTTAACGTACATTCTTACTCAGCTAACTCTACGTCATACTGCTATATAATTCTGATGGGGAACTTCATAATGGTTTAAAATTTCCAATTTATGTCATCGTCCATCGTCAAATAAAATTTTGCACAAGTCCGCCATCTTTCCTCTCCTTCGTCTTGCGAGCATGTATTTTTCAAATACTAACTTGTTTTAGTTACGTCAGAAATGCTACCACTAGGAGGAAATAAAATTGTCTGCGTGGTGATGCCTTGGCTGGCTTTTTCGCAGTGTGTATATATGCGTTGCAGACTGTGTCATCGAAGCGGAGTGTAGACGGGGCGGGTTAAGGATTTTGCGTTACTAATTAATATTGTATCGTGTAATACTACCAAACAATGTAAGGGTTACTACTAATTTTGCTTTAAAGTTGACAGAAAGCGTTACTTCAGATAGCTATATTGCGGCATGCTTCCGCCAATAGTTAATTGTAAGGCTTGACTACAAAGTGTATGCAGCAGATTGGGCAAAAATTAACTATTAGTAGTGTTTATCGAAAACGAAACTAAAGCGTGTCAGACTTTTCCCGTGAAATCGTTCTATAGGCTTAGCACTGTAAAAAAGCAGCCTGCTGGCGTCAAGAGGCCAACCGTCAGACACATGCGGGCAAATGTATTTATTATCGTTTTATGCCTAAATCTTACTGAATTGAGCGTTTATTCTCGCATATTTTGCTACAAGCCCCAAAGAGTCACGGATTTATACGCTATAGTCTAAGGTTTCTCCTCTATAGTTTAAGAACAGAGTTAATACCTGAATCTAGTCTAAGAGGAAAACAGCATTCAGCAACAAACTTGCATAAATGAAATTACAAAATACAGAGTTATTAAATGAGTTATTACATGAAAGAATTATTTTTCCTGCATTCGCTCGCTCTGACAAACAAACTGTGAGCACAGAAAAAAAAAACACACACAATCAACCTTACCTACAGGTTGCATTCACCACCTTCTGGAAAATTTTGATTAAAGGAACATGCAGCCCATCCACTGTTGGTTGACGAGCGAAGAAAGCCCCAGCTTTTCCAACTGACTAATTAATCAAATGTTGGGAAGCGCTGACTTCACTATTTTTTATTAACAGGATGCTGTCAAATGTTATTACAAATTTTGTCCAGGTAGGAAATAATTATGGAATCAACTGGTCACAGGGTACAGTAGCGGGAATTCTTCAATCATACATTCGATTGTCAGGTAAACAAATTCTATTCAGGATCAATCTTCTTCACAACACGTGGTCGTTATATAAGTACTGTTACTGTTTTTGATTTAGTCGCCACCACAGGCCGACTGTATATGAACTTTGGAAACAAACAAGCTCTGGATATTCGAATAGTCCAGTTATCATTTATTCTAATAAGTCTTTCGGGCCAGTGCTATGTCTCTATCTGGATGTAAACCACAAGGCAGGATAGTCACTTTGAGAGCCTTAAAAGTTATTTAGAATGTTCTTTATTTGTAGAAAATATATTCAGTTCATATGGAATAAAAGCCGCCGGTAATGTTATAGGGTTATTGGCCCAGAACTGAATAGGGAGAAAAATGCACAACTTAACATCATATAGCATATTTCCCAATCCTATCATACCCGCGTAAAATATAACATAGTTATCCACTTCGGTTATAACTTAAATTATAAACTGCAAGCTTAGAGCTTGTCTTATTGTTTAAAACTCCCGTGAAATAAATTATATTCATAAAAATCAATCATCATGAATTAGAAATACATACGTATTTCGTCAATACTCAATGATGAATCAGTGCAGTTATAAGTTAGTTTAAAGTATTCTCGACTGATTAATAATAATAATAATAATAAATTCTTTAAGCACCAAACACGGCGCATACGGCAGAAACCAGTGCTCTCCAGGTTGTTCGTTGTGACGCCACTCCTCTTAGCTCTTGCACATTATTTAGGCCCAACGTTCTTCCTTCTCTTATTATTGTTCTTCTGAGTGTTTCTTTTGGTCTTCCTTTTTTCCTCTTACCCTCAGGAACCCAAGTGAGCGCCTGTAGTGGTATTCTGTTGTTTTGCATTCGTAGGACATGACCGATATATGACCATGACTGATTACTAGCAATTTAATTAAATTTATTTATAGCTGCATGAGTTTAAGCTAGAAATCATAATTTATTTTGCTATCCACTGAGACACGCCAACTAGAGAATATACCAGACTTATAATTTAATCTCTCTCCACAGAAATCTAACTAGTGAAAATAAAATAGGCGATTTTACACTCATATTACTCAACCACTACTGGATACATTATTATACATCAACACAGAACTACTAAGAACTATTTCCAATTCGACCAACTAAATGATGCTTCTATCAACAGAGATCTTAGGAATCGAACGCTAGATGGTTCTAGTCTTGACTGCGGAGTACTGAATGAATTTAGTCTAAACTACTGGGGTTTATATCTTATAAAAAGAAATGATTCACTAATTCTCTAAAACCCGAATAGTCCCGTCTAAACACCTACATTCACTCAGACGTCGCCAATAAAAACTGTCAGTGCGTGTTTCTAACACCTGCCGCTACCTCTGGTCATTCCCGAGCGATGCATGTTGGCGCCTCTCACACCCATCACCGAGAAACGTAATCGTACAAGCTTCGTGTCAGATGAAAATGTTAGACGATTGTCTGCCATCATATGTCTGTCGAGAACGAATTTCACACTATTCGGTCTACTCAAGAACTTAGCTTAACAGCAATACAATGTGTTGCTAAATAAGAAAAGAGACAGACGAAGGTTTGAATGGGAGAGTTATATTTTCCCAATCAAACGAATGCGAAAAAAAGAAAAAGTATAAAAGAGCGATAATAAAGTAGAAGACACGGGTGGAATAAAGAAAAGATATAGAAATTTATTAATCATAGATCTCTCTGCGACATTTATCAGTTACTCATGGCGTCAGAAGTGGCAGATAAGAGTTGATTATTGTTTTTATATCCAAAGCCCGTACTGCGGAAGACGTGTTGTTATTTTGTCTTTTTTTATGGTTCTTGCCTCCCTCTCGGTGATGCTATGACTGTCGTATCCTCTGTTTACAATCTTTTCTATTTTGAGGTCATTAACGTGTCCTGATGACTGCTAGAGATTCAACCTCACGTGATGTCCAAAGCACAGCTTTATTCTTAGTGCAGCTACCTCCTTCACCGGTTCTACTCGAACAACGGCACCCTCACTACTCCTTCTCACTATGCGAGAACATTTTACAATATATTTATTCCACACTTATATTTCTGTCGTTTGCTCTTAAGTCTCTTATCAATGGGCCATCATAAGACATATGTCATATAAAAGGATATGTAGAAAATCTTTTAACTTAAGTTTTGAAACTTAATGTACCAAGTACACATTTACTGAATAATTCGCAAGTTGCTGAAAGACTATCTTCCACGTTACTTGATAAGAGGTCACAACAACTAGATCTGAATATACACAGGGAAAATAAATATGAGAATACATGTAGTAAATGATAAAAACTTTTCACAAAATACACAATGGTGCGTATATGCAATAGAGACAAAGTCGGAGGAACATATAGTGTTATCAAAATAAGAAAACAAGAATAAAAGCATTGGGAAGCAAGTGGAACATTCACATCAACACATCAAAGAAACACAAATTCAAAAACAGACAGACTGAATAGATACAGCCAACAAGTGGGACTGAATATCAATCTGAAGAAGACAGACATTATGACTAATAAATCCTGCGCCCACATTAAAAAAAATAAGGAACCAAAAGCTGGAACAAACAAATACATTTACATATCTAGGAAGCATTGTAACACGAGACGGCGGAACAAACAAAGACATCAGTAACAGAATGAATAAAGCCAGAACAGCCTTTGCAAACCTAAACAACATTTGGAAATCTTCTCAGTACAGCACAATCACCAAATTAAGATTATACGAGAGTTGAGTTGCGTACTTTCTGTTCTTTTGTATGGCGTGGAGTGCTGGAGAGTAACAGAAAAGGAAATGTCCAAATTATCCTCTTTCCAAACAGCCTGTCTAAGGAAAATTCTTCGAATTTTTTGGGCCGAATACCATCTCCAACCAGGAACTGCTTACACGGTGCAGTTAAAAAGGCATGCACAACATCATTGCGGGCAGACACAGGAACTGGGTTGGCCACGTCCTCAGATGGGACCCTGACACCATCACCAGAACTGGAATGCTATGGACCCCAGAAGGACGGCGAAAGAGAGGCAGACCAAAGACAATCTGGCGGAGAAAAGTGGAGGCTGAGATGCAAATCATGAACCAGAGTTGGGGCACGACCCGAAGGGTGGCCACCGACCGAACAAAATCGGGACAGTGTTGTTGTCCTACAAGACACCACTAGGCGTGATGGCCACTGAGTGCTTTGTCAGTCAGGAGCTAAGGATCTAAGAAGAAGAAGAAGAAGAAGAAGAAGAAATAAGTGGAAAATTAAAAGAAGTCAAGTTCAATAGAAAAATCAGAATGTTCAACTCAAATGCTGTGTGAGTGTTTGTGCATAACTCTGAAACGTGAGCAAGAATACTAACCAAGAAGTTACTGATTTCCACAAATAGAAGATCTGAAATGGGGTGACAAGATCAAAACTTTATCAGAAGTATAAATATTTTAATTAGATTAAATCTTTATTATGTAGCAAGGAACAATCACTGCATCTGACCCGTTTGCAGGAAGCCTGCACCAAACCACATTCCCATGCTCTTGAAGTGGTCGCTTCTGTTGCAATTTGTGTTACGTGCTGAGGTGGCCGGCCCTATGCTCTCATTGATGTTAGTTGCCTGTTACGAGATGCCCGAGAGACCAGCGACTGTGTCTGTCCTTGTCTCTTCAGAAATCCCTTGAATAAAAGTGGAAAATTGATTCAATTATGGTCAACAGTGAATATAATGTTATAGCAGGATAACCAATGGGCAGGTGGTGGCAAGAACCAGACAAGTGCCAGAGGAACAAGAAAATGAGAAGAAGACGCTGGCGATGGATAGGACACACATTGAGGAACCCTTTTGGAAGCATTGCAAAGAAATTATTGTTCTGGAATCCCAATGGCCATAGAGGCAGAGGTAGAGCAAAAAACACAAGGAGAAAACATTTGGAGACAGAAGAGAAAATGATGAGGAAGACATAGAAAGAACTTGAGCTGATGTCACGTGACAGAAGGGCTTGGCATGTGTTTGTTAAAGGCCTATGCTCCTTGAGGATCTAAAGGGTTGATAAGGGTGGATTTGTGCTGAAGTGGTAACTTGCCACCCTTATCGACACCTGGTGTTAAAGTGTAAGATGTAGGTGTCTTCTCTGATTTAGGATGTTGCTGTGTATGTGGTAGTGGAACAGTTCAATGGGTTATCACACAGGCAACATGACGTGTAGAGTCATAGAAAGGGTAACTTCGTTGTATAAGTTTCTTTCATTTATTGCACGCCACAAAACAGTCATGATACTTATGACATCAACATGGTTAACGAGTTCAGCAAGATGATATGGCACATTGAAAACAATTTCTGTAGTCAGCAATGATAGCTGTTGTATATATGCGTCATAAGACATCACAGTTCAATAGATTCAGAAATTCATCAATCATCGAGTGCTAGTTCGTGAAGCTGTATAAATAATAATAATTTCTATAACTTCTGCAACAGTGTCAGCTACAGATCTTCAATGTTCATAAACAATAATAAATGCTCCCATTCTGATGCTAGCAGATCAGTTGTATACAATAAGTCCGTTCACTGTCTGCACGTGAATAGCATACATGGGCTACAGGTCAGCTCGACCTTTATAATGTTCCTAAGTCTAACCATCTGACTTGGACGTGATCTCTGATATAACGAATCCTGGAACACAGACAACAGTCTTGTTGGTCTAGAGCGACCCATATATATTTAACTAGTTCAGGTATACAGATACCGGTGACTTAATCCTAGTCAAAGTACCTCTCCATTTTGCATCACACAGGCGAGCAAATAGGCGACAAAATGACGAACCTCTAGACGATAGCATAAAGTTCGATACAAGAGGAATTACCTTATTTCGGAAAATCAACCATGAACATATGCCTCCAGGCAGGCTGCATAATACTGGGAAATAGTCTAGTTAGCTAACTAACTCACTAAGACACTGTATTTCCCTCAGAGAATCACAAGACGCAGTTGCGTCTGCTCGCTTCTTAAACCATTTCTAAACTCCCCCAACTGGGCGGAACACACAGAACGAACTCCCGGTTTGACATGCGCAGAACGACAATCTCTGAGTTGCCGTTCACAATAAGACGATTCGAAGAACATTCGAGATAAAAGTCTTACACAGTCGCGCCTTTTATGGTCATGAAAAGAAGCGTTAAGAAAGGTTTCAGACATCTACCATAGTTGACTGATACTACCAAATAAGGAGATGTGGTCACGCTTCGTTCAAGAAATTATAGACCGAACGTGTCTCTATACAAGAGAAGGCAACTCCTAAAAAATTGTAGTTTCGATAACTCGGATTATGTCCCTTTGACCATAGAAAACATAATACACACTTCAGTCAAAAAAATGATCATACATATGAAAAAATGTTTATACAAACGAAAAATAATAATGATCCGTGCGTAACATTACCGCACCCTCCCTGGAAAAAAAAAAATGGGACCTTTTTTTTTTTTTAAATCCTGGAGCCGGAAAAAATCTAGGCTCCTAACGCACGTATGATGCGTGGATATATACCTAACAAATTAGCTCAACGCATGGAGCGACACTGAGATCATATCTCAGATCCTTAGAGAAAAAATTTATCTAAGTATACGCTGATATATTCCAGGAAGGTGCCACCAACACACGCCACAATGATGGCAACAACATAATGACAATCAAATTATACTCATACCAATATATGAAATTAAATATATTATGTGTTATCATACAATGTGTTGCAAATAGCGGTGTAATTTACTAATATACCGCACTATATTATTACATTATATAAAGTAACAGTAATTAATAAGTAATACATGTGTTGCTCTTCGGTGACATAAAACATTCAATAGAAGAAGATGTGGACATCATCCGCTCCCAATGTAGGACAGGACTTGATATCCTCAAAGTTCCACAATGGACATAAACTCGCAGACTTCAATGATGTGCTGCGAAAATATCAATAACACAAATCTTAAAGACAACTGGTAAATTTCTTAATACAATCCTGAAAATAATTTATTTAAATGTGGCCGAGTGATCTTTTGGCCCGTATATCACTAACTAAGCCTTCTTAGATAATTACATGGTACAATGTTATAAATTTCCCTCAAAAAAAAAAGTGAGACAAAATCTACTAACATGTCATTATAACATTGGACTGTATATCAGGAAATATATATATATGACAGAAGAATCATGTGGAATCGTGTGGACATCTGGACAGAATGTCTGCCATTACATTATCCGAACCACGGATAGCTCGAACCGAGAAATGAAATGGTTGAAGAGCTATGGCATAACGAGTGGACCTCGAGCTCTTCAAGTTTTTGCTCTGAATAGCAGTAAGCGCTTTCTGGTCGGTTTCCACAATGAAATGTGCGCCTAGAAGAAATCTTTGTAACTTCAGAATAGACCATACCATAGCCAATAACTCACGGTCTAAAACCGAGTAATTCTTTTCTGCAGCGTTTAATTTCCTAGAGATATACATCACCGGATGCAAAGTATCAGAATACTCCTGCATTAGTGCTGCCCCAATCCCTGTTGACGAGGCGTCACTTCGAAGAACAAAAGTCTTCTCAATAGTAGGTAACTTAAGAATAGGTGGAGATGAAAATAGGGCTTTAACCTGGTCCAATGAGGATTGACATTCTTTAGACCAGCGGATCAGATTAGGCGACCCTTTCTTCAATAAAGTAGAAAGCGGTGCCATAATGGAGGACAGATTCGGAATGAATCGTCCGTAGAATTGAATCAAACCTAATAGACTCCTTACTTGTTTCTTCGTCTTAGGGACCGAAATGTTAAGTATTTTTGAAACATTGTGGTCCTCTGTCTTTAAAAGACCATGACCAACCCGATGACCTAGGAAAGAAATCTCGCTAAATCCTATAAAGGCTTTAGAGGGTTTTGCAGTCAAGTTATACTCGCGAAGAGTAGACAGTAATTCGTATAAACCCAAATAGTGATCTTCCCAAGAATCACTGAATAGACAGATATCATCTAGGTATGCTATGACATCTGTACGATATGCGAGAATTCGCCGCATCATGCGTACGAATGTAGCAGGGGCGTTCATAAGACCAAAAGGCATGAAATTCCATTGGAATAAACCACTAGGTGTAGAAAAAGCTGTAAAAGGTTTGGCACGTTCAGTTAGCGGGACTTGCCAATAACCTTTAGACAAATCTAGTTTGGTAAAGAATCTAGAATTAGAAAGTTTATTGAGTAGCTCTTCTAATGAAGGCATAGGTTCAGCATCGAACTTCGTAACTTGGTTCAATTTGCGATAATCTACGCAAATGCGAATGTTATTATCCTTCTTTCGAACAATAACCATAGACGAAGAGTATGCTGAAGTGGATGGTTCAATGATTTCCAAACGTATCATTTCATCCAATTCTTTTTCGACTTGAGACTGGAAATGGATAGGTATTGGATATGGTCTGACTCTGATAGGATTGTGATCAGTTAGCACAATGTCATGTTCTATGACATGTGTGTGTCCCGGGATGTCTGTAAGAACATCCTGAAATGTTTGCAACATCGAAGAAACTTGTCGATGTTCCTCAGCGGAAAGATTTGGAGAAACGGTCACGTTTTTCCAAGATTCCGTAGAATAAAGTGGGACCATAGAAAGAGGAAGATTGACATCAGAAAAAGTAGTTTCCTCATCCTGTATAACTGACAGAGATGAGTACTGACCATGAGTTGCTTGTGAATTGTCCGTAGCCTGGAAAATAGGCTGCAAATAGTCAGGTCTTTCATAAAATTCTGTGAGCATATTTATGTGGAAAGTTTTATGCTTTCCATCAATATCGACAACATAGTCGACATCAGAAATTTTGGAGACTATTGCATATGGACCTTTCCATGCAATTAGAAGTCTGTTCTCCCTTGAAGGAAGTAGAACGAGAGCTTTGTCACCTGGACAAAGTTGTCGTAGACATCTATTCTTATTTGCAAACTGCCTTGCCTTTTCTTTAGCAAATTCTGAAGACGAAGTTGCTAGTTTGCATGCCTCGATGATCTTTTGCCTAAGAGCAATGACGTACTCATAAGAAGATTGAGTCTCATCGCTAATATTATCGGCAGTGATTAGATCGTGAAGTAAAGACATAGGGCCGCGCGGTTGCGCGCCAAAGACAAGTTCAAAAGGGGAAAACCCCGTATGTTCATTGGGGACCTCTCTATACGCAAAGAGAGCCGCGGGTAAGACCCTGTCCCAATCCTGAGGATGATCCTCAGTTATTTTACCAAGTAAAGTTTTCAGAGTCCTATTTAAACGTTCGACCAACCCATTAGACATTGGGTGATAGATACTGCTGAGAGACCTTTTAATGTGTAGCATAGACATTACCTGTGACATAGTGTCTGATATAAGTTGAGTGCCATGGTCTGACAATATTTCTCCGGGAAAACCCAAGCGAGAAAATATCAGCCAAAGAGCGTCTGCGATATCAGCAGTTGAGATGCTCTTGAGAGGTATTGCCTCTGGCCAACGTGTGCACATATCGACACATGTAAGGATAAATTGATGTCCTCTAGCCGACTTAATTCTAAAAGGACCGATAATATCTATTGCCATTTTTTGAAAAGGGCGAATAGGAATGTCAGCAGCCTGGATAGGCGCAGCATGTCGTGGTCCTTTAGATTTGACCTCCTGACATACTTTGCAAGAGCGACAGTACATTCGTATGTCCTTGCTCACAAATGGCCAAAAGAAAGCCGCAAGAACCCTCGACTTTGTACGGGAAAAACCCATATGTCCAGCACATTGCGAGTCATGAGCATGTTGCAATATTTGCAATCTCATGCTCTTAGGCACAAGAATTTGTGAATGAGTGGACGTAGTCGAGTCTTGTACCATACGTACAAGTACGCCGTTCTTCATAGAAATCCAAGATTTCCTATTAGTGTTCTGATTAGGATCACCTTTTTTTGCTAGAATGAAGAATTTTTGTAAAGAAGGATCTTCTTCTTGCAATTTGATAAATGAGTCACGTGTAATAGTCAAGTGACTATCTTGGTCATTTACTTCATCATTATTAGTTAATGAAGTTTGAGGTGGATCCAGAGCATGTGCTCTTGTGACCACCGCATTGGTAGCTTCAATGTTTTGCTCTTCCCAAACAGCAATCTGCTGTGGGGTACATTCCCTAACTCCGTGAATACGACCAATAATAAGGTCCGCAATAGGGTTTGGAAGTAGACACGCGTGGACCTCTCCCGTGAAGAAAGGAGTAGCAATGTGTATTATAGCAGTAGGATACTTTTCTAACGTGCCACCAAATGTGACACATTTGATGACTTTTCCTGTAGCACAGGATGGATCTACAAGAGATTGCCTAACGCCGACAGTAGTACATCCAGAATCAAACAACACTGAGACTGGATTACTATTTACTAGCCCCTTATGTAATATAAGAGAACCTCTCCCATCATGAGCAACATTAGCAGGAAGAGCGGGCAAAGGATGACCACAGCTTAGAGTACTAACGGTTTTCGGATCAAATAAAGTACTGCATTGGATACATTTATTTGCCCTACCAAAATCAAAAGATGAGCATCCGATAGCATTATGGTCTTTATCATTATTAACCTGTTTATCTGCTCCCTGAGATTCTTGTTGAACAGAGTTTGTCTGTTGATATCTTTTTCTCTTATGTTGCGATCTACCGCGACCATTATTGCCTCTGCAATTATCATTAAAGTCCCTACTGTAATTTTTATCCTGGTTTGAGTTCCAGTTTCCATAACTGTCATTACTATCTCTATGCTGTTGAGAACCTCTATTATCTTGGTATTGAGGTCTCTGCATAAAATATTTTCCTCTATACCGATTACCTTTGTGAAAATTTCTAAAGTTAACCGGAGTAGAATAACGTGTAGTATTAGGTTGTCTCCAGTTCTGGGAAGAAGAATCACCCTGGAATTGATCACTATGGTTCTGGGCATAATTACGATTACTCTTTTTATTGAAATTTTTCTGGCTACCCTGAAATTTACGCATAAAATTTGGGCCATAAGGTGCTGCCGAAGCAACTGGCAGACCTTCTTTCACCTTAGAGTTACTAATGGTTATGTGCGGATGCGCAGTAACATACTGGCTACAGTATTCTTCCATTTCTTTTATGTTTTTAGGCTTACGCTCATGAAGAAAAGATAGAAAAGCTTCATTAACAGAAGACATAACCTTATCTCTAAGTAGTAAATCCATAAGAGCTTCAAATGTATTTTCTGTCTTAGACAACTCAACCCATCGTAAAAAAGTAAGACGGATGCCTGAGATGAATTCAGAGAATTCAACTCCAGTTTCTGGTAACATGGTTTTAAATTTAAGACGATATCCGTCCTCGTTAAGTTGGTACTTCTTTAACAATGCCGCCCTGACAACCTCATAGTTGTTTTTGTCAGGCACATCTACCATACTCAACAAAGTCAAAGCATCACCTCTAAGTATCTTGGACAGATGATACACATATAATGTTTTATCTATATTATGCACATTACATGCACTTTCAAATCTATCTAGATAAAATGTTATATCATCGATTGAGGGATTAAATGCTGGTAGATTAAGCTTGAAATCCTTAGCATTAGTCTTATTTGACACCTTATTTGCATCATTAGCATTACCAGTGTTCAATAACTTTAACTTCTCTAACTCTAAAGCTAAGACTTTTTCATCATGTTCCATTTTTGCTTTTCTCTCATCAGCCTCTCTTTGTAACCTTCTTTCTTCAGCCTCAGCCTGTAACTTTCTTTCTTCAGCCTGGGCCTGTAACTTTTTTCCTTCAGCCTCTATTTCAAGTCTCTTATTTTCAGCTTCTTTTTCAAGTCTCTTATTTTCAGCTTCTTTTTCAAGTCTCTTATTTTCAGCTTCAGCCTGAAGCCTCTTCTCCTGAGATTCTGCTTCTCTTTTTTGTTTTTCCATTTGAAATCTTTTTTCCTCCACCTGCATCTGCAGTTTCTTTTGTTCTATTTCAGCCTCTATTCTCTTTTGTTCAGTTTGTTCTTTCATTTTCTTTTCTTCCGACTTCAATGCCTTGGCATATTGAACAGTCGCAAATTCTTCTAATTTATCACCTGTCTTCCCAAGGGCTTTACCCTGCTCAATAAAGTACTCAAATGTAGACATGATGTCCAAAATGTGAGTACAGAACCTGAAATAATTAATTATCTTATTTCAATGTTAAATAGCAACAAGACTTAATAAAGTGCTTGTATAATCTCTATGTTGAACCCAATCTCTGTGGGAAACAGGAGTTGACACCAACTTGTATTATCAAATGTATAATAATATCACAAGTCACCTCTTAATTAACAGTGCACTACCCAAATCAGTGCATAATCATCAGTTATTTATCATAACTGCACTACAATAGTGCATAAGCAAAAAACACCAGTTTGTTATGATAAGTGCACTATAGACCAATAGTGCATGAGCATATATCAACAATAGTGAAAGCTAACTATGCAAGAACTATGTAAACAATAACAAGACAATGTAAACAATAACAAAGGTCATCAACAATGTAAACAATAACAAAGATCAAAGTCAATGTAAACAACAACAAAGATCAGAGTCAATGTAAACAATAACAAAGATCAGAGTCAATGTAAACAATAACAAAGATCAGAGTCAATGTAAACAATCAACAAAGATCAAACAATACGAAAACATTCGCATAAGTCAAATACACAAACAGCAAAACTAAAAAGAAATATGCGAAGATATGACTAACAAATGACGCTACAGTGTATACACAAAAATATACGTAAAGAACTGAATAATAGCAAAGGGGAGACCTACAAATACAAACAATCGAAATCGAAACTAAAAACACAAAGAAAGAGAGAGAAGAAAAAAGAAAAAAAATATATATATACAAGAAACAAAAATAAAGCACAACTCGTCACAACTAAACAGATATAGCAACGATTGTCGCTAGCAAATTTCACTGTAGGAAATTCGCACAGTCCCTAACGAAAACGCTAACAGTAGAACCTCTGTGACGTGGTATCTTCTACTGTAAGACTCCGCCCAACCGAGAAAACCCGCTGAAATATAAACATATAAATATACAAATAACAAATAACATATAACATATAAACATGTATCATGAAAACAATAGGAGAAAGTGTGAAAGTACAGAAGGCTCAGTTAGAACATAAGGGCACAGTTCACAAACAAAACAGGCCACTTAACTTCTATAAATCCAGCGTCAGCACGGTGCAGAACAGGATGTAATCAGCATTCTGAGGATAATGATCCAACGTTGATTAACTTCTGCTCCCATAAACAGCCATGACGAAGGAAATGAGCTTCTAATACTGCAACAGTTGTTACGGCACTTGACCTTCTGAATCTTCTAAATTGATTTAACCGGCACTTGACCTTCTGAACCCGCAACAGTACCCCTGAGACCGGAACAGTTGTTACGGCACTTGTCCTTCTTTTTTTACATAAACTTCAATATTGCCGAGCAGCGCCGGGTAGTTTCAAAATCAGCAACTGTCAGAAAATCCGGATACTTTCAATAAAATTTCTTGTAAGGTGGTAGTTGATGCTGTAGTTGTATCTAGTATGATGATGATGTCTGGGTTTGCTGACCCCCTTGATAGCTGGAATCAGAGTGAACCAACCTATGGCCACCAAAAATGATATGGTGCGCCAAAATATCAGATGATAGAACCAGCTCTGGCCACCAAAAATGATAAGGGTGGATTTGTGCTGAAGTGGTAACTTGCCACCCTTATCGACACCTGGTGTTAAAGTGTAAGATGTAGGTGTCTTCTCTGATTTAGGATGTTGCTGTGTATGTGGTAGTGGAACAGTTCAATGGGTTATCACACAGGCAACATGACGTGTAGAGTCATAGAAAGGGTAACTTCGTTGTATAAGTTTCTTTCATTTATTGCACGCCACAAAACAGTCATGATACTTATGACATCAACATGGTTAACGAGTTCAGCAAGATGATATGGCACATTGAAAACAATTTCTGTAGTCAGCAATGATAGCTGTTGTATATATGCGTCATAAGACATCACAGTTCAATAGATTCAGAAATTCATCAATCATCGAGTGCTAGTTCGTGAAGCTGTATAAATAATAATAATTTCTATAACTTCTGCAACAGTGTCAGCTACAGATCTTCAATGTTCATAAACAATAATAAATGCTCCCATTCTGATGCTAGCAGATCAGTTGTATACAATAAGTCCGTTCACTGTCTGCACGTGAATAGCATACATGGGCTACAGGTCAGCTCGACCTTTATAATGTTCCTAAGTCTAACCATCTGACTTGGACGTGATCTCTGATATAACGAATCCTGGAACACAGACAACAGTCTTGTTGGTCTAGAGCGACCCATATATATTTAACTAGTTCAGGTATACAGATACCGGTGACTTAATCCTAGTCAAAGTACCTCTCCATTTTGCATCACACAGGCGAGCAAATAGGCGACAAAATGACGAACCTCTAGACGATAGCATAAAGTTCGATACAAGAGGAATTACCTTATTTCGGAAAATCAACCATGAACATATGCCTCCAGGCAGGCTGCATAATACTGGGAAATAGTCTAGTTAGCTAACTAACTCACTAAGACACTGTATTTCCCTCAGAGAATCACAAGACGCAGTTGCGTCTGCTCGCTTCTTAAACCATTTCTAAACTCCCCCAACTGGGCGGAACACACAGAACGAACTCCCGGTTTGACATGCGCAGAACGACAATCTCTGAGTTGCCGTTCACAATAAGACGATTCGAAGAACATTCGAGATAAAAGTCTTACACAGTCGCGCCTTTTATGGTCATGAAAAGAAGCGTTAAGAAAGGTTTCAGACATCTACCATAGTTGACTGATACTACCAAATAAGGAGATGTGGTCACGCTTCGTTCAAGAAATTATAGACCGAACGTGTCTCTATACAAGAGAAGGCAACTCCTAACAAATTGTAGTTTCGATAACTCGGATTATGTCCCTTTGACCATAGAAAACATAATACACACTTCAGTCAAAAAATGATCATACATATGAAAAAATGTTTATACAAACGAAAAATAATAATGATCCGTGCGTAACAAGGGTATTGGCTGATTAATTGAGGATAACAAATGTGTAGGAGATGGCAAAAAAAGGGTCAAATATATGTAGAACAAGGTGTAAGGAAAAGACGTTGGTAGTGGATAGGACACGTACTGAGGAAATCATGGCATAGCACATCACGACAGTCACTGTTCTGATTTCCCCAGAGCAAAACAGTCAGACAAAGAAAAGTGGAGCCGACACACAAGAAAGACAAACAAAATAAAGAAGCAACCGTTAACAGATATCGCAAGACACGAACTCTTGACTTGATCCCGTCAAAGGCCCTGGTTCCACAGTTAATTGAGAAGAGATGGTTTGTCAGCTTGATTTAAAGAAGAAGAAGAAGAGAACATGTGTAGAAAGAAAATGCTAAGTAAATTCGAATAACACAGAATGAAATAATCTTATCTGAGGGAATACAATGGAGAAATTATCATCCATAGCCTTTTAAAATTTGGAAAACGGTAATTGATTTACGTCATTTTAAAATATCAGCCCCTTGTAGTTCTCGAAGGCTTCTGGGGAGATGAAGATTTAGCATGAATGGTGCTCCCTCTAGCACAACCTTTCTCAACCTTTTTACGCTGGAGGGACCCTTTAAATAATTTTCAGGTGAACCGTCCAATAATAATTGTAATTAATGCTAATAACAGCATGAAAATGTATTGACAGCGTTGTGTAGTAAAGCTCAAAAGAAAAAAGAAAAAACTATAGGCCAAAGCAATATGAATGAAAGCATAGCCTAAGACACAGTTTTATACAAGACTTTGGGAAAAAAAACATTTATTTTTTTTCTCCATAACGATATATCGCGGAACCTCTAGCGACCTCTCGCGGAACCCTAGAGTTCCACGAAACCCTGTATGAGAAACCCTGCTCTAGCATGTCGTAAGAGGAGACTAACTTGACGTTGTGCATGGCCCTGTGAACCTCACCATGTAAAACAACATACTACAGGAACCACTTCCGCAAGCGTACATGACTTCTTGGGACAAACTTTATGTAAGGGGAACAGTTGCAGTGAAGACTCTATGCTCAATGGGGAGCGAAATAGGAAATGAATGAACGAATGAAAAAATGTATCACAGGCGTCGGCTAAATGGTGCCCACATACGCTTTATTTATTTACTAGTGTAAAAGCCCGTCATAAGACGGGAATTAAATTCAAAAGTACCAATACCTAACGGCAATTTTACTTATTCAAAAGCATTTTAAAAAACCACTGTGCATCACCAAAGTATACGAACTACGTATACTTTGAACTACATAGCAGCAGCGAGGATCCCAATGTGTGTATACGGGATCACACATTCTATAAATATATTTTTGTGCACACCGTCATTTGCGCATTCTTCTTTGGTAAGTGTTACTATTTTCGGGAGAGTACCTATAAGGGAAACAATACAATTAATGTCTAACTTTCAACCAAAGTTGCATCCCATAGCGTTACGCACTGACAGAAAAAGCTGGGATTTTATATATGGATTGGTTGCAATTTTCCCTTTAATGAAATAATTAAATAAATCTGTCCACAGTAGCATTAAGTATTAACTTGTGTAGGCCGAGCGGTTGTCTGTTCGATCACATAATCTGTGTGGACATCTATGACTCAATATCATATCAATATGGTTAGTTATTATTTGAATGATTGGCTGGGTTCGAAGTGGCTCAGAAGTGTGGCGTCCGCCTCTCATTCTAGAGGTACCGGGTTCGCTCCCAGCACACGGAATATAACTGATGGACATTTTTTTTGGGTCAGAACCAGATGTTACGTTGGGTTTGAGTGCGTAAGAGAGATCGTTAGCTGTGCTGACACGACAAAGAATGTAGTGGGTGTCAAGGCAGTTAGTGAACTTCAATAAAGTTGAGAACGATCTTCGTGGCTGGGTCCACGAAACATGGCATATTTAATGTTGACAAAACGACAGTTCTTCGTTGAAATATATGCATGGGTAAAACATCATAAAGACATAGATCATCTCAGTCAGTTAGTCCATCTGTACACATGTCGCCGCTGTACTAGGAATGCCTTAGAACAGGTTATCATTCAAGTAATGTGGTGGAGAAAGTGACGATGCTTAAAATCGTATAGTAGACTTACTTCTACAATATCCACGGAACTTCTTCTTGAGTCCGGATTCATCATAAATAAAGTGGCGGCCTCCAACAAACAAAACTTGACAAAATACTTGAATTCTCGACCGAATCACGGGAGCTCATAAAACACATCTGATGAGGACGGAAGATTCTAACAGAAGACCTCGATTAACGGTCTGCATTAATAAGCGCAGCACCTAACACGTCATCATCACCTAGTGATGTAATATCTATATCGCGTTCATTTACAATTCATATAAGTGCATAAATACATCATGTTGTCCCCAGATAGAATTGTTACCGCGTATATTAAACTGCTAACAAAACTAAGTGTGGTCAACATGTAAAATACATTATAATCTCCTTTAACACCAGAGGTTCCTAATAATGTCATACTCCTCCCTGATCTCATGGGTAGTGAGATCGGGAGCCTATCGTTCTCGGATAAGGGCGAAAAATAGGAGGTCCTATGTGCACGTTAAAAATTCCTCGGCAGCTTGATATCGTAAAGAGTAGGTCATATGGCCGCTGCCCTGGCAAAATTAATAAAATTAAGAAGGTACCCACTAAAAAATATTTCTAGATTGTGAAATTCCTGTGTACACACATTGTGATCCCCGCTGGTGCTACGGAGTTCGTGCACTGTACTGAGATCCTCCTTGTGGGATCTAAGAGAGGAGATCAGTGCACTCATGGAGTTGTCCGTGTGCTGTCAAGGTGGTCCTTAAAACCAAACCTAACCATGATTGGCTAACTGTATCACGTCTAAGCACTGTTGTCTTAAATGCATGTGTGTCAAGAACCAGCATACTACAACGAAACGATCTTGGTTCTGGTAGAAAATATTTTTTAACTACATATTGCTACAGAAACCACGGCTGTAAGATCACGTGAATGTTATAATACGTTTCTCGACGATGGTACCAGCTACACAGGAGTCCCCACGTTCCATAAGGAGCAATCAAGAGAAATCAATAAATGACTGATATCTTTATACTTGGCAGATTGAATTCTTTTCTTGATTTTGATTATTTTTTTAACTAAATAAATCACTAAGAAGTATTAGTTTTCTGAGCTTGTTTAGTTAGTAAGAGTAATGCGGATGTTCTGTAAGAGGCCAGTGCGCAAAGAAAGCGTATTCCTCATGTTAGAACGAAGCAGTTCACTTTCTTTGGACATGTTATGAGAAGAAAAACGCTGGCGTATATCATGACACAGGGACGATTGAAGGAAAAAAAAACAGAGGGAGACAAAGAGAACAGATACCTGACAGTTTGACATCATGGCATGGGAAGAAGTCAACAACAGAATTGTTAAACAATAATGGAGACAGGAAGTTGTGGAGAGACATGATCGCTTATGCCACCAGTCATGGTACAAGAAGACGAAGAAGTAGAAGAAGTAGAAGAAGAAGTAGAAGAAGAAGAAATTATAAACTCTTCTTTCCTTGGTACATGATAGTTTAAAAAAAATTTTTTTTGTAATTACTGTTATTTGCAGGAGAAAGGAGAGACTGAAGAACTGGCGCTATGGCAGGAGATTGGAAGAAACTGGCAAGTAGTGCTTGTCCGCGGAATGTTCTTGTTTGCGGGACTGATCATGTTTATCATGATCGTCTGTTGCTGCTGCAACGTGTGCTGTCGCGTGTGTTGCCAGTCCCTTAAGGACAACTGTATCCCTTGTGGAGGCTTCTTGGACATTCTGACCTCATTCTACGAAGATCCAAGTAAGACAGTAAATAAATAAATAATTAACACATAAAGGTATGTTTCAGGCGCTCGTGAGAAATAAAGAAGCAGAAAACCAGATAACAGAAAAACAACAGAAGTGAGTGGCTTACCGGAGAATCGAACCCAGCACCTTCCGAACGGCACCGCCGCCTAGCTACATAAGGGAATCATACTATCCTCCCAGCCAACTAGCACCACAAACATATTGCTTCGGTGACAACATTTATATTTATGTTTATGCAGTGGTAATATTGTGAAACTGAAGTACATGACCGAAGACAACCTGGCGGAGAACAGTGGAGGCTGAGATGCAAAGCATGAACCAGAGTTGGGGCACGGCGCGAAGGATGGCCATCAATTGAGCAAAATGGGGACATTTTGTTGCTGCCCTACATGACGCCACTAGATGTGATGGCTACTGACTGCTTTGTCAGTCAGGGGCTAACGATCCAAGAAGAAGAACATAACACCAAGAAAGTAAACTGGCGAGGTGAAGTGAACAGTTCAACTAAAGATCATTAAAGTGGAGCTGATTTTTTTTTTTTTTTTTTTTTTTTTTTTTCGTACGCCCGCTAATACTCGAGGCGAAATCTCAGGTTATTATTTATGTCTAACCTGACATTGATTTTACGTGAGTATCCCTTTATTTCTTGTACAGAGACACGTGTCCCTCGCCATTCAGGCAAATACTCGCCGATTTCGGAGGTACCCATTGCAGCTGGGTCGGCTCAGGAGCCGCCAGTCCCTGGTCGACGACACTCCTTCAAATGTCCTCGCCAGGTCTCGAGTTAATCCAGTCCAAATCCCGGTCGACGAAAAATCCTCAAATGCCGTCGCCCGGGTTTGATCCTGTATCACCCGGTCGCCAGAGCGGTGTTCTAACCACTACTAGGGACAAGTTGAACTGAAATTGAAAAGAAGACGCTGACAGTAGACACGGCACATATTGAGGAAACCTGTTCATAGCATGACAAGGCCACCATGGTCGTGGAATCTCCAGGGTAAGAGAGGATTGGAGCACCGGGAAAAAACTGATGGAGAAGAGAGCTGGAGACATAATTGAAAGGAATTAGGAAGACACGAAAAGGCCTTTAGCTGATGACACAGGACAGAAGGACTAGGCATGAGTTTCTTTAAAGGCATGTGCTCCTTAGTGTCACAAAATGAATTAGATTATAGAGTGCTGTCTGATGTGTAGACACGACACTATATTGAGAAAGACTGAGACGATAGATTTGATGAAAATGACAGTGAATGTGGATGATGAGGCTTATAGCTTCGAGGGTGAGAACTGAGATTGACTCTCCCTCGCCATTCGTGACTTTGTTAATAGCTAAAGACTCACCCTCTCTGACTACCAACAAAGGAGATAAGTTTACACTGTAAGTCTACAGACACACTATACAGACAACTATATATATATATATATATATATATATATATATATATATATATATATATATATATATATATATATATATATATATATATATATATATATATATATATATATATATATATATATATATATATATATATATATATATATATATATATATATATATATATATATATATATATATATATATATATATATATATGTACCGTATAGTTAATAGAAAGACACTGATCCAATATACAATTATAGTATTATTAAGCAAATTCAAAATAATCAAATAACACAGACAAATAAATAACGTGCAAGTTTGCACAGACCTGGATAACACAAAAAACAATTAAATTTACAGACACTAGAAAATAACCACTTTCACTCCTTCGTTCACCCTGCTGGGGACAAAAATAGAATGATTAATGATTTTAACTACAGTCTAATTGGTGGGGCATCAACTGTAGCCCCCACTCTCTATTACACTAATATTAGTACTGTCACTGTTCTGCTGACACTGCTTCAAGACTGTCTACACAGCTTCCAAGCTCTTTAGGCGATTTACACGCCACAAAATAACACCACTGGACTGCTACAGTAGTAGACTTTTATTAAGCTATGGCTCAGAGGCTATCCTCTAAGGGTACTATGAGACTCTACTGGTCCCCGATATATTTCACTCTCTCTCTCTACTTTCCTCCTTGCTTCAGTGTCTCTCCGACACTCTCGACATCTGCCGAGGTGGCGTCTCCGTTACGCCCCTTCTCTCGTTTGTTATTTTCAGAACAAGGAATGGTGACATTGTCTCCTGGTTCTAACTACTGCGCTGATGACTTCTGAAATGATGACTCAGTACTTGACTTAGGCTGTAGAGGCTTCACTGTTGGCGAAACTTATTTCCCCTGGCCGGTTACCCCTCATTGGGTTCAGGGCCGTCGGTATTATTAAGACCGAATTTTAACCGACAACACCAGGCCACGTGCCTTTGGTTCGGTGTGTAGATTTGAGCTTAGAGCTCAGGATTTTTAAGAAATCCGTTCGCTGAAGACTACGTCGCTACCAATTTACTGCTCTCTCTTGTGCCAATGTAACCACCGCGTTACCAATGCTCTTTCGCCTCTGGCGCTGCCTCGACTCTTCTTCACCTGAGAAGACCGACTACCTTAGCCAGCTGTAACGCAAAAATGGCACCCCTAGCTGCGGGCCGTGAAAATTGCTGTGTACAAAAGAAATGCCACCAATGTACAACAACTTCTAATTTCTCTCATTTCTAACACATAACATGCAACCACCCAAACAAAGACCGCTCGACTCAACTATGCACAACGATACATAAATATTTCCTAACCACTGGTCAAACTACCATTTTCTTCAACACTGTCTGTCTAGGAAAGTCCAGACGCGCTGACCTAAATCTTTTGTTATGCACGTTGTGGGAGAGATATTATGATTAATAGATTTCAGATATCTATTCTTTATTCTCCACTTGTCTTTTACCTTTCTTTCGCTCCTTACCTTTCTTTCGCATACGCTAGATTGTTAGCAATTCAAACCTTTGTCATTTCCTTTCTAATTTAGGAACACATTTTATTGCGGTTAGCTAAGCTCTTTGATGAGAGATCGAATCGTGTTAATTCGTTCTCGACAGAGATAATAAGGAAGACCATTGTCTATCACTTTTCCCTGATCTGTTTGCCTATAAGTTAATTATTCACGGTGAAAGATTTGAGATCAAAGACGAGCTCGCTTATATTGCGTTTATGACCATAGTCTGCAGGCAGTAATAGGGTGATCTGGTAAGACGAGGAAATCTCGCACGAGTCGGGTCCATTACGTTACGTCGGATCTCAAATGAGTCCGTACGCAACAGAAAGAGTCTGGTTTCGGCACCGGTGCGAAGAAATTCGTTTGATTCGCAGAATGAGAAGGAAATATGTCTTGTAAATCTGGACGTAGGTGCTAAATGTATTAAGTCTGGGCTAATTTCTTTCTTTCCTATATTTAAACCCCAGCAGTTTAGACTTCATTCATTCAGACTCCGCAGTTTCTCTAGACAAGCTAGCTTCGATTCTAGATTACTTTATTAAGTAAAATCTCAGTTTGCGTTGGAGAATAGTCTTAAGTAGTTCTGTATGAGGTAAATATATATATTGACTAGTATTGTCGAGTGTTTATTGTTAGTTCGAATTATATCTTCACTAGATTTTTGTGCATAAGTGTTTTGCCAGTTAGGCCAGTCATTCTATTCTCTAAGGTTATTGTGTTACAGTGGATAGCAGAATAAATTATAATTTCTAGCTAAAAACTCATTCAGCTATAAATAAATTTAATTAAATTGCTAGTATCCAGTCAGAGAATATATTTAACTAACTAAGTAAATGCACTGATTCATCATTGAGTATTGACGGAATATGTACGTTTTTCTAATTCATGATGATTGATTTTTTGTAATGACTAGAGTTTATTTCACTGAGGTTTTAAACGATGAGACAAGCTCTAAGCTTATAGTTTCTGATTTAAGTTAAATAACCGAAGTGACTTTTACCTATTTACGCGAGGTAGGATAGGATTGTGAATACTGTTATGGTTAAGTATTTTGTATGTTTCTCGTCCTTTTATACAGTATTTGGGTCAAGCCCAAAATCTACCAGCGGTTTTTCAGTATATATGAGAATAACCTGGAAGAAACATTTTGTACTTAAATACGTGGGTTTCCAAGTTACAACCTGTCTGGCATTGTGTTTGCACCCAGAAGGAGACAGAGTACCCATCTCACGAACTTTAAGACTCAATAAAGTAACTGGGCCTAGCGACCCAGATTATATTTCTTCCCTAAATCTCATGTACATTCAGCCCCTGTGGCGAGAAAAAATTACAAACAGTAACATTTCCGACGTTTGACCAATTTTGGTGTGACCAATAATTTTATATTGAGAGGAGTTACCAACCTGTCATTTCCTAAGTACTGGAAACCTCGAGATTCTGACATTGTGAGCCCATTTAAAATTTCTTTCCTGAACTGATTCAAGTGACATAAACAGTAATCCTAAAATATAGTTGTAAAGTGAACGCTCCCCGGAACATTGGATGAAACCAGTATCTGCAGAGCTGGGGTTCTCTTTATCAAAAAGAACACGGATCCACTGTGTGTGTGTGTCCTAAAGTTTGCGCCTGAAGGTGCAAGACATCAAGTTTGTAGGTAGGAAAGAATGTCAGTGGCCACTGGTGAATGAACAGAGAGAAAGCAGGACTGAGTGATTCCCTTATGGTATAATGTATGCACCCACTGTGTGTTTTCTTTATGCAAGTTTGTTGATAAACGATGTTTTCCTCTTAGAATAGATTAATATATCAACTCTGTTCTTAACTGTAGAAGGAAATCCTAGACCAAAGCGTATATATCTGTGACTCTTTGGGGGCTATAACTTTTCTGCTAACGGGATCGTGGGCTCAACAGAGGGGGAAAGGATTACACCAATGGGTCTATTCTTTTAGTAATTCTGTAACCTATGTGTATTTATATGTGATTGATATTCAAATTTATGGTTGTGGTGAAATTCTTATGATAAATAAAATTTACATAAACTTATTTAAGTGTGTCGGTCAGCTCGTCTTAAAATATCTATATTCTATTGTTATAGTTTTCACGTCTGTGCGTCTAACTGTCGTCACTTATGTGTGTGTGTGTATGTGTGTGGTATATATATTACTATTTATATTCTAGTAGACTGTCTGACTAATCTAGATCTTTTGTAGAGATAGGCTGACCGAGAGAGATTTCTCGAGTGTCAGGGACAGACTCTATTATTTTCCACCATCTCACTCGTGAAAAATCTATTTCTATTATTATCTCCCACTGAGCTATCACCTGTTCTATTTCTATTCAGAAGGGACAAATCTATGTCTTAATTCCCCTATCACAAATCTACGACACACGTCTAGCCACCGGTATCAAAACATTTCAAACAAGAGGGAAACCTCCTGTATTTAATACTAGGCCTACTTTCATTTTACAGGCGGTCTCAGGCCCGTTCAATCGAATACACAATATAAACTAGGAAAGATGAGCTCCCGTCTCATTAATATTAATTACATCCCGCTATGTAATATAAATTCACTTATAAATTACATCTCTAGGTATATTAAATATAAATATATCCTCTAGAACTAATTAAATCCCATCTAGACCCGCTACTACTGACACAAAAGGTTATAATATAAACACCGTAGATAAATACCCGAATTCCTGTACTCTCAATAAGGTTAACTTCACCCCTTCTCCGGGCTCCCTTACCGAAATAATACTCAAGTAAATACAAGTACACCCGTGATTAAATTTTACACCAATACGCTCATATGTATAGTTAAGTGCACAACAAATTTACGTACACAATAAAATAACGTACACAACAACTCAGCGCATTTACACTGCAATCATTATAATTAAATCGAGGTTTAATACCGCCCACACAGAGCTATAATTAAAATGTTATTACTGTCACTGCCTGGACTGTTCAAAATAAGTGTGTACTGGTGCATTCATTCATCACAGTAACACACATAAGAATCATGGATCGTTGAACTACCGTTAACGTTTCATGAACAGTTTATTCACGTATCAACATAGACGACGACATAGACGAAATACAGCATAACGTACAAAGCATCGAGTAAATGAATTCATGAAGCTCCAACACCCCACAGAGCTCCATTACAGCGCACACCGGCGCACTTTTCATATAAGGTACACATTAACAATGTTCCTTAATAAACTGCATTCACCGCAGTTATAAATACGGCCTCATGCAGAAAGACTGCTCACATCGCAGTACTATTAAATTCATCAAAATACTGGCCTTCTCATGTTTTCTCAATAGAGCTCAATTATAGCATAATGGTGCACTTCTCATAGAAGATGACCATAACGATTTTCCTCAAAAGACTACATCTCCCCTTCTCAGCAAAGGCTGCTCCACGGCAGATGAATAATCATCGTCAGCGCTATCTCTTCTTAGAGCTCAATTATAGCATAGTGGTGCACTTCTCATAGAAGATGCACATCCACAATATTCCTCAAAGGACTGCGTACCCAGCAGTCTGCAGTAATATAGCCTGCACAATATATGGCCTCCTAATCTCCTTCACAAAAATGTCTATGGCCTACAAAGTAATGTCTTTAAATCTCAGACTCTCCATAGCGCCTAATTGTAGATTAGTGGTGCACTTCTCTTAGAACGTGCACAATAACAAAATCTCTCAAACGACTGCATCCACTGCAGTTATATATATCAAAGTAAATTCATCACATAATCTAACACATGAAGGAACATTCAATACAAGAAAGAATATTCAATACAGGAAAGAATATTCAATACAGGCCTGTTCAAAAGTCTCCACCGAGACACACATTGTGAAAAACCCTCTAGAGAAAACACCCAGGGTTGACTACCACAGTCAAACCCTTAGAACACACTCCAAACCACTAGGCTTGACCGCATCGGTCCACACCCAGAAAAAAGACTGCGCAGCGGTCACAAATCTCCCGCTTAAACAGTCACGAGACTTCGCTATTCAACACAGCTCAGTCCCTTCACAGACTAGCCGTGAGCTATTCACAGCTGTACAATACAGAAAAGCTTCATCTCCCCACTCGAAATGAATAGCGCTCACAACGCTCTTTTTTTCTGACTTACAAGACTTCTCGAACATACGAGGAAATTTCTTTAAGAATTCAGTCATCTAATAAATAAACACGTGCCACAAGCGACGCAACTCTAAATTCACTCTGACAAACTTAGCATGCTAAGGATCACTTCCCTTTTGACCTTAACATACTATCACACAACCCGGAGAAAAAATGATTTATCATTTTTTTGAAAAAAGTACATCCACGAAAAATGAGGGGTCCGATAAGTTCTAATATACGCTTATAAAAATATATAATGTTAAGGGCATAATAATACATCGACAAAAAATATAGGTAAGTGTACAATACCAAATTATACAAAATAATCAGCTAAGTACACCGAAATAATTGGTTTCAAACAAATTAAGTATGTTTACTGTAGACCAAGCAGGATACAATAAATAGAAAGTAACAGACAAGATCAAGCTAAAGAAGCATGATCAATACTGAAATCAGCAATGAAACCAAACAGAAAAAGAAATCAATAATCAAACAGTAGCAATCAAGTTAACCAACTTCTTACATCAAACTGACATAAATCGCTACATCATTCCAAGCCATATAATTAACGTCACAATACAAAAGAAGGAAGTATAAGAAGTGAACATATACAAATAGAATTAAGTGACACCTAGATGAAACAAAGAAGCATCACCAAAGTATAAACCGCTACTGAAAAAATCACAGAGAAAAAATTGAATGAAACAAAGAACAATACGTAAAGGAAGAAGGAAATTCAAGAAATGAATGTATAGACAGATGGCAATAATACACCTTAATAACTATTTAGAAAAACAATGTATTGTATAAAAATACAATCATGACCGAAAATCATACAATAACGAGGTGAAGTATATATATAAATATACCATAACACAAAAGCAAGCTATAATAAATAACGCATAATAAATGATTTAACCAAATTACAAAACTTATTCATAACTAAAATGAATTATCACAGACATCACACAAAAAAGTGCGATATGTAAAAAAAAATAATTATCACAATCTCAAAAAAAAAAATTATCAATATATTTTCTTTTTTTTTATCTTTTTTTAAAACTAGAAATATCAACATAAATTATTACACCTAGTTAAGCGCTAGGCACAAACAATATAACACTTTCAAAAACAAATACATTTCCCACAAAAAATACAATACAAAAAATTTTCTAACCGTTAAGTTAAATAAAAATAGTATTTTAAATTTTTATAAGTTTCAACCTGCAATTAATAAATCATAAGTGAAATGAGCTTTAAACAAAATGTGTGACATAAAAAATATTCCTATCTCTAAGTAGACACAAATAAGCACCTATAAAAAACCCACTATTAACTCCATACCAATTTGCAAATATAAACATAACATCCTATAAGAACAAGTGTTTAAGTCAGACTTCTAAATTCTTCAAACAAACAACAGTATCTGCTATTTCTGATAATTCAACATATACAGTTTAGTCCCAAAATACCATTTCACAACCCAACAATTACTTCATATAACCTATGTATATAGAAATATATTAACTAAACATGGAGTCAGATACGAAAAAGAAAAAATAAATTTAGTAACCAAAAAATTCTCTGAAAGCGACTAACGCATATTACTAGCTAATGAGTTTGTGCTTAGGGCTGGCAATCTCATCATGTACAAAACTATCCTAATAATTACTGCTGCAAAATCATATCAATGTTTAGATGAATCAGCTATCATAGCTCCAAACTTGACAACAGAGCACGTATGGACAATAATAATATGATCTAAGTGGAATAGTCTTCAGACTAGTGTATGTAAATACCAAAAAATCCACTATATCATTTCAAAAATTAAAGATACGTCACTACAAAATGAAATGTTACAATTCATTGCAATGATAATACGTACAATGTTTATCCACAATACAATTATGTAAACAATAACATGGAGTACAAATAATGCATAAATATGGACATACACGATATCCAATACCACATTATACAATGCAATCATATTATACTATACAATAATACATTATCCTTAAAAAAAAATTAAGTATAAGAACCACTATAACAATCTTGAACCAACTCCTAAAGGAAAAAAAATTAATAGGGCACAACTCCGGCTTCCTTGATAGTATCCTATAAACTGCACGGGGTAACGTCATACAATACTGGGTCAACAGGCTGGCTGGGCTGCGCTTGATTGGGCACACGGTCGTAAGGTGACCTACATTCCTCTCACCGCCAATAATAACATCGGAGTGATGATTCTTAACGCAAAGCTGAATGCTGTCAGAAATACAAATGATAATTCCTATTTTAATCAACTGTGAGATGTATTAAGGTAAACGGAGAAGTAACTACACAATTACCTAACACTTGTGGCAGTGAAAAAACGTCTGGTCTCTATATGATGCCATCAACTCTTCCCACATCACATAGTATATCACACAGAAGGCTAGGAACAACCTGACCGAAAATGAAGGTCATCACAGCAGAGCTGAAATAAAGTTATGCACTCACAAAACGAGATACCTTCTCGAAATTAAAACATTACAAACAGTTGCATTTTGTGACCTTATTACTTATTGTTACTTTGCTTACTACCAATGACTTTGGGCTTTTATTGCGCAAAGTTAACCTGGTTATGTGTAGTAACATTTGGGGAGTTATCTCTATTGCTATAGCTATCTCCTCCATTGTGACAATTATTATGCCTAGAGCTGCAGTTAGCATTGTTATGCTTAACATGTCTCCTTCGATAGAAATATCTAGTAAATGAATCTATTTGACTCCTAGAACAATTACTATCAAATTGGTAATCTTTAATGTAATTATTTCTATCATAATTTCCCAACTTTTCAGAATCAAAATTTTGAGATTTGTTAGACTATCTCTGGTTTCTTGGAGAGGAAAAACTACCATTTAATGGGCTTCCTTGGTACTGTCTAACATTATGGTTATCTCTTTTACCTAAACTGTTTTTATTCTTTTCTGGAGCAACATGCTTAACAAATTGACCAGTACTAGGTGTTACGACATGGTTTTTAACAATGTCGTCTGCTACATTGTGAGCACTTGTAGGATTGCACATTGGATGCTTGAGATGTTTGTTAAAGGACAGAATGGTTTTCACGCTTCACGGTATTTAGTGAACGCGAAGTATATAGTAACTTGATGACGTGTCAAGATTGTTATGGTCCCGCTTGACTACAAGTCACGGTAACCCACTTTTGATATAAGCTCCGAGCGAGACGGACGCAATTCTGTTCAACTCCCAAATTATTGATAGTGCAAGTATTCTCGTTATAAAAATGTTGGCTATAGGGTCAGGCCTAATTATATGCGAGGTAAGGACGGTTAAAGAGAAAACCCAGGAATTATTGAAGTCCAAAATACGGGAGTATTTTTGATCATGTGTTTATGATCTATAGTTGCAGACGGGCGAGTCTCATTTTCGGTTACTGCCTTGGCGTAACGCGTATACACAGCTCACCACGTTCTGACGACGATTAATTATCGTTCTATAATTGTGGACTGGACTTGCACTGAGTGGAAATGATTTATATCAATGAATATATTAACAATGCCATAATATATGATGTCTTCGTGATTTTTCATGTAATAAATTTGTCAGATGGACTCAAAAGAGAATTGGGATTATCAACCGATTTGATTGATTGATCCTCAAGTTGGCGGAACTTATTAACGCATTATGTTTTCATCCTATGATTCTGTTTAAGCACGATACTGCTCTTCAAAGAACAATAATATTGATGAACTTGTAAACTGGGTTCATAAGGGAAAAACCAAACGATGACACTCAATTTATTAATCAAATACCCTGCTCAAATAAGACACATCTTCAGCCGAGGATATACCCACACGCCCGTAACAGGGGTGTAACAAAGTGGCGGCCAGTGTGGTTGCTGAAGAATTAAAATTACATCATTCACATATCAAGAACTGTATTTTCAAATTTCCTTTCGATCGAACGGCATAAATATTGCAAGGTCAAGACACATGCGCACTACGTACGACTATGACGTCATAACCCATAACCCTGCAAAATGGACTTTCAACCAGCCGTTAAATGTCAAGCGCAAAACAATGTTCAAATTCAACCCGATGAACAGTTATTCAGGTCAATTCACTCCGACGATGTCCAACATGAATGATCCATACATCTATGCCTGGATGTTGGTGTATGCCAGCGTCGTGCGGACTATGGAATTCGCCTTTTAAAGATAAGTAATATTTAGGCCCATAGGCAGTTCTGTGTCCAGTGTCTATTGCAGGCATGTTTTTCTTTCAATGTTAACTGGTTTATAATGTGGTGTCTATGTTTATTTAGCGGGCAGGTTGGCTGGGAATTCTAGATATGTCTACAATGTCGCTTCGCAGACCGTAGAATCTAGAATCGTTCGATAGGAAACAGTTTGACTATCTTCGGCTGACGAAGAATCCGCTAACGGCTGCGGCAGACTTTTTTCGTCCCCTAATTCAGTCGAATGTTATTTGCTAGCTGTAAGGTTACGTGATACGTGTTGTATTTTCTTTGTACTAAGTCTTATTTTTATTCAGTTTTGTCATTTGTTCGTGCTATCAATTGTTAATTCTAACCTGACTATTTTTTATTTATGAATATATATTTTAACGTTTGTCTATGAGTCCATGTGTGACGTCATAGTTTTTAGATTCCGTGCTTCGACCTACTTCCTTCGTTTCATCACTTCCTGTAGTTTTATTCAATTGTTAGATTCATTTTAATGTTGGTAATTCGACTTGTCTTGTTAAAATTGTATTGTCAAACTCTTTAGTTAATAATTGTAAATGTTCTTCATTAATAACCTTAATATTATTATAAGATAAATATATAATACATAATATACCACTTATAGGTGATTAATTTGAAAATATTTGATACAGTAAATATTTTCTGGGTGTTTTTTCTAGTGGTGCAGGTAGCAACAATTTTTTCTGCCTCAGTATGGCATAATATGATAAGATATTGAATAAAAGTAACTTTTATTTTATAATTGACTTGTAGGTCACACTATAAGTAGATGATAGACTAAGGGAGTTAAAGTACAATGAATATGTTAAGCATATGAATGGATAATTAGGTGACGGGGCTAGTTACATTACCTTATTCACCATTGGGGTATATATAATTGAGTATATCAATATTGGAGATTTATATAATTGACTGACTAAGGAATATTATAATTGGTTATATTGCGTTATTGCACATACATATAATAAGTTAATTTACTCAGGGAGTCATATATATATATATATATATATATATATATATATATATATATATATATATATATATATATATATATATATATATATATATATATATATATATATATATATATATATATATATATATATATATATATATATATATATATATATATACTATTTATATTTTTGAACATTTTCATGAAGAGGGAGATAGATTGGGTTTAATTGGTGCAAGCTGTGAGGAATATGCCATAGAACATTTCTTAACTCAAATGAGCCATGATCTTGAGGAGTTTGCTTGGAGTGGATGTAGATATGCCCCTTCACAGAAGAAAGCAGTGAGACTCTATAAACTATTATCCACTATTTTTTATGATGAAGGTAAAATGACTACTCAGGAAGGTAGTAGTATTGAGTTGAATGAGTTGAAGGAAAATATAACGAGGCATAAGGATAGAGAGATTGCCCTTACTAATGAGCTGATACAGCAAAAAGGTGAATATGAGAAGAAGCTGTCAGCAATGGATTTTAAAATTACTGGGTCGAATAATCAGGTGTCGGGGTTGATAGTAGATCTTACTAAATGTCGTAGTCAGAAGAAAGAATTAGAAGCCTCATTAGAATCCACCATGGAAAAAAATAAAGCTTTGGAGTCTGAGGTTAAGAAACTTGCATTGAAAATTTCACAAGATAATGCCTCATCTTACCAAAGAAAACTTCATGCAAAGTGTGCACACATTCAGTCGTTGTTATCTGAGGTTGAGCGACTGAAATCACTTGATCAGACAAATGTAGCTTTAAAACTAGAAACTATCACACAATGTGTTAAGATTCAAGAGCTTACTTCAGAAGTAGCTCGATTGCAGCCAAATGTGTTGGTAGAACAAAAGAAGAAATTAAAGAAAATAGCACGACAGAGGAGAGCAAAGGTAGAAAAAAACATAGAAAAGAGAGTACATATAGAGACTCAGTCTCATGCTGCGCAACTTAAGGACTTGAGGTTGGAAGTGAGTCAATCGAAGTTAACTCAGAACGAAGAGATGGTAACTCATGATGATGAACATCCACATGTTCAACACGAAAGTAAGTATGAGGACCAATTAGCTACATCAAAATCATTACTGCAGGGTGAGGTAAATGAAAATATTGAATTAAAACAAATGCAGGTCAAGCAAAGTGAGGAAATCTCACAGTTAAATGGTGAAATTATTAATTTAAAAAAAAGGGTTGATGGTCTGCTGGATACGATATTGGAGAACAAGATATTGTCCAAAAACAGGTATGATAGACCTATGGTACGACATGCCTCATGTAGTAAGGGTGATACTAAGGTATCAACACACCCAGCGAAAATTATCAAATCATTTCGAGGCAAGTACACCTTCCCTCGACATAAGAATAATGCCAATTCAGAAAATAAATGTTGGCGACAGGATCAGATTACAACTGATCCTAAGAAAACTGTTGCCGTTGTCAACATTGACAAGGACGTTACGAAGAAGAGTAATATGTTGGAAAATAATGTTGGAGTTAAGAGTGATAGGAAGACACTCAATAAAATTAATACCAGCACAATGAAACAAAAGAATGTATGTAGGTCTCCTGATCCGTCGACGACTACAGGTTCTACAAATGTACTATTACAGGATAAGGTTCATCTTACTCAGGTTCAACATAACAATACAGTCTATAGATAGAATTATACTTACGGGAAGGACATACATTGCAAGGTACCTCATGCAACTAAGGTTGCACATAAATCATTTTCCCGTGTTAGTGATAATGATACTACATATATTGGGAAAAATGCATATTCTCGCACGGTATTAGTACATAATCTGCCACGAGGTACTACATGGCAGGAACTTGGTAATTTTTTTTCAGTATATGGCAAACGTTAAGTTTGTTCGCCTTCTGCCATCATTCAATGGTCAGAAAAGTAAGGCGTTGGTTACCTTATGTAACAATAGGGATGCTCGTATGGTTGTCGAGCGTGATAATGGGGTATGGTTGCATCACCATTCTCTCCGTTTACACATGGTTTCTGATTCTGCTTCACGCAGATATTAGGATTAGTTATCACATTCTTTGATGACTAAGCCTACGCAGTCATCAGTTATTCTCTCTCATAGTCATCTATTTTCATCTATATAGATGGGGTATCGACTTTTCTTGTTGTACACATGTTTTCTGTCTTTATTTGTTTTACCATGCCAACGATAGACAGTAATATCGTTGATTGTTCTACTCATGTTCAGCCAATGCAGCATGAGCTAGTATCTTGTCTTCCCTCTTGAGGAAAGACATGCCTACGAAGATCACGGGGAATACAGACTGCAACAAAATTTCTAATTGAATTTTGTCAATTTCTTCCAGGCAACCTATTTTAATGTTGCCAGATATGAATTAAATTTACTATTCATTCGTCAGATGCAGGCAATTTGTACTCAAGTATTGGTCTCCTTCATGACCAAATTTACGGAAACTGGTTCAAGATCGAAGAACAGGGCGACTGACTCATTGTTTCTTCACCTATTATCAACATCATACGACTTACTACGTTTCCAGTGTAGTATTCTTCAAGAATGTACGATTCCGTATTTCAAGTCTTCAGTATATCAAACGTTTCGTGATATCGAGGTTACGAAAATGTGATGGGAGACTCACCGTCGCGACTTCCATCAGATTAAAGTGATAACTAACAACTCAACGAACATAAAGGAAATGGATATTCAAGTTTTGTTTCGTTCAGATTCATAACAAGACTTACGTTTTACGCATAAGGAGCTACGAAGTTACGTTCCTTACGGAAATTTGCAAATTTCGATCCAACTCTTGATAGTCAAACAATATAATTGATTGAAAACATTACGATAGATAACATATATTCATGGAACGATCTCATCTTCAATCAAATTTCACGGTACTTGGCTCGGTCTTCATACTTCGCCGAAGCAATCAGAGATGGTCTACAAATCTATAATCGATTAAACTTTAACGTTTAACTTATAACGTTACGTGACATGCATTTATATTGGATCGGTGAATTTCAAGAACATCGATTGTGGAACTAATTTTCGGTTTTTATGGAACAAACTATAGTTCACACACTGGAAGGAACTTATAACACTGGCTAACAAAAAAATTTTTTTTTTCTTTCTCTAACATTTCTATGCTTTTCTGGTCAATTTTAATGCGCTGTTTTTATATCTGCAAACCGTTTTTCTCTATCAGGTCGGGATCTCTAGAAATACGCAATTGAAGTTTTTTAACAACGCATACAGTATTACAACATCATTCGTACAAGAAGTATAACAGTTATGTAGGCTTGAATTTCTTTGCAGTCGACTTTCGTCGGTGAATGGCATGTGGTACATCGCGATGAAGCATCCAACAATAATCGGCAAGCATGGTCACACTCCACCGTCCTTGATAACGTGACTCCATTACGGCGATATCTTGATGGAATCGTTCTCCATGTTCATCGCTGACTTCGCCAAGGTTGTCAGGGAAAAAGTCAAGATGCGAATCGAGCAAATGGATTTTGAGGGACATGTTATAGCCCATAATTCTGTATGCTTCTGTGCACTGCTTAACAATATGCAAATAGTCGACAGATTTGTGATTTCCCAGAAAGTTATCGACGCTCGATTTGAATGCAATCCATGCGCGAAGTTCACTACCATGTAACAAGTTCTCGAATTGTTTGTCTGCAATAACTTTCCTAATCTGAGGTCTGTCACTGTCTTTTTCTCTGGTTGAGGTGATCATTTGCATAAGGCAGCATACATGTTGTTAAATGTGTAGTACTTGTAATGATGAGCTGAGTGTGGGTGCAAGTGAAGGCGCGAATGTGTTTAGGCTCGTATATGTTGTGTCATGCAACCCATACACTCACATGCAGTAGTCAAAAATGCTTGGACACTGCAGGCACGTTTCAAAACATTTATTGACGATAACACACACAGTAGCATCAACAGGTACAGTCAGTGTAAACCAGGTCATGCTGAACGGAAATCGTTAGGTATACATCAGGCATTCAAAAGGCTGGTAAACATTTGAATATTCATGCATGGTCAATGGCAATGTTCTTCAATAATGACAGTTCGTAGCGCCGCCTTGGTATCTCTGACTAAACGTGTCAGATACCTTAGTCACTTTTACATACAGGTACAACTTGGCTTCCCCGCCAATTGCACATTATCAGGCTGTAATATATTAGCCTTAACACAGGCCTCGTTATGGCGTCATCTGTGTACTTCTTCTAAGCTGGTTAACATCAACCCTGCAGTAATGCTTATGTAGATATAAATATACCGCCAATCTGCGGTTTCAACAATATAACTTCGTCACTGGACTTCTGTTCGTTTAAAGACAAATAGTCTTACATAGCTATCTTGAGCATAACGTACAAGTTCTGTAATGTAGGACCGGTGAGCTGTAGTTCACAGACTAGGTAATCCTTTAACATGTTCTGCCACCGAAAGCGTAATAATGAAAAAGGTCGGTATTACCTGGAACCGAATCCTCAGAACACAATAAGTAACTGTGTCGCCATTCCGACGCACAGAGATTCACTGGGGAGACCTGCCAACGCAGTCACTTCGAAGATTTGCCCCGAAAACACAATGGACCTACACGTCCTCAGAAGCCAGAACTTCACAACTCAACAAGACGGAAGTCTCATTTCGCGCTCTCCAGTGCGCATCGCATATAGCCCAGAACTGTATTACCTTTGACCCAAAAGGTCAAACACAATGAACGAACAAACAAGGGAAAACAACCCCTAATCAACCTGACATCGCAAGGTAAAGACACACTTATTCTTATGAAAAAACATAAGCAAATAACTTGACATATGACTCCATCGAAAATGACAGCAACAAGGTCCTAAAAAGATACCTTCATTTATCTTTGCATCGCTAACTTGCGGAAACTTTTCTCGAAGATAAGTGAAAGCTTTGCTCGTTTTATCTAACGCTTTTACGAAATTCTTCATGAGCCTCAACGTTATATGTAACGGTGGTAAAATGATGCTGTCTGTGTTAACTAATGGCTCGTGTATTACATTTTTATGCCCGAGCTGCATACGATCCCTGATAGGCCACACCTTTCTTGCATAATGTTCCTGTCTGTTGCGGCTGTCCCATTCACATAGAAAGCAACAAAATTTAGTATACCCAGTCTGCATGCCCGTGAGAATTGCAATGACCTTTAGGTCTCCACAAATCCGCCATTGGTAGTCATTGTACTTTATTTTTGCCAAAAGTATAGCCATATTGTCATAAGTTTCTTTCATATGAACAGAGTAGGCGACTGGAATTGATGAAAATAAATTTCCGTTATGCAATAACACGGCTTTTAGACTAGTCTTGGAAGAGTCGATGAAAAGTCGCCATGCGTTGACTATGTGCTCATGACCGAGGTGCACCATTAGGCCGTTTACATCTTTGCAATAGCAAATTTCATCATCCATCTCAAAGTATTGAACTCTCTGTGTCTATGACGAAATTTAGATATCGGAGTATTGGGCACTAAAAGATTCCATTCTTTGAGTCGCGAACCGAGTAATTCCGCTTGTCCTTTGGTAAGAGCGAGATCACTTATTAGATCTGAAAGTTCTGAATGGTTAATCAAGTGAACACCATCATTCACCGGTGTATAATCCGAGTCATAATTAATTTCTAAAGCAGGTAAACTATCACTTTCTGATGGTTCATTCACGTCCAACGGATATTGTTCTGGTGGAACTGGGATCGGACACGTGATTGGATCATGTGGCACTGGTTTCGAAACCGATTCAATATTTGGATAAACCACAGACTTTCTAGTTTTAAAAGTGAAACCATGGATATTTGTCAAGCAGAAATAACAATCAGTAGCGGGATTTGTCGGTTCACGCCATATTACTGGCACTCCAAAAGGCATCGACTTATGCTTCGGCGATTTTCGTAACCAACCTGCCAATGTACCTCGTATTTGCACAAGTCGAACAAACTGCACCTGGCTTCCAAGTTTTATTTGCATCATCAACTTTCGAATCGAAATAAAGTTCATATGCTTTCTTTAGTAATGGTGTAAATTTTTTTTCTGGTGAACACGATCGGTAAAATATCCGCACACTTAATAGAACAGATCAGCCGAATTTCTACAACTTCTAGAAGCCATATTTCGCTCAGAATTATTTCAAAATACAGTAACTATATGAAAAATAGCGTAACATATGTCATGCATCTTTTAGCAGTATAAAAAGTAGAATTATTTTGCGTTTGATTAATTTTTAATAAGTTATGTAGTAAAAATGAAAGGAGCAAATAACGGTTTCCCAAAAATATATTTATTCACAAATATCTTAAGAACCCGATGTGATAGAGATAAACGGATTTCAGATTTTAAATCAGCGCAAAAACTGACCTAAGAACACTTATTCTTATATAAGAAAGAAAAATGTTGTTTGTCAGTGTAATATAAATTTCATTACTTTTGAATTGAATGAAATAAAAGACAGTGTGAAAAAAATATAAGGATATAAAAAAAAAATATAAAACAAAATATGATCACACAGGTCATTGTAATCAGTACTACAGTGATATAATTAGTTACGATTAATGTAGTTAATTAATTATGTGAATTTGATTATGATATAACACGATATATTTTCTTTTTTTAACTGATACATTCATTTAATTACATAGATAATTCCTTACACATCTATTTGAGTTTAATCTTATTACTGTCTTACTACTTAACTAACATTTATTCTCTATCGTACTTTTCTTTATTTTTCTTTACTTCCTTCACTTTAATACAATACTTTGATTTATTTACTTATAATTTCACTCCATTACCTACTACACATATTAAATTAATTAATTAGTTAATTTTACATTTAGTTAGTATATTCTATTATACTACACCTACTTTAGATTACATAGATGCTTAGTTACTATCCTTTCTGACAGTTGACTTCTTCTTTAGTTAACTTAAAATTATTTTCATTTATTATATGACATGTATTATATGATAGGTACTATGTTGGCATGACTTAAGACATTGTTCCGAGCAGAACATCGTGAGCCATATATCATATTATTAAAATTATATGATAATTATCTTGATAATTCATAAAAAAATCTATAGAATAGATTTTTTTTCCCCCGTCGGGCAGGGTATGTTACGACATGGTTTTTAACAATGTCGTCTGCTACATTGTGAGCACTTGTAGGATTGCACATTGGATGCTTGAGATGTTTGTTAAAGGACAGAATGGTTTTCACGCTTCACGGTATTTAGTGAACGCGAAGTATATAGTAACTTGATGACGTGTCAAGATTGTTATGGTCCCGCTTGACTACAAGTCACGGTAACCCACTTTTGATATAAGCTCCGAGCGAGACGGACGCAATTCTGTTCAACTCCCAAATTATTGATAGTGCAAGTATTCTCGTTATAAAAATGTTGGCTATAGGGTCAGGCCTAATTATATGCGAGGTAAGGACGGTTAAAGAGAAAACCCAGGAATTATTGAAGTCCAAAATACGGGAGTATTTTTGATCATGTGTTTATGATCTATAGTTGCAGACGGGCGAGTCTCATTTTCGGTTACTGCCTTGGCGTAACGCGTATACACAGCTCACCACGTTCTGATGACGATTAATTATCGTTCTATAATTGTGGACTGGACTTGCACTGAGTGGAAATGATTTATATCAATGAATATATTAACAATGCCATAATATATGATGTCTTCGTGATTTTTCATGTAATAAATTTGTCAGATGGACTCAAAAGAGAATTGGGATTATCAACTGATTTGATTGATTGATCCTCAAGTTGGCGGAACTTATTAACGCATTATGTTTTCATCCTATGATTCTGTTTAAGCACGATACTGCTCTTCAAAGAACAATAATATTGATGAACTTGTAAACAGGGTTCATAAGAAAAAAACCAAACGATGACACTCAATTTATTAATCAAATACCCTGCTCAAATAAGACACATCTTCAGCCGAGGATATACCCACATGCCTGTAACAGGGGTGTAACACTAGGGATAACAGAATCCTTATAGTTATCAACATAATGTGGATTATTTTGGAAATAAGTAACACTAGATTTATTCCCCGATATCAATTTATTAACATTTCCAACAGTAAACACTTGGTTAACCTTAGGAGTTTTGTCCTGCAATTTCTCCCTTTTCTTTTCGTTATTAACAGTACTGGCTGTTAAACTAGAAGTATATTTGCTAGCCTGACGCCAAGAGTCAGCATTATTAACAGCAATAGTATGTGGGAAATTGTATTTGCCACGTAAGGATTTACGTCCCCCATGTCTGATTTTCGCATCAGCAAAGAGTGTATAGGGGAGACTCTAAAACAACATCCACTAAACCATCCACCCTTCTTCTTAGTTCAGTAATTTCAGCAATATTAAGAGAGATATTCTCGCTTAGTTTCTTATTTAAGTTATCACATGTCATAACTTTGCATCTCTCTTCTGTCAGTAACTTCTCAATCTTAATCATTTTTTTTTCTGCACCGTCAACTCTTCTAATCTCTCCCTATCATCCTTTTCTTTATTAGCCCTCAACTGCTCCAAGTCCATCTGAAGTTCCTCAGTGTCACTATCATGGCTATCTACAAGCTCATGACTCTTCTCGGGAGATACTAAATACTTTTCTTTAAGTCGGTGACTAACAATAACATTGTCACTTAATAAATCAGTAAGTGTTTCATTACATAAGTCTTCACATTTCTTGGCCTGAACTTTTAATTTCTCATATATATCTGTCTTTTCTTGCACTTCTGGAGTGAGATTACCTATTACGCTATTCTTATGTTCTATCTGAACTTCCAAGTCCTTTACTCTACTGCATTCTGAGTCTAATGCTTTTTTCATACTAGAAAGCTCCAAGTTTGATTTATGCAAATCACTTGTGAGTTTAGACACTGTTTCTTGTAATTTATTCTTTTCAGCAATATCCTGCAAAAAATTTGCCTTTTCCTGCAGAGCGATCTGTTTGTTTTTCTTCATTCGATCCTTATTTCTTAATTCCTTTTTGTTATCCTGCATGTTGTTGCAGATTATATTATGTAAAACCTTATGCATAAAATTGTGTCTAGCCTGAGTATAACTGCACACAAGTGGACGCAGGTAATCTAACACATTCGCCAAATCTCTTGCCATGATCAATTGAGGACCTGACCAAAAGTTATCGTTAGCAAAAGCCGACAAGGCTTCTATCGCATTAAACAAAAAACCATCCAGCACGTATTTCTCAAGTGCTGGGCCTTGTAATCCATCACGATATTTACCTACTTCAAATAAATAATCCAATACAGGCGTCATATCATCTGGATCCATATCACAATCCATGGTGATTCAATCACTGAGTGTACTAGATGTATTGAACACTTATAATTATTACAAGTTTATGTCAATATGTGGTATAAACTTTTCAATCAAGATAAGGTACGTCAGTATTATGTCACATGAGCAACAATCAATTATGCACTAAATCTTATAATACAACACTATCAACATGAAGTACTCAATAGAACAAATAATAATAATAACGGGAAGGCCTGACAACATACATAGAAAGACACAGTTTTCCACAAGAAAAAACCACTTATCTTGTAAATAGAAAACAGTATCGTCTTTTCCCTCTACAAGCGATGGGCATCAGATAACACCAGCAAACTCCCATGTTGAAAGATACAGGAACAGGTACACAATTGTCGTCAACTGTCACCTCTGGTACTTGACACGGTATGAAACAGGAAACTTGAACGCTGCAAATATGTCATAGGGAAGCATCTAAACATTAGAGACATCACCGTGTCACCGATTACAGGTCACGAGCGACACCAAACTGTCTGTGAGCAATATAGGCGCCAATAAGACTTAAGATGTTCATCGATGATTCATTTAGGCTGGAACATAGCACACTTGACATAGATGAATGTCATAGTTATTCGTTCCTAAATGACACTTGTCCGCTAATTGATACTGTCATATCTAGACTGGCCCGTAGGCATAGAGGACGGCCAACACAGGTAAATCCGAACTGGGTTCTAAATCCAAGCCCCGCCTACACAGGGCTAACTACTGTTGCCGATGAGAAAACTTCTTAGTACATAATCCATGCTATTTATAAACATGCTCGAGATCCCGAAGTAAATGTTACAACACGAATGTCTTGGGCCTCACGCCCGTAAAGCTGGCATACCACTGATACCGGCCCACACAGAGCTATAATGAATATGTTATTACTGTCACTGCCTGGACTGTTCAAAGTAAGTGTGTACTGGTGCATTCGTTCATCACAGTAACACACATAAGAATCATGGATCGTTGAACTACCGTTGACGTTTCATGAACAGTTTATTCACGTATCAACATAGACGACGACATAGACGAAATACAGCGTAAAGTACAAAGCATCGAGTAAATGAACTCATGAAGCTCCAACACCCCACAGAGCTCCATTACAGCACACACCGGCGCACTTCTCATATAAGCTACACATTAACAATGTTCCTTAATAAACTGCATTCACCGCAGTTATAAATACGGCCTCATACATATGGCCTCATCCAGAAAGACTTCTCACATCGCAGTACTATTAAATTCATCAAAATACTGGCCTTCTCATGTTTTCTCCATAGAGCTCAATTATAGCATAATGGTGCACTTCTCATAGAAGATGACCATAACGATTTTCCTCAAAAGACTACATCTCCCCTTCTCAGCAAAGGCTGCTCACGGCAGTTGAATAATCATCGTCAGCGCTATCTCTTCTTAGAGCTCAGTTATAGCATAGTGGTGCACTTCTCATAGAAGATGTACATCCACAATATTCCTCAAAGGACTGCGTACCCAGCAGTCTGCAGTAATATAGCCTGCACAATATATGGCCTCCTAATCTCAGAAGAACAATAATAAGAGAAGGAAGAACGTTGGGCCTAAATAATGTGCAAGAGCTAAGAGGAGTGGCGTCACAACGAACAACCTGGAGAGCACTGGTTTCTGCCTTATGCGCCGTGTTTGGTGCTTAAAGAATTTATTGTTATTATTATTAATCTCCTTCACAAAAATGTCTATGGCCTACAAAGTAATGTCTTTAAATCTCAGACTCTCCATAGCGCCTAATTGTAGATTAGTGGTGCACTTCTCTTAGAACGTGCACAATAACAAAATCTCTCAAACGACTGCATCCACTGCAGTTATATATATATCAAAGTAAATTCTTCACATAATCTAACGCATGAAGGAACATTCAATACTTACTTACTTACTTAGTCGCTCCCCTTCTACCGTGAGGTGTAGAGGTTTGGAAGAGAGAGCGCCAGACCATTCTATTGGCTGTCTTCCTCCTGGCCTGGTTCCATTCAATACAAGAAAGAATATTCAATACAGGAAAGAATATTCAATACAGGCCTATTCAAAAGTCTCCACCGAGACACACATTTTGAAAAAACACTCTAGAGAAAACACCCAGGGTTGACTACCACAGTCAAACACCTAGAACACACTCCAAACCACTAGGCTTGACCGCATCGGTCCACACCCAGAAAAAAGACTGCGCAGCGGTCACAAATCTCCCGCTCAAACAGTCACGAGACTTCGCTGTTCAACACAGCTCAGTCCCTTCACGGACTAGCCGTGAGCTATTCACAGCTGTACAATACAGAACAACTTCATCTCCCCACTCGAAATGTTGAAAGTAGTCTAGGTAAACATTCCTTCTACATGCTTCCTAAGGTGCATAAATTTGGCAATCCGGGTCGACCAATTGTCTCAGCCTGCTCTTGTCCCACTGAACGTATCTCTGAATTCCTGGATAGTATTTTGCAACCCTTTAGTGGCCAATCTACCTTTCTACTTGAAGGACACTACCCTTGCTATCACTACCTTCGATTCCATCCAATTCAAGCCTGACCACACTTACCGTTTTGTCCTTCTGGATGTTTGTTCGCTTTGACCTCTATTCCACATTCTGATGGTCTCAAAGCACGACAATTTTTTCTCGACCGACGCACTGACCTTACAATCAGCACAGGTCTTCTTTTTCGCCTTGCGGAATTGGTTCTTACTCTCAACTCTTTTGAATTCAATGGTATGTTCTTCAATCAAATTAGTGGCGCTGCTATGGGCACCAAAATGGGCCCGAGTTATGCTTGTCTCTTCATGGATCACTTTGAATATTTGGTGCTTCAAAGTTACGATGGACCATTACCTGAGTTCTACCGTCGCTATATTGACGATGGAATTGGAGTCACAGACATGTCTGAAGTTAACCTCCGTAGATTCATTGACTATGTTGGCAATTACCATCCTGCCATCAAATTCACTACTCAAATTTCTACCACTTCAATTAACTTTCTTGACCTTACTGTCAATATTACTCCTACTAGCCTTACTTCTTCTGTCTTTTATAAACCCACTGACGCTCATGGTTTTCTTCTTTACACCTTTTCTCACCCTCTCAGCTGAAAAGATGCCATTCCCTTTTCTTAACTTCTACGCTTACGTCGGGTATGTCGCGATGAAGATGATGTCCTTGAACGAGCTCTAGAAATGCTCGAATTTTTTCGCCGACGTCACTATCCTGATAGAGTATCATCTGATGCTCTTAATCGCATCAGTCACGTGACTCGTCAGGTGGCACTTATTGCCAAACCTACAACTACATCTGACAGACTCACACTTGTCTTAACTTTCCACCCACACTGTTTGGCGGTGAAAAAAATTTTGTTCCGTCATCTACCAATTCTCCACGCTGATCCCAATACCAGAGAGTTGTTTCGCGATACCCTTTTGGTGGAATATGGCAGGGATAAGAATTTTATGGATATTCTTGTACACAGTCGCTTGAGACCAACCAGTCCTTCTCACTTCGATACTAAACCGTGCCAACGCCGAATGTGTAAGACCTGTCCTTTTGTACTCCAAACTCAGTCAGTTTCTTTTTCGAACGGTAAATTTGACATTAGAGAGTCTTTCACGTGCGAATCCAGAAACCTGATTTATGCTATCATCTACAAGAGGTGTGGCATTACCTATATTGGTGAAACTGGCAGACGTTTGGCAGATTGGTTTCGTGAGCACTTAAATGGCATCTATCATGGCAAATCTTTACCGATGGCCCTTCATTTCAATAGGCATGACCAGTCAGGTAATTCTGATATTGATGTCACTGCCCTCCTTTCATGTGTCGGTGATGACCGTACTAGCTTTTCTTTGGAGAATCGTCTTATTTTTCAAATGGGTGTTTTACTCTTGAAGGCTTTAATGTCGAGCATCATTTTACATAGATTCTAATGCACGTTTCACTAGCTTTGCCCAACTTCAAAATGCTATATCTCAGCGAATATATAACGCATATAATTGAAATTTGGTGTGTGAATTTGAAATGGTATAAAACCTATGAATTATATTTTTCATTAAAATGCGGCTAATGGTTTCAATTTTCGTTTCTCTGCTATATAATATCAAAATCCTACTTGCCAACACACATCACACACACATATTGAAATGTCTACAGTAAATTATACGACCTCATTTGCAGATTATTGGTTTATCAAACAATTGGCATGATTTTAGCGTGTAATTGCTTGAAACTGCACTTCTTGAACATAAAATAGTTTATATCCGGTGTTACGCACACATTGTCAATCAAAGGTGTGTCTACAAAATGTATTGTGTGCTTAAGTAGGAAACATGAGTCTGCGAGTACATTTCATGACATTACAGCAAATCACAAATAGATGTAATAAAGATTAGGCTGACCAAAAACAACATTAAATTCAACGAAATGTCCCTGAAGCCTAAATTACTTGGAACTGTTAAAAAGACACAGCATACAAAGATATTTCACATAGACAAGGCAATCCATGAACATGGTCACAGATGTTTAGGATTGCCTCCTTACCATTCTCACTTAAACCCAATAGAATTAGTCTGGGCTAAAATTAAGGAACAGGTAGCAACAGAAAATAGAACGTTCAAATTAAAAGATGTTGAAATATTTACAAAAGCCGCCATTTCCAATATAGTCAGGGATTATTGGAAGAAATGTGAGAACGATGTGTCACAAGAGGAAGAGGAATATTGGACGAATGATGGTTTGTCCTTCATTCAGCCGAGATTGATTATCAATTTCTCAGAGACATCTGATTATGATTCGGATGAAGTTTAATTTCTTTAAAGATGACCTTACCGTTATTTACAAGCACAGTAGAGGAGCAACGTTCCATTATGATATTTATGAACCGCAAAGTGGTGATACCTATTGAAATAATTAGATCAATGAAGGTCCAGTTTGGTAGCACACTAAATGTCATTGACAAACAATGTCACGAGTATCTCGCACGCAGATCATTTAAGAAATCATCTTTAACAGGTATTCATATGCAAACGTGATGGCCACATTATTGTAATAGTAGACACGCCTATGCCTAATCAATTCACAGAATATGTGACTGAAGTGTTAAAATTTCTTTTCTCGATACACAATAATTAATATGCCTACAAAGATCAAAGGATTTCATTCGTTTATGGGAACCCCACAAGATGCACAGATATAAAGTATATATTTGTTGGGTCTAACCCAATATAACATCGTATGCAAAAAATGGCATTAATACGTTGGACGGTTAATTAGATAATTACATTTGTTTGAGGGCAAAGCTAGTGAAACGTACTATAGTGGCTTCTCTCTCTGTTTCATACCTCTTTATTTCTTCTGTCGTTGTCTTTCTGATCTATCTTTGTTTTTGCTTTGGTTCGTTTCGTATCCTTTTGTATCTTTTTAGCCGTCACTAGTTCATAGGTCACTTCCGCATGACGCTCATTTTGATAGCCATCTTAAGTGTTTCACTCTGGGATCGAGCTAAGTGACTTTTTACTTGTTTCAATAGCGTTGTTCGTTCCTGTCCTCGTTACGTTGATTATTTACTTTCTTGTTTCGATATGTCTGTTTGGTTTTACGATTTTCTTACAATATTATTATTCTCGTTTCGCTTAGCATAACTGTTCCATCTGCATGTTTCACTCATGTGGTGTGTTCCTCATCATCATATTTATTTGTAGCTCCTGTATGTAATTCTTGTCCTTGTCACCTGTTCGTAACTGTGGCTGACAAAGGGTAAAACCCGAAACGTCCTTTGTTTCCTGTGTACCGTTAACTTGTAAAACTGATTTCATACCATTTTATATATTTATTTTTTTATTTATATATGATAATGGGTAATATTGATGATGAAGAATACATTGTGCAATAGTGATGATGATGATGATGATAATGGGTAATATTCATGATGATGATAATGGGTAATATTAATGATGATGATAATTGGTAATATTGATGATGATGAAGATGAAGATGATGATCATGATGATAATGGTTATTGATGATGATAATGATGAAAATGATATGGGTTATACTGATGATGATAATGAGTAATATTGTGATGATGATGATGATGATAATGGATAATATTGATGAATATGATGATGATAATGTGTAATATTGATGATGAAAATGATAATGGGTAATACTGATGAATATGATTGTAGTGAAGTGAATCCGTATGACAACACGCTCAAATTCCCCGCTCAAAACAACCTAGCTATCGTAATTTTAAATCTATAAATAACTACAGTATTTGAAATTTTTCTGAGGGGCAAGTCAAATTTACCACCAACAATTTATCTAGTGTATTTGAATTTGTATAAGAAACAAGTAAAATGTTACCGCCCAACACCAAACATTATTGCAGAGCATAGTACAAAGTTTAACAACCAATCAAATCGTTTCCATATTTTGTAGTGGTAAGAAAATTTTGGTTGACGATAAATAATGCCTATTTTGTGTTTTTGACCGAACGTAGATAGTTTATTTCTTAATAACTAAAGATACTTAAAATAAAAGGGACATCTCATATTATAGCGCTGAAATTGCTTAACATATAGACATAAAGATTCCCTCTTAATAAAATTATATTAACTTAGAAAAATTTAATTTAGTGAGATTTTCACATCAGGGTAAGGCCCGATTTAGTTACAAAAAAATTACCCAGATGGAAATGCAAAGGAATAACTAAAGGTAAACTATATAGAACGACAGATAAAAATTGGCCGTTTAATTATCACGTTTGATAATTAAAATCGGTCTACAAAAAACTATGATATCAAATGTTCAAATTTAGTCAGATCATACAGACACGCTTAGAATCGCATAAATACTAGAATCAAAAATTAACTTTTTGACTTCCTTCTGATTGGACGGGTGTATAGCTATAAATAGTAACAAACTTTTGTAGTTTTCCGCCATTGAAATCATAAAAATCTCACTGAGCTAACGTACACAAAAAGACTGTAGACCAAGCCTTTGCCGGTTGGACTGGTAGCGCGGGCTAAGAACCCTTTTACAGCCAGTCAGCTTGAGTGTGTGTGAGAATCTATTTACCTGAGAGTAAGATTGATAATTTTATTTGCATACTTTGTTAAAGAATTGACCTGTAAAGTAAACAGGCTATGTGTGCCATATTTGTTCGAAAGTGTAACTGACGAAGAGATGTGTTGGGTCACGCTGACCTACGTAGGAATGTGTGTAGTAGCAGAATTGTTCGACTTGAAAAATTTGTGTATAGTGTTTGCAAATTTACGACAGTGAGTGTTAGAAGCGATTTAATTTAGTATTTTCTTCTGGAGTGACACCCTGTTCATAGATCATGTAATAAACATCTAGGGAAGGTTAGAATGAAGTAATCAACAGGTCACATGCTGTATTGTACTTGCCATGATTATTGTATGGAAGCCAAACATGGACGAGGTACCCAAGCATTGATGAACCCAAAGAAAGAGTTATGGCATGAAAACTGATGGTAGACAACGGAATTCAAGGTCTTGTGCAACTTGTTAGCACAAATACCTGACCATGGTAAGTTTTAATATTTGTTAGGGGTGAATTAATTGAGGCAGATCTCTACAGGAAATGGATTGTCCTTCTATTCCTGTTATATCACGAATTTACCTCGTGGCTGCAATTTCTTGAGAAGAAGAGCATGTGGGAGTTGAGAGCTTCATCTAAAGACTGGAGATAGACCCACTCTTCTCAGCCAGGAGTCACAGAGTTGGTGATCCTGACTAATATTCAAAGAACTGAAGCAGCAATATTCTGAAGATAAGTCCTTTAGAAAGGCAATGGCGATTCATCCAACCTCATTCACCTAATAAAACATAATCACTGTGGGATGATGAAAGTAGTAGACCTTGCAGTGTAAGACTGGTAGCAGTATAAATATTAAGAACAGTAACAGTACGTGTAGTCATTCCAGTGACCCTTTAAAAGAAATGGAACAGAGTTTCCAAATTATTTATTTCATTATGTAAATACCCTTTCTTGAGTTTGATAATTCCTGACCCAAAAGATTGAGGTTCAGGACAATTAAATTGTACAGAAACTTTCATACAACCTTGCTTAATTATTTTTTTTTAAGTTGAAGTTCTGTTTGAAATTAATCATTGAATAAAGTAAATACATTTCCCCTAGACCCGTAGCTAAATCATTTGGGATCAGTAGAGGTAGTGGTTAGGGACCCAGAGATCATCGTCATCTACTCTGAGAACGTACATAGCTTGACCCCATCTTGATTGTCTATACACCCTTGCTCTTTTCAGAGAAGGGGGTATTACTTATAAGACCAGTCTCTTATCTAGCACTATCCTGGTATCCTCTGATACACCTATTTGTCCAGGATAGCCTATACAATTAGTAACATCAAAACCTCTTATGGCAATGATGACAATAATGCGTAATATTGATGATGATGATGATGATGATGATGGGTAAGATTGATGATGATAATGATGGGTAATGTTGAGGATAATGATGATTATGGGTAATGTTGAGGATAATGATGATTATGGGTAATGTTGATGATGATTATAATGAGTAATTATGATGATAATGGCTAATGATGATGATGATGATGATGATGATGATGATGATGATGATGATGATGATGATGATGATGATGATGATGATTGATGATTGATGATTGATGATTGATGATGATGATGATTGATGATGATTGATGATGATGATGATGATGATGATGATGATGATGATGATGATGATGATGATGATGATGATGATGATGATTGATGATGATGATGATGATGATGATGATGATGATGATGATGATGATGATGATGATGATGATGATGATGATGATGATGATGATGATGATGATGATGATGATCATGATGATCATGATGATCATGATGATGATGATGATGATGATGATGATGATGATGATGATCATGATGATGATGATGATGATGGCCAATACTGACGATAAGGTGAAGAGAGGAAAGTTGATGAAGACGCATTTTTCAGATCGTAGAATAGCGATCATTGTCGTAGATTTTTGATAGGAGAATTAAGACTTGGGTTGGTCCCTTCTGATTAGATTTGAATAAGTGATAGTCACAGTGAGAGATAGTAATAGCAATAGATTTCCACGAGCGAGATGGTAGACTGTGATAGAGGCTGTCTCTGCAATCGAGAAATCTTCTCTCTTTCACCTATCTTCTACGACAGATTTAGAGGAGTCAGACAGTCTAAACACACACACACACACACACACACATATATAGCCTACAAGATCTAAGTCATATAAGAATATATATATATATATATATATATATATATATATATATATATATATATATATATATATATATATATATATATATATATATATATATATAAGAATCAAGTCAATGAACTGCTACACAAAAAAGATATAGACCCACTGGTATGATCTTCCCTCGATGTTTAGCCCACCGTCCCGTTAGGAGAAAGATGATAGCCCAAAGAGTCACGGATACATATGATTTGGTCTAATATTTCCCCCTTTTAAGGTATGGACAGACTTGATATCTCTGATCTATTCTAAGGGAAAATATGGTTAGCAATACTTGCATAAAGAAAGTTAAGACAGCAAAATTGGGTGCCAAATTACAACAATAAAGAAAAACTCAGACCTGCATTCACTCTATTTACTCAGCCGTGGCCACGTGCTCTCTTGCATACTTACAGCTTTGTTAACAGCATCTGGAAACATAATTTTTAGGACATTCACATACAGAATCGTCAATGGCAGTCTTTGTCCAAGAAATCCCCAGTTCCAAAAAAGACGGGTTGAATTATCTGCTTCAGGGAACGATTCCTTGGGTGTTCTTATTTTTCGGATGTCTGTTTAGGTCACATTAAAATTGTCCAGGCACGAACATTAACAACGAGCACAGTGTCAATAGCTTAGGTTTCTAGAAATGAGGAATGTCAGATCGGTGTCTTCTTTCAGGTTAGGACTTTATTTGGTCACCACACCACTAGTCAACAGTGTCGGAGTGTTACTGGTGTTAATATGTTACTTGCCGCATGGGCTTAAAGGTACTTGCGGTTTTATTCTCTGGAAGAATCAAATCAGGCTCGCTGGGCCCGTTACTTCTTTAAAAATCTTTAAAGTTCTTGTAAAGGTTATAGACCAAGTCTTTAAGGAAAGAATGTTTTTGTTCTACACAGATATTTACTCTGCACTTAACGCTGGCAAAGTTTAGGTTAACCCCAGTTTTCACTGCCTATGGAAGAAAAACCACATATAAAATACTATACATACTATGTACTTGTTATAACTTACATTTTAAACAGCAAGCGTACAGCTTGACTTATCATTTAAAACTTCCCGTGAAATAAGTTATATACATAAAATCAATCACCATGAATTAGGAATACATACGTGTCTCATCAATACTCACTGATGTAGCATTTCAGTTATAAGTTAATTTTAAAATATATTCCCGTCTGATTATTTAGCAGTAACATCAAATTCATTTATAGCTGCGTGATTTTAAGCTAGAAATATAATTTATTCTGCTCTTCACTGAAACACGTCACTAAAAAAAGATACAGACTATATTTTAATTCTCTCTGCACAAAAGAACTAGTGAAAATGAAATAGGCGATTTAACACTTTAAACACTTCACAAAATACTAGATATAATATATTTACCTCAACACAGATCTACTAAGAACTAAAACCACTTCGACCAACTAATGCCCTCTATCATCAACAGAGATACTTAGAAATCGAACATTCAATTCGACCAACTAATTGCTTCTATAACAGAGATTCATAGGGCTCGAACATAGGTTGTTCTAGTCTAACTGCGAAGTTACTGAGTGCGTGAAGTCAGGTTTCCAACTCTAGTTATATCTATGAAACGGACAAAGATGTGCGCTATTTCCAAAACCACGCAATAGCCTCCTATTTCCTTAACATCTACGTACCTTAGACGCTGGACATAACATGCCAAACGCGTCTTAGACACCTCACTGCTAACGAAACTGGCCGAGAGTGACGTGACAGAGAAAATACCAGACAAATGTCTCATTCTGCGCCGTGCAGATGTCGGTTATCACACCTCACGCCGGAGAAACGTTCGTGTCAGGTGAAAATGCAGACGATATGTCGGCCCTATGTCTGAGATAGATGAATATTCACAGTTTCTCGTCTGACTGACATCTACGTAATAGAATGCGTATTGAGTATGAGAAAGAAAAACGGTAAAGTGAGAATGGGAAAGAAAATATTTTTTCGCAAACGAACGAATGCGAAAAATACAGGAAAAGGATAAAGAGCGATAATAAAATAGAGGACACGGGTAGAAAAAGAAGAGAATATAGAAAATTTATTGATCATAAAACTCTCTGTGATAATCATCAAATAATCCATTAATTGTATTTACATTTTACTGGTGTACTCAGTGTCACCAAACTAGAAATATCTGTGTCACTATACTGCCATTGCCTGTTTCATTAGAGTGATATAGCACGCGTCATCATACTGAGATCGCTTGTTTCATTATACTGAAGTAATCCGTGTCATCATACTGACATTGTCTATGTCATTATACTGACCTAGTCTGTGTCATTATTCTGGTAAATTCAGTGCCACTACAGTATGTATAATTATACTGACTTTGTATGTGTCATTATTTTGGTATATTCAGTGCCACTACAGAATGTATCATTATACTGACTTTGTCTGGGTCATTATTCTGGTATATTCAGCGTCAGTACGCTATGTATTATTATACTGGCATCGTTTGTGTCGTGATTATAAAGTCTGCGTCATTATACTATCATGTTATGCTGATGTCGTCAGTTATTATAGTGGCATCATCTGGGTCATGATGACTGTCTGTCCCGTCAATTAGTCACAGTTTGTGTCCACAACACAAACATGAAATGCCTTGTCTATTTGCTTACTTGTTTATTCTCTTATGCCATCAAAAGATCCAGTTTCGGCCTTGCGTGAAGTGTGTTGATATTATGTGCCTCCAGGTTTTCTGCCATATTTTACATGCGCCTTCCGCTCGTGCGTCCCTTAGCATTGAAGCCAAATCTTCTGCTGTTGAAGTTTTATGCTGGTAACTGACGTGGCCTCATTCTGACGACCTGGCTAAACCATTTCCTTTCCTGTCTTTCTATGTATCTAATGCATGCGTTGTTTCCGGCAGCTTCCAAATTTTATTTATTTATATAGTGTTGCAGCATTTTGGCGAGGGGCGCACAGTTCAACCTAGACGCAAAATCCGTCGGTTATATTAAGGTGCATATCCAAATATAAGAGACATTTAGATCTAATTTATGTGTTCCTCCTTCTATCCCTTATGATGATGTTTGCTGCTTTTTCAAGCATCCTATCTGGCACATCACAAATTGGTTTTCAGCGCTTTAGATAGTGAGCATGTTTGAGACTGACAAGAAAGCGTTGTGATAAAAATACTGTTTATTAGCTGCCTGTATGTTTCCATGTAGATCTCTGGATGCCAACGCAGTCAATTCACAAAAAAAAAAAGCCACTGATTTTATAGCTTGGCATCGTATTTCTATTCCACTATCTATTCTACCATCTTTGGTCAATCTGTTTCTTTGGTATTTGATATATCTGAGTTTGAACTAGTACACGCCAGAATTATAATAATAATAATAGCTCCTTCAGTCCTCACTGACTATGGGAGTGCGCCCCTGAGGTGATAGCACTCAGCTGCTTTTTTCCTGGAGTTCCTTTCGACGTTTTCTCCTCTCTTCTGCTTGCCGTGAGAGCTTCTTTTCGTTCAATCTTATATGACGCCGTAGATAGCATCGCCACTTGTTGCGATTGGCAGCTTCATCCTTCCAGGTTGCTGAATTTATGTCCAGTGCCCTCATGTCTCTCTTGCGCACATCTTTGAACCTCAGCTGTGGTCGCTCAACTGTTCTTGTACCATCTGCCAATTGTCCGTAGGAGATATCTTTCGTGATGCGACCATCTTCTTTACGGCAGACATGGCCATGCCTGCGCTGTCTAAGCCGTGTATACATGTTTTGAAGGCCAGCACGTGACAACACGTCGACATTTGTCGGCTACTAGGTCTTTTATATTTGCACATGCGCCCTAATATGTTCAACGGACCTTGTGTCGAGGTTGAACGATGTGCGCCTCGCCAAAACTAGGCTAAACAAATATTTAAAATTTTTATTACATTAATTAAATTTTTTGATCAAGGTATCATAGACATGGACATTTATTGCTTTCATGTTTGACGTGCAGTACTTTATGGTGTATCAATGGCACGTTGTATTGATTATCAATCAATTAATCTGAATTTTTTCCCTTTTGAAGCATGGAACCACTGCTGCAGCTCCGCCTCATGCAGAAAGTCTTGGTCAAAACATTTAAGTGATCTTGCAGATGTGGTTTATGTAGCTATTTGTTTTATATAATGAGTTTGATAGCCCCACGCACAACCTCATAGAAGTTATATATTATGACATTATATATATATATTGGTCCCGTGTATTATTGGAATCGTATACGCTTGGGTGTAGTAGGCTGTGGTCATCTGCAGACAGTATTTCGTTATACTCTGTCATATTGTGGATTCTCTTCTAATGTTATCCTGTACATTCACTCATTTCCGCTTTCACGTCCTGTAGAGTAAGGAGTCGAAGCTGGTACTGGCCTCCTGCATTAAAATATTAATGTGCTGTTACAGCGGTGATTTCTGTAGCAATGTGTTTTACGTGATGAGGTTGCCACCACATTAACATGCCTCCTGCAATAGTGACTCTATTCTCCGTAAGAGACGCAAAAGAAAATGAATGAACAACTCTATGGCTCAGAAATCTAGAATGTCACCAAGAATACCAGGTCCAAAGTCCGTACATTCATTAACAGAAATGATGCCGAGGTCACACCCTACTTATTAAGATGTAATAACCAATACAGACCTGGGGAAAGAACCAGACAACGGTCACTGTAGCTAGGAATTAAAGAGAGAAAGTGGAGGTCGGTTGGGCACATCCTCGGGAAACAACCTAACAGAACAACCATGCTGGAACCGACAGGGGAAGAGAAGAGTGGGAAAATCAAAGAGAACGTGAAGAAGAATCGTTGAAGTAGAAGCCAAGGTAGCGAAGATCTCATTGGCAAAGCTGAAAAAAAGTGGGACCAAAATAAACATAAGTGACGGACAATAGTTACATGTTTGTGTTCCGTATGGAACGAACTGAACTTATTATCGGTTGATTGACCCCATAGTGCTCCTAGTAATTCCCGCGAATATCCGAGGAGACAACGAAAGAACGTGATTACAGTTCACTTGGGTAATTCGTAAGAGGCAACATACATGACGTTGGGCGTTGGGTTGGCAACCTCATAACATAAAATAAATTACTATAGAAACCACCACTGCAAGAGTACATGAATGTTTGCTGGGATGCAGGCTTCCTGTAAGGAAAAGGGTGAGGGGGGGTGGGGGGCAGCCGCAACATAGGCTCTATGCTCCAAAAGGAATAAAAATAAATTACGATGAACTCTATCATCTTGTAAACTTGCCAGAGTGTGTTCCTGTCTGCTCTGTCAAAAGCTCCCTTGTGATCTACGCAAGTGTGTTGTATTCATTTATGCATTCATTACCCTTTAGCGTCCCAACGAGCACAGACCTTTAACAAACGCATGCTAAGTCCTTCTGTCGCATACCATGAACTCAAATGTCTTTCCGTGTCTGCTAAGTACAAAAATAATGTCTTTATTTACAGTGTACAAGAAAGCAAAAAACCTGGCCGCTCTGATGGGTATAAAACTAGACTACGCCACTTTCATGAAAATCAAAGACAGATTTGAACTGGAAGGAACAGGCACATATAACCCTCTTGGTCTACCGTACATGCAATAGAATAAGAAACGGAGGAACAGAAACAGAAGACAGAGAGGGTTTTCATACACAGACGAGCGTGTTGGTGCGGTGACTTGAGACAGAGGACGTTTATGTCATCATTGTACTGTTCGTTCTTTATGGATCATAAACCACCCCTGCAGCTGATCCCGAAACCTGCTCACAAGCATTCACGTGTTCTTGCAGTTATGGTTTCTTAATTAAGCAATGTATTTTATGTGATGTGTCTGCCAGCGCCATGCACAACCTTATATAATTCGTCACTTGCGCATGCCTGAGAGAGTAGTTGTCAATTACACTTTTCTCTTCGCCTCATGTTTATTAACAAATGTTAAATCATTCATTCATTCTCCTTCTTAACTCCTTGTGAAGACATGAGACACATACTAACATCTAAACAACATGAGACACATACTAACATCTAAACAACATGAGACACTGTTGTAGTCTTTTCTAGAAGGTGGATATGGTTGACTACTAGGGTGTGCTAATACGCGAAGTACAATATTAAAGCTGGTCAAACAATCAATTGAAGTCCAACAAGGGGCACGTCAAATAATGCCAAGACTGAAGTATTCAACTCTTTGATGCAGAGTTCATTCAATTTATTTACATAGCACGATTGACGAGACGAGACATTTGATCTTGACACATCACAGTTAATAATCAGCATCATGATAGGTAACGTAGTTTCATAATAATTCCTTCTAGTAGTTCCAGACAAACATCCTATAAGTAACTTGTGGCAGAGTATTTGAATTCATATCATCAAGTACATAACGACGAGGCACTTAAATCCTAAGATTGAACCGATGACGGTTGACCTTTCCCAAGGGCAGGAAATTCTTATTATGCTTCATCGCATCTAAGATTTCAGTTTCAATTATGTCCTCTTAAAAATGGCCTCATTAAATAATTATACTGGACCCTTTGAACAATAGCAATGCAGGTATCCTTTGTGCATATAAAGATTGCAATAATAATATATGAGTAACCTCTCCTTAAAGTCGTGACTCGACTGACGGCGGTTCCATAATTCAATTAAGTAAATCCCTTTTCTCTAGACAAACAATTCCCTTTAAAATACATTCACTACTCCCAGTATTGACTCTTCAAGTTTTATCCATTCTAGGACCATCGCGTAAAGGTTCTAGCTAGAGGTCGGCTTGAGTGAAAAAAATATGAAAATATTACTGTTACGCACGGATCATTATTATTTTTCGTTTGTATAAACATTTTTCATATGTATGATCATTTTTTTGACTGAAGTGTGTATTATGTTTTCTATGGTCAAAGGGACATAATCCGAGTTATCGAAACTACAATTTTTTAGGAGTTTGCCTTCTCTTGTATAGAGACACGTTCGGTCTATAATTTCTTGAACGAAGCGTGACCACATCTCCTTATTTGGTAGTACCAGTCAACTATGGTAGATGTCTGAAACCTTTCTTAACGCTTCTTTTCATGACCATAAAAGGCGCGATTCTATAAGACTTTTATCTCGAATGTTCTTAGAATCGTCTTATTGTGAACGGCAACTCAGAGATTGTCGTTCTGCGCATGTCAAAAGCTGGGAGTTCGTTCTGTGTGTTCCGCCCAGTTGGGGCAGTTGAGAAATGGTTTAAGAAGCGAGCAGACGCAACTGCGTCTTGTGATTTTCTGAGGGAAATACAGTGTCTTTGTGAGTTAGTTAGCTAACTAGACTATTTCCCAGTATTATTCACGCCTGCCTGGAGGCATATGTTCATGGTTGATTTTCCGAAATAAGGTAATTCCTCTTGTATCGAACTTTATGCTAACATCTAGAGGTTCGTCATTTTGTCGCCTATTTGCTCGCCTGTGTGATTCAAAATGGAGAGGTACTTTGACTAGGATTAAGTCACCGGTATCTTTATACCTGAACTAGTTAAATATATATGGGTCGCTCTAGACCAACAAGACTATTGTCTGTGTTCCAGGATTCGTTATATCAGAGATCACGTCCAAGTCAGATGGTTAGACTTAGGAACATTATAAAGGTCGAGCTGACCTGTAGCCCATGTATGCTATTCACGTGCAGACAGTAAACGGACTGATTGTATACATCTGATCTGCTAGCATCAGGAAGGGAATATTATTATTATTGTCTATGAACAGTGATAACCTGCAGTTGACACTGTTGCAGAAATTATTATTATTTATACAGCTTCACGAACTAGAACTCTATGATTTATGAATTTCTGAATCTATTGAACTGTGATGTCTTATGACGCATATATACAACAGCTGTCATTGCTGACTACAGAAATTGTTTTCAATGTGCCATATCATCTTGCTGAACTCGTTAACTATGTTGATGTCATAAGTATCATGACTGTTTTGTGGCGTGCAATAAATGGAAGAAACTTATACAACGAAGTTACCCTTTCTATGACTCTACACGTCATGTTGCCTGTGTGATAACCCTGTGAACTGTTCCACTACCACATACACAGCAACATCCTAAATCAGAGAAGACACCTACATCTTGCACTTTAATACCAGGTGTCGATAAGGGTGGCAAGTTACCACTTCAGTTAAAATCCACCCTTATCATTTTTGGTGGCCAGTGTGGGGAGCTGGTTCTATCATCTGATATTTTGGCGCACCATATCATTTTTGGTGGCCAGAGCTGGTTCTATCATCTGATATTTTGGCGCACCATATCATTTTTGGTGGCCATAGGTTGGTTCACTCTGATTCCAGCTATCAAGGGGGTCAGCAAACCCAGACATCATCATCATACTAGATACAACTACAGCATCAACTACCACCTTACAAGAAATTTTATTGAAAGTATCCGGATTTTCTGACAGTTGCTGATTTTGAAACTACCCGGCGCTGCTCGACAATATTGAAGTTTATGTAAAATTAGAAGGACAAGTACCGAGCGAATGGATTTCCTGATCTGGTGAAAAGAAGGACAAGTGCCGTAACAACTGTTCCGGTCTCAGGGGTACTGTTGCGGGTTCAGAAGGTCAAGTGCCGGTTAAATCAATTTAGAAGATTCAGAAGGTCAAGTGCCGTAACAACTGTTGCAGTATTAGAAGCTCATTTCCTTCGTCATGGCTGTTTATGGGAGCAGAAGTTAATCAACGTTGGATCATTATCCTCAGAATGCTGATTACATCCTGTTCTGCACCGTGCTGACGCTGGATTTATAGAAGTTAAGTGGCCTGTTTTGTTTGTGAACTGTGCCCTTATGTTCTAACTGAGCCTTCTGTACTTTCACACTTTCTCCTATTGTTTTCATGATACATGTTTATATGTTATATGTTATTTGTTATTTGTATATTTATATGTTTATATTTCAGCGGGTTTTCTCGGTTGGGCGGTTTCTTGCAGTAGAAGATACCACGTCACAGAGGTTCTACTGTTAGCGTTTTCGTTAGGGACTGTGCGAATTTCCTACAGTGAAATTTGCTAGCGACAATCGTTGCTATATCTGTTTAGTTGTGACGAGTTGTGCTTTATTTTTGTTTCTTGTATATATATATTTTTTTTCTTTTTTCTTTTCTCTCTTTCTTTGTGTTTTTTAGTTTCGATTTCGATTGTTTGTATTTGTAGGTCTCCCCTTTGCTATTATTCAGTTCTTTACGTATATTTTTGTGTATACACTGTAGCGTCATTTGTTAGTCATATCTTCGCATATTTCTTTTTAGTTTTGCTGTTTGTGTATTTGACTTATGCGAATGTTTTCGTATTGTTTGATCTTTGTTGTTGTTTACATTGACTTTGATCTTTGTTATTGTTTACATTGACTCTGATCTTTGTTATTGTTTACATTGACTCTGATCTTTGTTGTTGTTTACATTGACTTTGATCTTTGTTATTGTTTACATTGTTGGTGACCTTTGTTATTGTTTACATTGTCTTGTTATTGTTTACATAGTTCTTGCATAGTTAGCTTTCACTATTGTTAATATATGCTCATGCACTATTGGTCTATAGTGCACTTATCATAACTAACTGGTGTTTTTTGCTTATGCACTATTGTAGTGCAGTTATGATAAATAACTGATGGTTATGCACTGATTTGGGTAGTGCACTGTTAATTAAGAGGTGACTTGTGATATTATTATACATTTGATAATACAAGTTGGTGTCAACTCCTGTTTCCCACAGAGATTGGGTTCAACATAGAGATTATACAAGCACTTTATTAAGTCTTGTTGCTATTTAACATTGAAATAAGATAATTAATTATTTCAGGTTCTGTACTCACATTTTAGACATCATGTCTACATTTGAGTACTTTATTGAGCAGGGTAAAGCCCTTGGGAAGACAGGTGATAAATTAGAAGAATTTGCGACTGTTCAATATGCCAAGGCATTGAAGTCGGAAGAAAAGAAAATGAAAGAACAAACTGAACAAAAGAGAATAGAGGCTGAAATAGAACAAAAGAAACTGCAGATGCAGGTGGAGGAAAAAAGATTTCAAATGGAAATGGAAAAACAAAAAAGAGAAGCTGAAAATAAGAGACTTGAAAAAGAAGCTGAAAATAAGAGACTTGAAAAAGAAGCTGAAAATAAGAGACTTGAAATAGAGGCTGAAGAAAAAAAAGTTACAGGCCCAGGCTGAAGAAAGAAAGTTACAGGCTGAGGCTGAAGAAAGAAGGTTACAAAGAGAGGCTGATGAGAGAAAAGCAAAAATGGAACATGATGAAAAAGTCTTAGCTTTAGAGTTAGAGAAGTTAAAGTTATTGAACACTGGTAATGCTAATGATGCAAATAAGGTGTCAAATAAGACTAATGCTAAGGATTTCAAGCTTAATCTACCAGCATTTAATCCCTCAATCGATGATATAACATTTTATCTAGATAGATTTGAAAGTGCATGTAATGTGCATAATATAGATAAAACATTATATGTGTATCATCTGTCCAAGATACTTAGAGGTGATGCTTTGACTTTGTTGAGTATGGTAGATGTGCCTGACAAAAACAACTATGAGGTTGTCAGGGCGGCATTGTTAAAGAAGTACCAACTTAACGAGGACGGATATCGTCTTAAATTTAAAACCATGTTACCAGAAACTGGAGTTGAATTCTCTGAATTCATCTCAGGCATCCGTCTTACTTTTTTACGATGGGTTGAGTTGTCTAAGACAGAAAATACATTTGAAGCTCTTATGGATTTACTACTTAGAGATAAGGTTATGTCTTCTGTTAATGAAGCTTTTCTATCTTTTCTTCATGAGCGTAAGCCTAAAAACATAAAAGAAATGGAAGAATACTGTAGCCAGTATGTTACTGCGCATCCGCACATAACCATTAGTAACTCTAAGGTGAAAGAAGGTCTGCCAGTTGCTTCGGCAGCACCTTATGGCCCAAATTTTATGCGTAAATTTCAGGGTAGCCAGAAAAATTTCAATAAAAAGAGTAATCGTAATTATGCCCAGAACCATAGTGATCAATTCCAGGGTGATTCTTCTTCCCAGAACTGGAGACAACCTAATACTACACGTTATTCTACTCCGGTTAACTTTAGAAATTTTCACAAAGGTAATCGGTATAGAGGGAAATATTTTATGCAGAGACCTCAATACCAAGATAATAGAGGTTCTCAACAGCATAGAGATAGTAATGACAGTTATGGAAACTGGAACTCAAACCAGGATAAAAATTACAGTAGGGACTTTAATGATAATTGCAGAGGCAATAATGGTCGCGGTAGATCGCAACATAAGAGAAAAAGATATCAACAGACAAACTCTGTTCAACAAGAATCTCAGGGAGCAGATAAACAGGTTAATAATGATAAAGACCATAATGCTATCGGATGCTCATCTTTTGATTTTGGTAGGGCAAATAAATGTATCCAATGCAGTACTTTATTTGATCCGAAAACCGTTAGTACTCTAAGCTGTGGTCATCCTTTGCCCGCTCTTCCTGCTAATGTTGCTCATGATGGGAGAGGTTCTCTTATATTACATAAGGGGCTAGTAAATAGTAATCCAGTCTCAGTGTTGTTTGATTCTGGATGTACTACTGTCGGCGTTAGGCAATCTCTTGTAGATCCATCCTGTGCTACAGGAAAAGTCATCAAATGTGTCACATTTGGTGGCACGTTAGAAAAGTATCCTACTGCTATAATACACATTGCTACTCCTTTCTTCACGGGAGAGGTCCACGCGTGTCTACTTCCAAACCCTATTGCGGACCTTATTATTGGTCGTATTCACGGAGTTAGGGAATGTACCCCACAGCAGATTGCTGTTTGGGAAGAGCAAAACATTGAAGCTACCAATGCGGTGGTCACAAGAGCACATGCTCTGGATCCACCTCAAACTTCATTAACTAATAATGATGAAGTAAATGACCAAGATAGTCACTTGACTATTACACGTGACTCATTTATCAAATTGCAAGAAGAAGATCCTTCTTTACAAAAATTCTTCATTCTAGCAAAAAAAGGTGATCCTAATCAGAACACTAATAGGAAATCTTGGATTTCTATGAAGAACGGCGTACTTGTACGTATGGTACAAGACTCGACTACGTCCACTCATTCACAAATTCTTGTGCCTAAGAGCATGAGATTGCAAATATTGCAACATGCTCATGACTCGCAATGTGCTGGACATATGGGTTTTTCCCGTACAAAGTCGAGGGTTCTTGCGGCTTTCTTTTGGCCATTTGTGAGCAAGGACATACGAATGTACTGTCGCTCTTGCAAAGTATGTCAGGAGGTCAAATCTAAAGGACCACGACATGCTGCGCCTATCCAGGCTGCTGACATTCCTATTCGCCCTTTTCAAAAAATGGCAATAGATATTATCGGTCCTTTTAGAATTAAGTCGGCTAGAGGACATCAATTTATCCTTACATGTGTCGATATGTGCACACGTTGGCCAGAGGCAATACCTCTCAAGAGCATCTCAACTGCTGATATCGCAGACGCTCTTTGGCTGATATTTTCTCGCTTGGGTTTTCCCGGAGAAATATTGTCAGACCATGGCACTCAACTTATATCAGACACTATGTCACAGGTAATGTCTATGCTACACATTAAAAGGTCTCTCAGCAGTATCTATCACCCAATGTCTAATGGGTTGGTCGAACGTTTAAATAGGACTCTGAAAACTTTACTTGGTAAAATAACTGAGGATCATCCTCAGGATTGGGACAGGGTCTTACCCGCGGCTCTCTTTGCGTATAGAGAGGTCCCCAATGAACATACGGGGTTTTCCCCTTTTGAACTTGTCTTTGGCGCGCAACCGCGCGGCCCTATGTCTTTACTTCACGATCTAATCACTGCCGATAATATTAGCGATGAGACTCAATCTTCTTATGAGTACGTCATTGCTCTTAGGCAAAAGATCATCGAGGCATGCAAACTAGCAACTTCGTCTTCAGAATTTGCTAAAGAAAAGGCAAGGCAGTTTGCAAATAAGAATAGATGTCTACGACAACTTTGTCCAGGTGACAAAGCTCTCGTTCTACTTCCTTCAAGGGAGAACAGACTTCTAATTGCATGGAAAGGTCCATATGCAATAGTCTCCAAAATTTCTGATGTCGACTATGTTGTCGATATTGATGGAAAGCATAAAACTTTCCACATAAATATGCTCACGGAATTTTATGAAAGACCTGACTATTTGCAGCCTATTTTCCAGGCTACGGACAATTCACAAGCAACTCATGGTCAGTACTCATCTCTGTCAGTTATACAGGATGAGGAAACTACTTTTTCTGATGTCAATCTTCCTCTTTCTATGGTCCCACTTTATTCTACGGAATCTTGGAAAAACGTGACCGTTTCTCCAAATCTTTCCGCTGAGGAACATCGACAAGTTTCTTCGATGTTGCAAACATTTCAGGATGTTCTTACAGACATCCCGGGACACACACATGTCATTGAACATGACATTGTGCTAACTGATCACAATCCTATCAGAGTCAGACCATATCCAATACCTATCCATTTCCAGTCTCAAGTCGAAAAAGAATTGGATGAAATGATACGTTTGGAAATCATTGAACCATCCACTTCAGCATACTCTTCGTCTATGGTTATTGTTCGAAAGAAGGATAATAACATTCGCATTTGCGTAGATTATCGCAAATTGAACCAAGTTACGAAGTTCGATGCTGAACCTATGCCTTCATTAGAAGAGCTACTCAATAAACTTTCTAATTCTAGATTCTTTACCAAACTAGATTTGTCTAAAGGTTATTGGCAAGTCCCGCTAACTGAACGTGCCAAACCTTTTACAGCTTTTTCTACACCTAGGGGTTTATTCCAATGGAATTTCATGCCTTTTGGTCTTATGAACGCCCCTGCTACATTCGTACGCATGATGCGGCGAATTCTCGCATATCGTACAGATGTCATAGCATACCTAGATGATATCTGTCTATTCAGTGATTCTTGGGAAGATCACTATTTGGGTTTATACGAATTACTGTCTACTCTTCGCGAGTATAACTTGACTGCAAAACCCTCTAAAGCCTTTATAGGATTTAGCGAGATTTCTTTCCTAGGTCATCGGGTTGGTCATGGTCTTTTAAAGACAGAGGACCACAATGTTTCAAAAATACTTAACATTTCGGTCCCTAAGACGAAGAAACAAGTAAGGAGTCTATTAGGTTTGATTCAATTCTACGGACGATTCATTCCGAATCTGTCCTCCATTATGGCACCGCTTTCTACTTTATTGAAGAAAGGGTCGCCTAATCTGATCCGCTGGTCTAAAGAATGTCAATCCTCATTGGACCAGGTTAAAGCCCTATTTTCATCTCCACCTATTCTTAAGTTACCTACTATTGAGAAGACTTTTGTTCTTCGAAGTGACGCCTCGTCAACAGGGATTGGGGCAGCACTAATGCAGGAGTATTCTGATACTTTGCATCCGGTGATGTATATCTCTAGGAAATTAAACGCTGCAGAAAAGAATTACTCGGTTTTAGACCGTGAGTTATTGGCTATGGTATGGTCTATTCTGAAGTTACAAAGATTTCTTCTAGGCGCACATTTCATTGTGGAAACCGACCAGAAAGCGCTTACTGCTATTCAGAGCAAAAACTTGAAGAGCTCGAGGTCCACTCGTTATGCCATAGCTCTTCAACCATTTCATTTCTCGGTTCGAGCTATCCGTGGTTCGGATAATGTAATGGCAGACATTCTGTCCAGATGTCCACACGATTCCACATGATTCTTCTGTCATATATATATATTTCCTGATATACAGTCCAATGTTATAATGACATGTTAGTAGATTTTTTCTCACTTTTTTTTTGAGGGAAATTTATAACATTGTACCATGTAATTATCTAAGAAGGCTTAGTTAGTGATATACGGGCCAAAAGATCACTCGGCCACATTTAAATAAATTATTTTCAGGATTGTATTAAGAAATTTACCAGTTGTCTTTAAGATTTGTGTTATTGATATTTTCGCAGCACATCATTGAAGTCTGCGAGTTTATGTCCATTGTGGAACTTTGAGGATATCAAGTCCTGTCCTACATTGGGAGCGGATGATGTCCACATCTTCTTCTATTGAATGTTTTATGTCAACGAAGATCAACACATGTATTACTTATTAATTACTGTTACTTTATATAATGTAATAATATAGTGCGGTATATTAGTAAATTACACCGCTATTTGCAACACATTGTATGATAACACATAATATATTTAATTTCATATATTGGTATGAGAATAATTTGATTGTCATTATGTTGTTGCCATCATTGTGGCGTGTGTTGGTGGCACCTTCCTGGAATATATCAGCGTATACTTAGATAAATTTTTTCTCTAAGGATCTGAGATATGATCTCAGTGTCGCTCCATGCGTTGAGCTAATTTGTTAGGTATATATCCACGCATCATACGTGCGTTAGGAGCCTAGATTTTTTCCGGCTCCAGGATTTAAAAAAAAAAAATGTTTCATTTTTTTTTTCCGGGAGGGTGCGGTAATGTTACGCACGGATCATTATTATTTTTCGTTTGTATAAACATTTTTCATATGTATGATCATTTTTTTGACTGAAGTGTGTATTATGTTTTCTATGGTCAAAGGGACATAATCCGAGTTATCGAAACTACAATTTTTTAGGAGTTTGCCTTCTCTTGTATAGAGACACGTTCGGTCTATAATTTCTTGAACGAAGCGTGACCACATCTCCTTATTTGGTAGTATCAGTCAACTATGGTAGATGTCTGAAACCTTTCTTAACGCTTCTTTTCATGACCATAAAAGGCGCGACTGTGTAAGACTTTTATCTCGAATGTTCTTAGAATCGTCTTATTGTGAACGGCAACTCAGAGATTGTCGTTCTGCGCATGTCAAAACTGGGAGTTCGTTCTGTGTGTTCCGCCCAGTTGGGGCAGTTTAGAAATGGTTTAAGAAGCGAGCAGACGCAACTGCGTCTTGTGATTTTCTGAGGGAAATACAGTGTCTTTGTGAGTTAGTTAGCTAACTAGACTATTTCCCAGTATTCTTCACGCCTGCCTGGAGGCATATGTTCATGGTTGATTTTCCGAAATAAGGTAATTCCTCTTGTATCGAACTTTATGCTATCATCTAGAGGTTCGTCATTTTGTCGCCTATTTGCTCGCCTGTGTGATTCAAAATGGAGAGGTACTTTGACTAGGATTAAGTCACCGGTATCTTTATACCTGAACTAGTTAAATATATATGGGTCGCTCTAGACCAACAAGACTATTGTCTGTGTTCCAGGATTCGTTATATCAGAGATCACGTCCAAGTCAGATGGTTAGACTTAGGAACATTATAAAGGTCGAGCTGACCTGTAGCCCATGTATGCTATTCACGTGCAGACAGTAAACGGACTGATTGTATACATCTGATCTGCTAGCATCAGGAAGGGAATATTATTATTATTATTGTCTATGAACAGTGATAACCTGCAGTTGACACTGTTGCAGAAATTATTATTATTTATACAGCTTCACGAACTAGAACTCTATGATTTATGAATTTCTGAATCTATTGAACTGTGATGTCTTATGACGCATATATACAACAGCTGTCATTGCTGACTACAGAAATTGTTTTCAATGTGCCATATCATCTTGCTGAACTCGTTAACTATGTTGATGTCATAAGTATCATGACTGTTTTGTGGCGTGCAATAAATGGAAGAAACTTATACAACGAAGTTACCCTTTCTATGACTCTACACGTCATGTTGCCTGTGTGATAACCCTGTGAACTGTTCCACTACCACATACACAGCAACATCCTAAATCAGAGAAGACACCTACATCTTGCACTTTAATACCAGGTGTCGATAAGGGTGGCAAGTTACCACTTCAGCTCAAATCCACCCTTATCAATTACATGTATTTCAATCGTTGATTGAAATAGAATAACTTACGTTGTTGATACAATGGCTATTACTTCTCTATGTAGAAGGCCAATTACAACATAACTCATATCTGCCCGACCAAAGGTCCGGAAATCTACTCAGACAATCTGTCTGGCTGGAATCCTGGCTTGCTTCTCACAAGCATCTACGTCATCTCCTTTGTTTGGCAACAAGCGCGCCCGAAGATTCCCATACACAGAATTGTGCGTTTACGTGCTCGATAAATAAAATATATACAGCCTATTACTAACACCTTAGTTGGTGCGTACTCTCCTAACAAAAGTAGGACCTGATGACTACTTATGAATGTTAAGGACTCATTAAGGACGCAACAGCTTCCTTACTACCCCCCACAAAAAAAAATTAATTCTGTTAATGTTTTTACTTTAATTACCGCGGAGAGGTGAATCAAGTTTACATCTGTATATTCTAATAATAAACGACCTATATAATAATTAATAATAACAGAGTGAATATAAAATAGAATTCAACTCAAATCAACAAAATATATGCAAGAAAGCATACCACCACTATTGACCAACTGTGGAACAATGTGGGAAAAATTAAAGAAATTAAAGTATTAAGGATGATTGAATTAAACTGAATGTGAAAACAAATAAAAAGAAATGTCAATAAATGAATTTAAATAAAAAAGATGAGAATGCATCAAAAATGATAAGTGAACAAGTAAAAGAATGTAAATAAACACGCAAAGTGATCAACACACTTAACTGTGTCTAAAGATAATTAGTAGCATTACTTAATTACCAATGCTGAATCACTACCTATCATGAGTAACAATTACCAGCTATTGCAACTAGCATTAAAAAATCATTATAGTTAAATGTATTAAATATTAAACTAATTAATTATGTTTATTTGTGAAAATCCACTGAATAATTTTTTCAGATAATTAATATGTTGTAAGTTCCAAATAAAATTTTCTGAAGTTCCTCGGAAACAGTCAATAATACACAGTTCCGTTATATTAAAATCCAAACACGTAGAAGCGTTACTTTCCGAGTCATCCAGTAATTAAGATATTCCACTGGAAACGTATAGATCTATCACCTTAGAATAATGTTTATATATATAATTAATGTAACTTTCGGAAGAAAATGTTATCACTTTACAAAGTTATATTCTCATCAATGTTATAGATAAGTCACTGTTTTAGCATCATAGCACTATAAATGCATGTTCCAACTTTATTCAAAAGTCAAGGTAGATACTAAACGTTAATGATGCAACTAATCACAGTTCAATGAACAGCACGTTACAAATGCGAAGTTGTATGTGTAGATGTCTCATTCTCTGCAGGGCGTAGCAACTCGCTTGATTCACACGGACAACGGGATAGAATGTCCGCCAAAACGTTCTGAGATCCAGGGATGGCACGTATGGTAAAACGGTTTGGCTGCTTGAAACGTACCCCACCTGGTGCAATGTACCGGCATACTCCCATAGTCATGCGCCGCCCATGCCAAAACTGACTCGTCGCTGCGGAGCACAAAAGTTATGTCTGCATGAGGTAACCGTAAAATAGGTGCGGCAGACAAAAGTAATTTAATAGGATCTAACGCGATTAGATGTTCTTGCGACCACCGAATCACGTTAGCTGCGCCCTTCCTTAACAACGTAGAGAAAGGTGCAGTGATATTAAAAAATAAAAAGAAATGCAGTAGACAAAGGTTTAGATCTCAAAGGCTTAACGAAAATCATAGCCTGTGTAAAAGAACAGAAGTGTGACAACAGTAGTTGACTAAGAAAATATTGAGCTAATCGGCCCAATAAAAAATAACGAAATATAGATAGAACAAGTGAAGAATCTGAACAGACAGGATATTTGAAAATAAAGAAATGCTAATATGAACGAAATAGATGATATCCAGTAACAAGTATGATCAGTAATAGAAGAAAAGATTAGTACCAAAACATCCGGAAGAATGTAAAAGAACGCACTCACAAACGCAACTATTAAGTGCGTGGTGCAGAGTTTTGTACATGTCGCACGTATAAAAGATGGCGCGCAAAGAACCATATATTAAACTAATAGCTCTGTAAGCGTCACGATAATTTTCAAAGCGCACAAACGCAAGCTGTTTAAAAGAATTTTGAAGTTCGAACAAGCGAACTAACCTAACATTACCGATTTTCTGAAAACAAATGTTTCAGTGCATACCAAGTGGTATGAGACGGAATATTGCGCATCGGAACAGTGCGATTCAGTGATATCCGATCTCGGTCAGATCGCAACTGAGTATCATTCAAAATATTATGTGTCGCGTGTGATAAACGTGACAAAGAATGAAATCACATATTATATTTTTACTAGTATGATGTAACAATGGGATAAAATAGAAATGTTAGAAAAGTATTATGTATAGGAACAGCCTAAGATAACAAAGTCATGAAGAAATATATGACTCGGAAGACAAAAAAATAATGACTAGTAAAGGAAAGAAGCGATGACTGCATTTGCTGAGTCATCAAAGACAAAATCTAATACTACTTGGCTAATATCTGCGTGACGCAGAATCAGGTACCAATTGTAACCTGAGGGAATGGTGGTGAAAATACACACCATTGTCCCGCTCGAGAACCATGCGAGCATCCCTATTGGTCCTAAATGTAATCACGGCGTCACCATACCTATTATTGGTAGGTGGCAACAGACGCACGAACTTCACGTCTGCCGTGTAGTTAAGGAAATCGCCAAGTTCCTGCCAAGTAGTTCGTTGTGGCAGATTGCTTACAAGGACGGTGCGAGAGTATGCACCCTTACCAATATATGTGGTATCGTTGTCATAAGAATGTGAATAAGGTTGATGAGTAACCTTAGTCTGTTGAGATACATTATAATATTTATTACCCCTGACTATAGAATTATTACTATTTAATGTATCATACTTTCGTACTTTAGTATGACAACTTACGCCAGGCAAAGGTGTAGGTGTACAGCATATCGTAGACACCTGCTTGCTGGGCAAAGTGATAACTTTGCTGACAACCTTATTGGTTTTACTTGTCCCATCTGAGTTACAACTCTTATGTTCATTAGGAACATTCTTTCCCTTTTTTCCAAACTTAACAGTTTTCTTAAGATCAGTTGCCTGCTGATAATGTCGCCAAGATTTGTTTTCTGAATTGGCAGTATTGTTCTGTCGAGGGAAGATGTACTTGCCTCGAAATGATTTTATAATCTTCACTGGGTGTGTTGATACCTTGGTATCACCCTTAGTACTTAAGTTATGTCGTCTTCTTCTTCTTCGATCCTTAACCACCGACCGTCAAAGCAGTCAGTGGCCATCACGCCTAGTGGCGTCTTGTAGGGCAACAACAATTGATTCCACTTTGCACGGTCGGTGGCCATCCTTCGTACAGTGCCCCAACTCTGGTTCATTCTTTGCATCTCAGCCTCCACAGTCCTCCGCCAAGTTGTTTTTGGTCGGCCTCTCTTTCGCTTTCCTTCAGGGGTCCAAAGCATAGTTGTTCTTGTGATGGCATCGGGGTCTCTTCTGAGGACATGACCACCCCAGCTCCAGCGTCTGCCAGCTATGATGGTGTGCATGTCCTCTTGCTTGCTACGAGTAAGCAGATCTTGGTTGGTGATGGTATTCGGCCAAAAGATTCGGTGAATTTTTCTTAGGCATGTTGTGTGAAAAGAGGACAATTTTGACATTTCCTTCTCTGTGACTCTCCAGCATTCCGCACCATAGAGAAGCACAGAAAGCACGCAACTCTGGTATAATCTTAATTTTGTGCTTGTGCTGTATTGGGAGGACTTCCAGATGTTATTTAGGCTAAAGAAGGCTGTTCTTGCCTTATTCATTCTGATGTTGATGTCTTTGCCTGCCCCACCGTCTGGTGTTACTATGCTTCCTAGGTATGTGAAGGTATCTGTCTGTACCAATTGCTGATTCCTTACTGATATGGGCTCAGGGTTGCTCACATTGAGCGTCATGACCTCAGACTTCTTTAAATTGATGTTCAAGCCCACCTGCTGGCTAAATTTATTAAGTCTATCCGTTTTTTCCTGGATGTGTTGATGTGAATGTGCCAGCAGTGCAATGTCATCTGCATATTCCAGATCTTCCAATGTAGAAAATGTAGTCCATCTTATTCCTCTTGGACTGCCCTCTGTTGTCTGGCGCATCACCCAGTCTATGACTGTTAAAAATAGAGTGGTTGATAAGGGGCATCCCTGTCGTACTCCTGTCTTCACCTCGAAGGTTAGGTTGCTCTGCCCAACACTACACGTAAAGTTGGCATAGAGGCTTTTTATGATTGACACTATGCAGCTTGGAATTCCATAAGCCCTCAGTATTTTCCATAAACTGTCCCTATGTATGCTGTCAAAAGCCTTTTCAAAATCAACAAAATTTATGTAAAGCTGTCTTTGCCATTCTGAGCACTGCTCTATAATGTTCCTGAGAGTGAATATATGGTCTACACATCTTCTGTTCTTTCTAAATCCTGCTTGTTCTTTCCTCAGTTTGTAGTCTACTGCCTTTGAAATTCTCTGTATAATTATCCTGCCTAGTATTTTGCTGGGAACTGAGAGAAGAGTGATTCCTCTCCAATTATTGCAGTCTGCAAGATCTCCCTTCTTGGGCAATTTGACAATTATTCCTTTGTTCCACTCTGATGGTGTTGTCCCCGTTTTCCACACTTGTGCAAATAGTGGTTCTAATAGTTCTGCTGCTAGCTCAGGGTCTGTCTTAAATAGCTCTGCATTTAAGTTATCATGGCCCGGAGCTTTACCGTTCTTTAACCCTTTGATTGCTGTGATGATTTCTTCTTTTCGTGGAATGTCTGTATTTACATCTAGATCGTTTTCAGCCTCAGGAACATTCAATTGTGTCTCTGGTATTTCCTTGTTCAGAGTTTCTCTGAAGTGCTCTGCCCATCTTGTTTCCTGTCCCTCTGCTGTCTTGATGAGATTTCCTTGCTTATCTCTTACTAATGTAATATTGTTTGCACCTTGTTTTCCGCTGATGAATTTAGTTATTTTGTATACTGTGCTTTGTTCATTTCTCAGTGCTGCCTCTTCTGCCTGTTTTGCAAGATCGTCTAGGAAATTCCTTTTGTTGGCTCGGGTTTGGCGTTTAACTTCCCTGTCCAGCTGACTGTACTGTTCGCTATATAGTTGCTTTAACCTGGGGGACTTCGCTTCTGTTTTCTTTCTTTTCATTTCCTTTCTCATCTTTATGGTGTTTAGTGTTTCTGGTGTTATCCAGTCTTGCTTCTTCCTTTCCTGGAATCCTAAGCATGATTTGCTACTTTCCTTATATATTGTTGAAATGGTGTTGAAATTCTGGTCTATATCATCAGTCAATGTCTTTTCCTGGCTTTTGGCAAATTGATATCGTTTCTTAATGTCGGCCGCAAAAGCTTTTCTGGTAAGGGGGTCCTTCAATTTGCTGATGTCAAACCTTTTCTGTGTAGTTACAGTTGGTCCAGCCCTTCTTAGTTTCACTTTCAGTTTTGCTACTACTAAATGGTGATCACTTCCCACATCTGCACCTCTTCTTACCTTCACATCTTGTAATGCATGTCTCCATCTACCGTTAACCATGATGTGGTCTATCTGGTTTCTGTCCCGACCATTTGGTGATTCCCATGTTAACTTGTGAATTTCCTTATGTGGGAAAAGTGTTCCTCCAATGACCAGGTTGTTAATGCTACAGAAACTTATTAGCTTATCCCCATTTTCGTTTGCTGTTCCGCTGCCGCATTTCCCCATTGTTCTTTCATTATATGTATTGTGTGTACCAACTTTCGCATTGAGGTCTCCCATTACTATAACAAGATCATATCTAGGTGTGTCTTCCATTTCTTTCTGCAGTTGTTGATAGAATTCATCCTTGACCTCCTCATCGCTATCATTCGTTGGTGCGTAGCATTGTATTATTGTAGTGTTGGTGAATCTCCCTCTCAATCTCAATCGTATCAGTCTGTTGTTGATGGGTTTCCATTCCAGTAATGTCCTTTCTATCCCTTTCTGTAGAATAATGGCTACGCCTTCACTGTGCTGTCCATCCTCTCTTCCAGAGTAAAGTACTGTTTCTCCTGTTGCTGTTTTAACTTTTCCTGCCCCTGTCCATCTGCTCTCGCTTATCCCCAGGATGTGTAACCTATAGTTTCTCATTTCTGCCGTGACCTGTCTTAGTTTACCTGTCTCGTACATTGTCCTGACATTCCAAAATCCTATTCTTGTATCCTGTTTTGCGGTCAGGACATCCGTTTTCATGTCAGTGGCTTCCTTTCGGCTTTCACCACTGACAGTCATACGAGCCACAGACTCCGAATGTCCATCCCGCAGCAAAGTTTGTTCATTTGATGTTGTTTCCGTAACTTCATTATTTTTTTTTACATAGACAGGGGTGTCAGCCCTATGCTAAAACCCCCAACCTGGAGGACCAGTGTACCAGCTTTTGTCTGACCCCTACCCACACAGACCAGTCCAGCTTGGTTGAACCTACCAGGAGTAAAACTCCCACTGGCATAGCTCTGGGGATTGTCAGGGTACGCAAGCTGCCATACCGCTACAAGGTATAGGTACCATTGATGGCAGAAAGTTATGTCGTAAAGGCCGTTTATCATATCTGTTGTTCAACCCTTCTCTTAGATAAGCTACCAACCAAGGATCACGAGCCCTATCTGCCCGAAGCTGCTGGTTTTAAGGCGCCAGTCGCTCGCCTTTGCCCCTTCTCCCGTCAGTGGAAACAGTTCCGCCGGGCTCAAATTGAGCCACACGTGAAGGCCGGGAGCTGGACTTGGTTGTCAGAGGCTGTTTGAGGCCCGTGCCATAGAAGTATTTTATCTGCTGCCTTGCGGGAATATCCATTTGTGGAATTGGCTTCGGGACTAAACCCTGAGGATAAATCCGGAGTCGGAGTCCCTAAGGCAGTCTAATGTCGATTCGACATTATTCTGGCAACTCCTGCGACATGGCTGGTACCAAACTGTATCGGCTACTGCCGTTCCTTTGGATCTACCGGCTGTGTGGAGAGGGGGAACATGCTGCATGGGCAACAGCTTGATCTCCATATAACTGTGTCTAAGCTCGCTCCCTGGAGAGGACACTCCAACTTCACCCTATAGGTGTCGGCAAAACACGGGAAGTACCAGTTACCGGTTATAAGCATTTTGCTCAATTGGCGTAGGGCATGGCGCCAGGGGCTACTTCCGACAGTGGGAGAGGTTCTAGGATCTCACTGGACAGCTACCACCCGCTTCAAGCTGGGCAGCCCCCAGTCAATAAAGTGTTGTCCCGCCACTGTCTGCTTTCCCCATTGGGTGCATGGGGATTAGGGTCAAACCTGAACTGTGGACAGAAAATTTTGCACCATGCAATTATCGAAAAAATAGAAATAAGCAAACTCTCAGATTGGGATGCTGGAACGTCCGGACTATGTTGACTGGACTATCCGAAAACCTACAAGATTTAAACGATGTAAGGAAGACAGCCATAATTAATGACGAGCTTAAACGACTTCAGGTGGATATAGCTGCACTTAAGAAAACGCGCCTGGCGGGCTCTGGAACGGTGAGCGAGAAGGACTACACATTTTATTGGCAAGGGAAAGATCTTAATAAAGCTAGAGAATACGGAGTAGGTTTTGCGGTCAAAAAATCGCTAACTAAAATGGTTGAACCAGGCGAGAATGGATCAGAACGCCTTTTAACGCTCCGCCTGCAAACTAGCACAGGTCCCATCACCCTTGTCAGTGTGTATGCTCCTACTCTGTACTCTGCCTCAGAAGCTAAAGATGAGTTCTACGAGAATCTAGCAGCAGTTATCAAAAGCATACCCAGGCAAGAACAGCTTGTTCTCCTTGGTGACTTTAACGCTAGAGTGGGTGCCGATAATGTTTCATGGCCTTCATGTCTGGGCAGGTTTGGTATTGGCAAGATGAATGAAAATGGACAACGGCTCTTAGAGTTGTGTGTCCACCATGACCTCTGCGTGACCAACACCTACTTTCAGACAAAACCCCAGCATAAGGTGTCATGGAGACACCCACGATCCAAGCACTGGCACCAACTTGACCTGATTCTCGTCAGAAGGCCACTCCTCAGGTCTGTGCTCTCCACGCGCTCGTACCATAGTGCAGACTGTGATACAGATCACTCCTTGGTTTGCTGCAAAATCAGAGCACAACCAAGAAAACTCTATCGTGTCAGACATGAAGGGAAACCACGCATTGATACCAGCAAGATGTCAGACCCTTTCATGATTGCTCAATTCACTGCGACCTTCAAGAAAATGCTCAGTAGCCCTCAGCATGGTGATACTATTACAGAGAACTGGGACCATCTACGGAACACCATTCAAAGTACTGCACTTGCCACCTTTGGTAAGAAAACAGCAAAGTCAAATGACTGGTTTGATGCTTCATCAGATGTGATGGCACCTGTCATTGAAGCTAAGCGCAGTGCTATGAATGAATACAAACGTTCACCGAGTGCCAGAACCCTACAGATCCTGAGGGCTACGAGAAGCAAAGTTCAACAAACTGCTCGACGCTGTGCAAATGACTATTGGCTCCAGCTCAGTGAGAGCATTGTGGTAAAGTGGGATGATATTAATATTTATAGGGGACTTAGTGTACTGACTGAGATCAGCCGTGAAGGTATCTGAATCTAATACGTGTGGTGTATTACAGATGACCTTATTTGCTACCACATTTATACCTCAGTCAGAATTATTCTGGAATATTGTGATGACTACGTTGAATGTCTAGGGTTATGAAAATTGTAGTGGTTTTTGATGGTACTGTATGGTTGTGATATCACCTAGTGTGATGTATGAGGTCAGCTGTGAAGGCTCCTGAGATAAATGTAGCTGTGAATTTACAGAAGGCCCTTCTCGCTACCACTTACGACCTCACACATTTCTTTTTTACTACTGAATGTGGCTACGTTAAAAAAATCTAGGGTACTGAATGTAAGGTGTTGTATTTATATATACAAACACACACACAGATATTTAATAAGTCTAATAATATTAATAAACTTTATAACACACTGAACTAACTCAAGCTGTGTAAAATTTTGATATTAAATTTTCTTTAAGTTTATTTGTTCTGAACAAAGGTTTTATTTTGGTCAGAACATATGAAAGGTTTTGAATTTATGAATGAAATGCATGAATATATGGCATAATAAATGAAAGGTGTGTACATATGAATTTTACAAGACTAGTTAATATTAATACTGTTTATATTTGTAATTTATCTGGGAGAACGATTAATGGATGTGCTGTTGGAGTGGCCTCATCACTCCCTGTCTATGGTTACTAAACATTGTCCATTACTGACGGGAGGAATACAAGTTTTATTTCCCACCATGGTGTGTTTTAGTTAATGGGAATATAGTTGATGTTAGTTATGAAATAAATTGGTGAAGCTCCAGCAAGCCAGACGCTCACGTATCTTTGACTGAGTAGTTCTGGTGCTGGAATCTGGTGGCCCCACCTCTCCGTGCTTGGAGGCTATATAGGCTGCTCTGCCAAAATTCTCGACTGCACGGGTCCACTCTTGAATTTCTCAACATATCATTTGACACCACTTTGGTGCCAAATAAAAAAACTCACAGTTCTGAAATAAAAGTATTGAGTCATGTGTCAGAATTCTACCTCCTGAGCCACTACTACACTCAACACTACACAACAACACCACATAGACGGGGTCAGATCTCTCTGACCATACAGCACACCTTACCAAGTCGGTTTCACATAGTATAAGTTCCCCAAGACTACATATTCTGAAATATGTTCATTAGCTTCCTGCCATTGAGTAGGATAGGTGATATGTTCCACTGATCTCAACACTTGATCCGCCCTTCATAATCCTTGCTGGCGTTTATGTATTTAGTTTGTCTCTAGACCCTGAACTGGGGCTGGGGGTCTAGAGCGAATCCTTACTTGTTGTAAGGGATAGATTTCGATATGGCAGTATCAAATCACTCGAAACATTAAACAATATTAAAATACACAAAGAAATACTTTCAGTCTTACCAGAATTATGAATAGAGAACACAGTATATGCTAGCAAAACTCAGCTGAGCTGCTGGCTCTAGTATGGCGTCCCTCTAAATATCTCAATTAGCTTCTGGGAATTACACCACTAAATAATTACTGTGTCTACTACTGGACAACTTATGATGAATGGCAAAGATGCGCGTCTGAGTGCCGATATTATGTTTATCTGTGGCCAATCAGCGCCTTTTCTTTTTCAAATTCAACCCCCTTCCAAAAAGTCAATTCAGTCATACCTCAGTCAAGTATGTATTATTGTCTGTTGGTCCGTCTGTCTCTACTTGCGTTTCACAAAAAAACACACTTGTTTTTTGAACCAACTCTGCCTTCCCCTACACAATTTTGCCTTTAAAGTTATTTTTAGCCACAACTTTCCTTAACACCCTCTCTCTTTCATGCTAACTAGATTTTAGCACTTGCGTCTCAAGGCTGCAATTTTTGAAAATTAGTGACATGTTTTTGTTTCAATGCAGTCGCTCGCTGATATGAACAACACAGTCTTTTGTCAATATCTTCATTATTATCTATCCGTCTGTATAAATGAAAGCATATTATTTCTCTGCTCAAGATGGGCCATCCGGCCAGCTAGGTTTTATATTCCTAACATTATTATTAAGAAAAAGTTACTTTTCAAGGTTAGTTGTTTTTTTTGAAATATGTTCGAGCATCTTCTGGAAGGCGTTTGACGCTGAATTCAAATAAAGGACGAAGTATCGCAAAATCGTCCAAGAAATGACTGTTGAGTATAATAGCTAAGGTCCCTTTTGTCGATTTCTTTACCTTGTGTGAACTTGGGGACGTGAATTTTTTTCCTTCCCCCCCCAATTGCGTCTTTTTTATCCCTTGCTAGTTTCAAGCACGTGTTCAGTCAAATTTTTCCTTTTGATCTCCGTTCTCATCCCGTTCCAAGGGTAACGTTTTGCTTTCACGTCTAGCGAGTTAATTTCCATGGCGGGTAGTGACCCGCGGCCTGGGCGATCATGTCTTCTAGTAGCTTACGCATTATTTTTATCCCTACATTTTATCTTTGGAGATATTTTAACGTTGTATCACGGTTAATTTTATCACACATCTCCCCACTTGAAAACATGCCTACGGCAAGTTCCAAAACCAGTGATACACATAGATAAAATCACTCCTCACGCCTGCCACTACTCTAATTTTGATCACAGGGGTGCCGACTGAGGAAATCTGCACCGACATTCAATTTGCCTGGGATATATTGGATACTAAACTGATAAGGTTGAAGCAATAAAGACCACCTCAGCAATCTTGCGTTTTCATGCTTAGCCTGAGATAAGAATACGAGGGGCTGATGATCCGTCTGGACCACAAAAGTCCTACCATACAGATAGATTTGAAACTTCTTTATTGCCCAGATTAACGCTAAACATTCTTTTTCGCTTGTGGAGTATCCTTGTTCCGCCTTATTCAATTTGCGGCTTGCATAAGCGACTGGTTCAGTTCCCCATCAGGTGAAGATGATCTTTGCAACAAAGCCCCTCCGAGTCCTACATTACTTGCATCGGTTCTTAAGACAAAGTCCTGTGTCAAATCAGGCAGTTTGAGAATAGGCTTGCTAGTGAGTTTTTCCTTTAACTCTTGGAACGCTAATTCACTTTGCGCAGTCCAAATAATTTTATCTGGAAGTCCCTTGCGAGTCAGATCAGTCAGAGGAGCACAAATAGAGTTAAAATCTTTGATGTATTTTTGATAAAATCCGCATAACGACACGAATGATCGCACGTCCTTTTTTGTTTGTGGTCTAGGTGCTCTCTGCAGTTTTTCCAAGTTCTTGGGATCAGGGGTCATGTTACCCTGATATACAGTGTGTCCCAAGAATTCCAACTCTTTGCATCCAATACAACATTTTGTTGGCCTAGCAGTTAAGTTCGCCTCCCTAAGCCTATTAAATAACATCTCCAGAGCTTCAATGTGTTCTTCAAATGTCTCTGTGGCGACGAGAATATCATCCATGAAATTCGTGATACATGGCTTATTCAGGGGATCCAACAATTTGCGCATCATCCTTGAAAATACACTCGGAGCATTTTTCAGTCCGAATGGTAGCCTGTTCAATTCATAATGTCCATCCGAAGTGCTAAAAGCCAAATAAGGTCTCACTTCAGGCTTCACTGGAATCTGGTAATAGCCTTTACTAAGATCCACCTTTGAAAAGTATTTTGCCTTGTTTAATCTGGCAAATAACTGTTTTGTGTCTGGTAATGGATCCACTTGTCCTTCTGTGACAGCATTCAGTTTCCTGTAATCTATGCACAGTCTGTGTTCCCCAGACGGTTTCTCAACAAAACGACACTAGAACTAAAAGATGATTCACTGTGCGAAATAATCCCCTCCTTCAACAAATAATCTATTTCTTCCTTCAATGCCTTCTCCTTCGCGAACGGAATAGAATAGGCTCTCATACAGATTGGGTTTGAGTCTACCAGTTTCATGTCATACTGTAGCAAATTTGTATGGCCTGGTTTATCTGTTAATACATCTGTATGTTCCTCCAGAACCTGTTGAACTCTCTCCCTCTGGTTTTTAGTCAGGTGCTTACTGACTTTTACCTGTGCTGCTGTTTCACAAGGATGTAATGGGTATTCATGTGAGGTGAGTGGTTCTTTTTGCATCTGGGTTGCAATAGCCAAGGTCAATAAGGGGGTGCTTTCCTGGGGTGGTCTGTCCAGATACTTCTTTAACAGGTTTACATGATAAACTTTTTCCTTCCCCTTTTTGTCAATTTTATAGTTTGTTCTAGACACCTTCTCTAGAACCGTATATGGACCTTGCCATCCAATTTGTAATTTATTCTGGCTACCGGGTAGTAGAAGCAGCACCTTCTCTCCCACAGCTAGTTCCTGTCCTTTGCCTTCCTATTAAAATATGCTGCATGTTTCTTCCTGGCTTGTTTCAAATTATCATTTGCCAGTTTCCATCCAGCTTTCAAACGAGTGGTCAGTTCGTTCACGTATTGATAAGATGAGGTAACAGTCTCTTCCGCCTTCTCATCTGTCCAGGTCCTTAATAGTGCTTCTAATGGACCTTTTATTGGCCTCCCAAATAGCAGAGTTGCGGGAGCCATCCCGGTTGAACTATGTGGTACCTCCCGGTACGCAAACAATGCGGCGGGCAGGAATTGATCCCACAGATCCGGTTTTTCGTGTGCCAGCTTTCTCAGGATAGAAATGAGAGTCCCGTTGAACCTCTCTACCTGGCCGTTCCCTTGTGGATGGTACGGACTACAATGAAAGTGTCTGGCTTGAAATAGCTTAAAAACTTCTTCCGTTAGTTTCCCCTTGAACTGAGAGCCATTATCCGTCAAGATTTGATGCGGGAATCCTAATCGGGTGAATATTGTAAGTAGTGCCTCTGCTACATGTTTTGAATCAATTGATGGCAGGGCTACCGCCTCTCCCCACATAGAACAAGTGTCCACCAGAGTAAGGATGTAACTGTTCCTCCTCTTGGTCCGAGTGAGAGGTCCCACAATATCCACTGCAACCCTCTCAAAAGGTGTTCCCACAGAAGGGAATCGCATGCCCGAGTTCCATCACTTTATCCCTATATGAAGTGGGAAGAACCAGCTGGTTGTGACCATTTGTTCCAGTTCCGGCCTTCCTGTATAATAGTTTGTTCTTCATAAAATATTCCCCCTTGCTCGGAGGTGTGTGGCATTTGGGCAATTTTTTAAAACATGGCTTGAGTGTCCTATCCTTAGCCTGCGCCTTCCTCATCTCCTCTGGATGAGCATTTATAGGTTCACCTTCTTCCTCCTTCTTCTGTGACCTGGTCTGCACTGTCGCCATGATCACAGGTTTCTCGGGATTCCCCAAGAAGACGTATCTACACCCCAATATCAGAGGGTAGATTGGTTCATCTATCACTGCTGCTCTGATTTCTCCTTCCACATAGCGAGTTTTCACCGTTATCCTTGCGATGGGAAGTGTCATGAGTGGTATGTCCTTAGTCGCCCCTTGTATTTCCACTGTTTCTGTGGTATACTGACTTGGGTCCACTAGGCTAGACTTCACAACTGAATCATAATCCAAACCTGTATCATAAAGGCACCTTATGGTGACCCCATTACAAATAACATCCTCACAAACTGGGGGTGATAAGGTTCCTGTTGTCCATTAGGATTAACCTTTAATCTTTGAGTCCCCGACTTCATTGCAGCAATGTTTGAAGGTTTCCTTCTACAAAATTCGGTGTTATCGTTATCTTTCTTGCACCATTTACACCATCTTTTTCCTTGGTTCAACGGTTTTCTTTCATTGAACTTTTGGTCATTGAACTGTGAGTTTCTGTCGCGATAGTCATTTCTTGGCCGCTCAAAGTTTGTCCTACCTTTATTTCCCTGCTCTCTATTATCAAATTTATTAAATTGCTGTGGAGCTTTAAAATTGTCTATGTGCTTCTTTTTAGCACCACTTACCTCTGCCTGGGCTGCCTGATACCTCTCAGCGACATTTAAAACCTCCCCCAACTTCTCTGCACCTTGTTCCATGAGAAATTTTCTCATGTCTGGAGCCATGGACTCTCTCAATTGCTCAATCATGATCATTTCTTTAAGATCTTGGGTCTTCCCCAGAGCAGTCCATTTCTCCAAATAGGTTTCCAGTCTGGCAGAGAATTGGTGGTATGTCTCCCCAGACAACAGTTTGGCATTTCTAAATTTCTTACGATAAAATTCACCATTTTTTTCGTACCTTAATAACAAAGCCTGCTTTAACATGTCATAATTGTCTTGGTCTTCTCTGTTCATTTTTGCGAAGACTTCATAAGAAGTACCTCTCAGTCCCTGTGATAACTTTAAACTCCACCTCTCTCTCTCTAACCCATATGTAGTAGCTAATAACTCAAAACGTCCGAGGTACCCCTCTATGTCATCGTCTTTTTCAACAAAATGGTCTAAATGAAACCCCATAGCTGATGTTGAGGCTCCCAGACTGGGCGTAGCATCTGAGGCAAAAGGGCTGGCACCATTTTCAGGAGCCTGGCCTTGTAGCTCCAGCTCCCTTAGTCGTAATTCGTGCTCCCTTTGCAACCTTCTATCTTCTGCCTCCCTTTCGGCAGTCAACTTTTTTTCTTCTGCCTCCCTTTCGGCAGTCAACCTTTTTTCTTCTGCCTCCCTTTGCTGTCGTTTTTCTTCTGCCTCAATGCTTTAGCCTCTTTGTCAGCCTCAATCTGCAGCCTCTTCTCTCAGCCTCATTTGTAGCCTCTTCTCTTCAGCTAATCTTCTTTTCTTCTTCCCGTTCAATATACTTATCACATTCAGCCGTTACATATTGAATTAAAACCTGACCATCCATTCCCATATCCTTTGCCGTTAGCACAGCAGCTGATCTGAACTTTGCCAGCTCCGCCATACTTTTTAGACAATTTAGCAATGAGCAAGATAAATCTCTAACCACTAAAGTAATTCTAATTACTATAGTCTAAAATAATTCTAATTAGCCAGTTAACTAATTAATTACCACTGGCTGTGAAGATTCACCAACTTTTAATTTCACTTTTAATTTTAAGGGACACTTTTAATTTTTACAATGTGTTCCCCTAATTTTAATTCTCCCACCAGGAGATCCTAATATTACTGATAGGCTAATTATCCCTAGACAAGAGACCCCAATATATGTAGTGGTTTTTGATGGTACTGTATGGTTGTGATATTACCTAGTGTGATGCATGAGGTCAGCTGTGAAGGCTCCTGAGATAAATGTAGCTGTGAATTTACAGAAGGCCCTTCTTGCTACCACTTACGACCTCACACATATCTTTTTTTCTAATGAATGTGGCTACGTTAAAAAAATCTAGGGTACTGAATGTAAAGTGTTGTATTAATATATACAAACACACACACAGATATTTAATAAGTCTAATAATATTAATAAACTTTATAACACACTGAACTAACTCAAGCTGTTTAAAATTTTGATATTAAATTTTCTTTAAGTTTATTTGTTCTGAACCAAGGTTTTATTTTGGTCAGAACATATGAAAGGTTTTGAATTTATGAAAGAAATGCATGAATATATGGCATAATAAATGAAAGGTGTGTACATATGAATTTTACAAGACTAGTTAATATTACTACTGTTTATATTTGTAATTTATCTGGGAGAACGATTAATGGATGTGCTGTTGGAGTGGCCTCATCACTCCCTGTCTATGGTACTAAACATTGTCCATTACTGACGGGAGGAATACAAGTTTTATTTCCCACCATGGTATGTTTTAGTTAATGGGAATATAGTTGGTGTTAGTTATGAAATAAATTGGTGAATTTCCAGCAGGCCAGACGCTCACGTATCTTTGACTGAGTAGTTCTGGTGCTGGAATTTGGTGGCCCCACCTCTCCGTGCTTGGGGGCAATATAGGCTGCTCTGCCAAAATTCTCGCCTGCACGGGTCCACACTTGGATTTCTCAACATATCATTTGACACCACTTTGGTGCCAAATAAAAAAAAACTCACAGTTCTGAAATAAAAGTATTGGGTCATGTGTCAGAACTCTACCTCCTGAGCCACTTCTACACTCAACACTACACAACAACACCACATAGACGGGTCAGATCTCTCTGACCATACAGCACATCTTACCAAGTTGGTTTCACATAGTATAAGTTCCCCAAGACTACATATTCTGAAATATGTTCATTAGCTTCCTGCCATTGAATAGGATAGGTGATATGTTCCACTGATCTCAACACTTGATCCGCCCTTCATAATCCTTGCTGGCGTTTATGTATTTTGTTTGTCTCTAGACCCTGAACTGGGGCTGGGGGTCTAGAGCGAATCCTTACTTGTTGTAAGGGATAGATTTTGATATGGCAGTATCAAATCACTCGAAACATTAAACAATATTAAAATATACAAAGAAATACTTTCAGTCTTACCAGAATTATGAATAGAGAACACAGTATATGCTAGCAAAACTCAGCTGAGCTGCTGGCTCTAGTATGGCGTCCCTCTAAATATTTCAATTAGCTTCTGGGAATTACACCACTAAATAATTACTGTGTCTACTACTGGACAACTTATGATGAATGGCAAAAATGCGCGTCTGAGCGCCGATAATATGTTTATCTGTGGCCAATCACCGCCTTTTTTTTTCAAATTCAAAACCCCTACTAAAAGTCAATTCAGTCATACCTCAGTCAAGTATGTATTATTGTCTGTTGGTCCGTCTGTCTCTACTTGCGTTTCACAAAAAAACACACTTGTTTTTTGAACCAACTCTGCCTTCCCCTACACAATTTTGCCTTTAAAGTTATTTTTAGCCACATCTTTCCCTAACACCCCCTCTCGTTCATTCTAACTAGATTTTAGCACTTGCGTCTCAAGGCTGCAATTTTTTGAAAATTAGTGACATGTTTTTGTTTCAATGCAGTCGCTCGCTGATATGAACAACACAGTCTTTTGTCAATATCTTCATTATTATCTATCCGTCTGTATAAATGAAAGCATATTATTTCTCTGCTCAAGATGGGCCATCCGGCCAGCTAGGTTTTATATTCCTAACATTATTATTAAGAAAAAGTTACTTTTCAAGGTTAGTTTTTTTTTTTTGAAATATGTTCGAGCATCTTCTGTAATGCGTTTGCCGCTGAATTCAAATAAAGGACGAAGTATCGCAAAAGCGTCCAAGAAATGACTGTTGAGTATAATAGCTAAGGTCCCTTTTGTCGATTTCTTTACCTTGTGTCAACTTGGGGACGTGAATTTTTTTCCTTTCCCCACCAATTGCGTCTTTTTAGCCTTGCTAGTTTCAAGCACGTGTTCAGTCATATTTTTCCTTTTGATCTCCGTTCTCATCCCGTTCCAAGGGTAAACGTTTTGCCTTCACGTCTAACAATTTAATTTCCATGGCGGGTGTGACCCGCGGCGTGGGCGATCATGTCTTCTAGTAGCTTACGCATTATGTTTATCCCTACATTTTATCTTTGGAGATATTTTAACGTTGTATCACGGTTAATTTTATCACACATCTCCCCACTTGAAAACATGCCTACGGCAAGTTCCAAAACCAGTGATACACATAGATAAAATTACTCCTCACGCCTGCCACTACTCTAATTTTGATCACAGGGGTGCCGACTGAGGAAATCTGCACCGACATTCAATTTGCCTGGGATATATTGGATACTAAACTGATAAGGTTGAAGCAATAAAGACCACCTCAGCAATCTTGCGTTTTCATGCTTAGCCTGAGATAAGAATACGAGAGGCTGATGATCCGTCTCGACCACAAAAGTCCTACCATACAGATAGATTTGAAACTTCTTTATTGCCCAGATTAACGCTAAACATTCTTTTTCGCTTGTGGAGTATCCTTGTTCCGCCTTATTCAATTTGCGGCTTGCATAAGCGACTGGTTTCAGTTCCCCATCAGGTGAAGATGATCTTTGCAACAAAGCCGCTCCGAGTCCTACATTACTTGCATCGGTTCTTAAGACAACGTCCTGTGTCAAATCAGGCAGTTTGAGAATAGGCTTGCTAGTGAGTTTTTCCTTTAACTCTTGGAACGCTAGTTCACATTGTGCAGTCCAAATAATTTTATCTGGAAGTCCCTTGCGAGTCAGATCAGTCAGAGGAGCACAAATAGAGTTAAAATCTTTGATGTATTTTTGATAAAATCCGCATAACGACACGAATGATCGCACGTCCTTTTTTGTTTGTGGTCTAGGTGCTCTCTGCAGTTTTTCCAAGTTCTTGGGATCAGGGGTCATGTTACCCTGATATACAGTGTGTCCCAAGAATTCCAACTCTTTGCATCCAATACAACATTTTGTTGGCCTAGCAGTTAAGTTCGCCTCCCTAAGCCTATTAAATAACATTTTAGAGCGTCAGTGTGTTCTTCAAATTTCTCTGTGGCGACGAGAATATCATCCATGAAATTCGTGATACATGGGTTATTCAGGGGATCCAACAATTTGCGCATCATCCTTGAAAATACACTCGGAGCATTTTTCAGTCCGAATGGTAGCATGTTGAATTCATAATGTCCATCCGAAGTGCTAAAAGCCAAATAAGGTCTCACTTCAGGCTTCACTGGAATCTGGTAATAGCCTTTACTAAGATCCACCTTTGAAAAGTATTTTGCCTTGTTCAGTCTGGCAAATAACTGTTTTGTGTCTGGTAATGGATCCACTTGTCCTTCTGTGACAGCATTCAGTTTCCTGTAATCTATGCACAGTCTGTGTTCCCCAGACGGTTTTCTCAACAAAACGACACTAGAGCTAAAAGATGATTCACTGTGTGAAATAATCCCCTCCTTCAACAAATAATCTATTTCTTCCTTCAATGCCTTCTCCTTCGCGAACGGAATAGAATAGGCTCTCATACAGATTGGGTTTGAGTCTACCAGTTTCATGTCATACTGTAGCAAATTTGTATGGCCTGGTTTATCTGTTAATACATCTGTATGTTCCTCCAGAACCTGTTGAACTCTCTCCCTCTGGTTTTTAGTCAGGTGCTTACTGACTTTTACCTGTGCTGCTGTTTCACAAGGATGTAATGGGTATTCATGTGAGGTGAGTGGTTCCTTTTGCATTTGAGTTGCGATAGCCAAGGTCAATAAGGGGGTGCTTTCCTGGAGTGGTCTGTCCAGATACTTCTTTAACAGGTTTACATGATAAACTTTCTCCTTCCCCTTTTTGTCAATTTTATAGTTTGTTCTAGACACCTTCTCTAGAACCGTATATGGACCTTGCCATCCAATTTGTAATTTATTCTTGCTGCCGGGTAGTAGAAGCAGCACCTTCTCTCCCACAGCCAGTTCTCTGTCCTTTGCCTTCCTATTAAAATATGCTGCATGTTTCTTCCTGGCTTGTTTCAAATTATCATTTGCCAGTTTCCATCCAGCTTTCAAACGAGTGGTCAGTTCGTTCACGTATTGATAAGATGAGGTAACAGTCTCTTCCGCCTTCTCATCTGTCCAGGTCCTTAATAGTGCTTCTAATGGACCTTTTATTGGCCTCCCAAATAGCAGAGTTGCGGGAGCCATCCCGGTTGAACTATGTGGTACCTCCCGATACGCAAACAATGCGGCGGGCAGGAATTGATCCCACAGATCCGGTTTTTCGTGTGCCAGCTTTCTCAGGATAGAAATGAGAGTCCCGTTGAACCTCTCTACCTGGCCGTTCCCTTGTGGATGGTACGGACTACAATGAAAGTGCCTGGCTTGAAATAGCTTAAAAACTTCTTCCGTTAGTTTCCCCTTGAACTGAGAGCCATTATCCGTCAAGATTTGATGCGGGAATCCTAATCGGGTAAATATTGTAAGTAGTGCCTCTGCTACATGTTTTGAATCAATTGATGGCAGGGCTACCGCCTCTCCCCACATAGAACAAGTGTCCACCAGAGTAAGGATGTAACTGTTCCTCCTCTTGGTCCGAGTGAGAGGTCCCACAATATCCACTGCAACCCTCTCAAAAGGTGTTCCCACTATGGGCATTTCCCCTAGAGTTGCAGGAGCAGTCCAGTGCTTTGGAGCTACCCTTTGACATTCTGGGCAGGATTTGACATATCTTTTTATATCCTCCGTTATCCCTGGCCAGAAGTAATGACAAGCTATACGCTGTCCTGTGGCGCTGATCCCCATGTGACCACTGAAGGGAATCGCATGCCCGAGTTCCATCACTTTATCCCTATATGAAGTGGGAAGAACCAGCTGGTTGTGACCATTTGTTCCAGTTCCGGCCTTCCTGTATAATAGTTTGTTCTTCATAAAATATTCCCCCTTGCTCGGAGGTGTGTGGCATTTGGGCAATTTTTTAAAACATGGCTTGAGTGTCCTATCCTCAGCCTGCGCCTTCCTCATCTCCTCTGGATGAGCATTTATAGGTTCACCTTCTTCCTCCTTCTTCTGTGACCTGGTCTGCACTGTCGCCATGATCACAGGTTTCTCGGGATTCCCCAAGAAGACGTATCTACACCCCAATATCAGAGGGTAGATTGGTTCATCTATCACTGCTGCTCTGATTTCTCCTTCCACATAGCGAGTTTTCACCGTTATCCTTGCGATGGGAAGTGTCATGAGTGGTATGTCCTTAGTCGCCCCTTGTATTTCCACTGTTTCTGTGGTATACTGACTTGGGTCCACTAGGCTAGACTTCACAACTGAATCATAATCCAAACCTGTATCATAAAGGCACCTTATGGTGACCCCATTACAAATAACATCCTCACAAACTGGGGGGTGATAAGGTTCCTGTTGTCCATTAGGATTAACCTTTAATCTTTGCGTCCCCGACTTCATTGCAGCAATGTTTGAAGGTTTCCTTCTACAAAATTCGGTGTTATGGTTATCTTTCTTGCACCATTTACACCATCTTTTTCCTTGGTTCAACGGTTTTCTTTCATTGAATTTTTGGTCATTGAACTGTGAGTTTCTGTCGCGATAGTCATTTCTTGGCCGCTCAAAGTTTGTCCTACCTTTATTTCCCTGCTCTCTATTATCAAATTTATTAAATTGCTGTGGAGCTTTAAAATTGTCTATGTGCTTCTTTTTAGCACCACTTACCTCTGCCTGGGCTGCCTGATACCTCTCAGCGACATTTAAAACCTCCCCCAACTTCTCTGCACCTTGTTCCATGAGAAATTTTCTCATGTCTGGAGCCATGGACTCTCTCAATTGCTCAATCATGATCATTTCTTTAAGATCTTGGGTCTTCCCCAGAGCAGTCCATTTCTCCAAATAGGTTTCCAGTCTGGCAGAGAATTGGTGGTATGTCTCCCCAGAGAACAGTTTGGCATTTCTAAATTTCTTACGATAAAATTCACCATTCTTCTCGTACCTTAATAACAAAGCCTGCTTTAACATGTCATAATTGTCTTGGTCTTCCCTGTTCATTTTAGCAAAGACTTCATAAGAAGTACCTCTCAGTCCCTGTGATAGCTTTAAACTCCACCTCTCTCTCTCTAACTCATATGTAGTAGCTAATAACTCAAAACGTCCTAGGTACCCCTCTATGTCATCGTCTTTTTCAACAAAATGGTCTAAATGAAACCCCATAGCTGAGTTTGAGGCTCCCAGACTGGGCGTAGCATCTGAGGCAAAAGGGCTGGCACCATTTTCAGGAGCCTGGCCTTGTAATTCCAGCTCCCTTAGTCGTAATTCGTGCTCCCTTTGCAACCTTCTATCTTCTGCCTCCCTTTCGGCAGTCAATCTTTATCTTCTGGCTCCCTTTCAGCCTTTTTATGTTCTGCGTCCCTTTGCTGTGGGTTTTCTTCTGGCTCCAGTGCTTTAGCCTCTTTGTCAGCCTCAATCTGCAGCCTCTTAGTCTCAGCCTCTAACCTCTTCTCTTCAGCCAACCTTTCAGACTCTAATTTTCTTTCAGCCTCTTTTTCTAATCTTCTTTCTTCCCGTTCAATATACTTATCACATTCAGCCGTTACATATTGAATTAAAACCTGACCATCCATTCCCATATCCTTTGCCGTTAGCACAGCAGCTGATCTGAACTTTGCCAGCTCCGCCATACTTTTTAGACAATTTAGCAATGAGCAAGATAAATCTCTAACCACTAAAGTAATTCTAATTACTATAGTCTAAAATAATTCTAATTAGCCAGTTAACTAATTAATTACCACTGGCTGTGAAGATTCACCAACTTTTAATTTCACTTTTAATTTTAAGGGACACTTTTAATTTTTACAATGTGTTCCCCTAATTTAATTCTCCCACCAGGAGATCCTAATATTACTGTTAAGCTAATTATCCCTGGACAAGAGACCCCAATATATGTAGTGGGTTTGATGGTACTGTATGGTTGTGATATTACCTAGTGTGATGCATGAGGTCAGCTGTGAAGGCTCCTGAGATAAATGTAGCTGTGAATTTACAGAAGGCCCTTCTTGCTACCACTTACGACCTCACACATATCTTTTTTTACTAATGAATGTGGCTACGTTAAAAATCTAGGGTACTGAATGTAAGGTGTTGTATTAGTATATACAAACACACACACAGATATTTAATAAGTCTAATAATATTAATAAAATTTATAACACACTGAACTAACTCAAGCTGTTTAAAATTTTGATATTAAATTTTCTTTAAGTTTATTTGTTCTGAACCAAGGTTTTATTTTGGTCAGAACATATGAAAGGTTTTGAAATTATGAATGAAATGCATGAATATATGGCATAATAAATGAAAGGTGTGTACATATGAATTTTACAAGACTAGTTAATATTACTACTGTTTATATTTGTAATTTATCTGGGAGAACGATTAATGGATGTGCTGTTGGGGTGGCCTCATCACTCCCTGTCTATGTACTAAACATTGTCCATTACTGATGGGAGGAATACAAGTTTTATTTCCCACCATGGTATGTTTTAGTTATGGGAATATAGTTGGTGTTAGTTATTAAATAAGTTGGTGAATGTCCAGCAGGCCAGACGCTCACGTATCTTTGACTGAGTAGTTCTGGTGCTGGAATCTGGTGGCCCCACCTCTCCGTGCTTGGGGGCAATATAGGCTGCTCTCCCAAAATACTCGACTGCACGGGTCCACACTTGTATTTTTCAACATAGCATTTGACACCACTTTGGTGCCAAATAAAAAACTCACAGTTCTGAAATAAAAGTATTGGGTCATGTGTCAGAACTCTACCTCCTGAGCCACTTCTACACTCAACACTACACAACAACACCACATAGACGGGGTCAGATCTCTCTGACCATACAGCACATCTTACCAAGTTGGTTTCACATAGTATAAGTTCCCCAAGACTACATATTCTGAAATATGTTCATTAGCTTCCTGCCATTGAATAGGATAGGTGATATGTTCCACTGATCTCAACACTTGATCCGCCCTTCATAATCCTTGCTGGCGTTTATGTATTTTGTTTGTCTCTAGACCCTGAACTGGGGCTGGGGGTCTAGAGCGAATCCTTACTTGTTGTAAGGGATAGATTTTGATATGGCAGTATCAAATCACTCGAAACATTAAACAATATTAAAATATACAAAGAAATACTTTCAGTCTTACCAGAATTATGAATAGAGAACACAGTATATGCCAGCAAAACTCAGCTGAGCTGCTGGCTCTAGTATGGCGTCCCTCTAAATATTTCAATTAGCTTCTGGGAATTACACCACTAAATAATTACTGTGTCTACTACTGGACAACTTATGATGAATGGCAAAGATGCGCGTCTGAGCGCCGATAATATGTTTTTCTGTGGCCAATCACCGCCTTTTTTCCTTTCAAATTCAAACCCCCTTCCAAAAAGTCAGTTCAGTCATACCTCAGTCAAGTATGTATTATTGTCTGTTGGTCCGTCTGTCTCTACTTGCGTTTCACAAAAAAACACACTTGTTTTTTGAACCAACTCTGCCGTCCCCTACACAATTTTGCCTTTAAAGTTATTTTTAGCCACATCTTTCCCTAACACCCTCTCTCTTTCATTCTAACTAGATTTTAGCACTTGCGTCTCAAGGCTGCAATTTTTTGACAATTAGTGACATGTTTTTGTTTCAATGCAGTCGCTCGCTGATATGAACAACACAGTCTTTTGTCAATATCTTCATTATTATCTATCCGTCTGTATAAATGAAAGCATATTATTTCTCTGCTCAAGATGGGCCATCCGGCCAGCTAGGTTTTATATTCCTAACATTATTATTAAGAAAAAGTTACTTTTCAAGGTTAGTTGTTTTTTTTAAAATATGTTCGAGCATCTTCTGTAAGGCGTTTGCCGCTGAATTCAAATAAAGGACTAAGTATCGTAAAAGCGTCCAAGAAATGACTGTTGCGTATAATAGCTAAGGTCCCTTTTGTCGATTTCTTTACCTTGTGTCAACTTGGGGACGTGAATTTTTTTTCCCCCCCCCCCCCCCCAATTGCGTCTTTTTAACCTTGCTAGTTTCAAGCACGTGTTCAGTCATATTTTTCCTTTTGATCTCCGTTCTCATCCCGTTCCAAGGGTAACGTTTTGCCTTCACGTCTAGCAAGTTAATTTCCATGGCGGGTAGTGACCCGCGGCCTGGGCGATCATGTACTCGAGTAACTTACGCATTATTTTTATCCCTACATTTTATCTTTGGAGATATTTTAACGTTGTATCACGGTTAATTTTATCACATGTAGTTACACCGGCATCCTTTGGGAATGGTTTCTTTTGCAGCTTGTAGTATGCATCTGTTGAAGTCTTTTACCACTTCATTAATGTCTCTGTTCTGTACCTTGAGGGCAGACAGCAGCGTGTTCACCCGATGCCTGAATAAACCCCAGTTGGCTTTTTTGTAGTTCCATCTTGTAATGGCTGGGCCTGTACTGAGAGTTACACTCTGGACAGTAAGAAAGATTGGGCGATGATCGCTTCCCCCTAGTTGGTCTCCTACTTCTCTACTAATAGATCCAGCTATATCTGAGGTGGCGAAGGCAAGATCTGGTGTTGAAGTTGTGTGCCATCATCTGGAGTAGAAGGTAGGAGTATCTGTGGCATTATTGACTAGGATTAGGGAGTGATCATCTTGCCAAGTTTCAACCTCTTCACCGCTGTGATCCAGATGGTTATAGCCCCAGCTCTGGGAGTGGCTATTAAAGTCTCCAACTGCTATAAAGTTGGTGGCTGGTACCTGTATAGAGATGAGACTCAGGGGTTTGTTGTTCGGACAGTAATAGTTCAGGAGTTCTATTTCCATCTTGTCTACCTTTATCTGCAACAGCTGATATTCTGCTCCATCCATGAAGGTTTTCCTTTCGTGTGCAGGAATGTTATTCCTTACAAGCGTAAGTACTCCTCCTTTTCGTCTATCTTTTCTGTCGGATCTGAAGCATTGATATCCCCTTATTTTAAAGGTTTGATCTGCTTTCAAGTGAGTCTCTTGGATACAGCAAACACTGACTTGCTTCTCATACAAGATGTTTTCCAGCTCTGTCTTTTGCTGTATCCAGCCTGCTTGCTGTTCACTCCCTCTGCATTCCAGTGCATCATGACAAGTGGCACTCTGGGTTTCTCTTTTTCTGTTTTGTTTCGGTCAGTAGTTCTCCTCCGCCGTCTGCTGACTCCACAAGACGGTCTAGAGGGTCCTCCAGTAGCTGAGGGTGGGCTCTGTCGAGGCTCAGAGCCCGGCACTGCACCTGCCTGGTGGAGCTCCACAGGGCGAGCACCAGTACGAGATTTATTTGACGGTGTACTCATCCATAGAAAAAAGCGAGTTGCGTGATACTGTGGTTTCCGGTGCGCCTTCTGGCCCAGTATCTACGACTTTAGCACCTCTTCAACGGAAGAGTGGGCTCATCCCTAATCTGTTTATGTTCCCAGTAGTAGACTATTCGCAAGCAGCCTGGGGGTGTCACTGCTCTGCGCGGACCTTGTTTACCGAGGCGACGTCCGAGCTCGTATGGTGAAAATATGGTTGTATTATCTTCAAGCCTTAAATCCTACCCCCTGCAGACCCAAGTAGAACAGTCCCAATTAAGATGGTTTGGCCATGTCTGCAGAATGGGAGAAGATCGGATACCACGACAAGCATGGGAAACAAAGAGCCAAGGATCCAGACCCGAGGATGACCCAGAGTCCGCTGGGAGGACAACATTAGACAATCTTTGAAGGATCGAGGACTAGAATGGAACCAGGCCAGGAGGAAGACAGCCGATAGGATAGTCTGGCGCTCTCTCTTCCAAACCTCTACACCTCACGGTAGAAGGGGAACGACTAAGTAAGTATTATCTTCAAAATAAACCTGTCTTTCCCGTGGCTTTTCTGCCATCCTGCAACTTTGAGTTAGGGAGTTCTGGGCTCCAGTCTCTTTCCCAGGCATTTTATCCTGATCTGGCACGCATACAGAGGACCCCACTTCTGGTTCTAAGTTAGCAGTTGGGGAAAAGTTGGGCTGGCATACTGTGCATTCCCCGTCATCCAGGGGGGGGCTCTCCAACTATGCAGAGCTTGCACAATGCTGTGTTCTGGTTCTAGGCTCTCCCAAGGAATCCTCACGTCCTGCACAGAGCCACTTCCAGATACCCACCACCCGCCATCCCTCCATTGTAGAAATCTCCTGCATGCGGCCATCCAGTCAAGAGTTAGTATTAAGTCTGGTGCCCATGTGCTCCCCCCAAGCCCAGTGTGCAATGCTGGGTTGTCAACATGCTGCAACACAGGGGGGATTGTGATGCTCAGCCATCTCTCTCAACTCTGCACCGATAAGTGACATCGGGGACTTAACTGTGCCTCAGCACTGGGAGGCCCCGTTTCCGGGTACACCACACACAGCCAATTGAGGCAACGGTCGTCGTGGGCGTGCGATACAGCAATTAATATGATAGACGTTATCTACATTTGACTGTCGGGATAGTTGTGATTAATTTTTGTACAAGCAACAATCATCCACATTGCACATGTTTAGATCATATTAAAAATAACAATACATTATATCAATGAATATTCTACAGGAATATTTTGTGAAGTCTATACGAACATGCAATAAAGCAAATATAAGAAAATATTATACACAGTAGTTATCATAATTTCGCTTACCCTCTGACTTCAGATACTGGACTGAAAAATTGTCTGGCGATCCGCTCACAATTCATATGGTATATGGGTAGTGGCGAACTCTGCCTCCAGTCTGTCTCAAACCTCTTTCCGTGTGTGTCCTTTCAGTTTACCGATCCGTTATTTATAAGGATCTGGTGGATGTATCGGAGAGCACTGACATCACAGCTTAAGACTCGGCTGAAATTCTTTTCCGAAACAGCGATTTCACCCGATCTGTGTTGGATCGAGTAATGTAACTTTCGAAGTGAAAACAGGAGTACGACAGGGATGCCCCTTATCAACAACATTATTTTTGACAGTCATAGATTGGGTGATGCGCCAGACAACAGAGGGCAGTCCAAGAGGAATTAGATGGACAACGTTTTCTGCACCGGAAGATTTGGAATATGCAGATGACATTGCACTACTCGCGCATTCACATCAACACATTCAAGACAAAACCGATAGACTGAATAAGTATGGCCAGCAGGTGGGCCTGAACATCAATTTGAAGAAGACAGAGGTCGTGACACTAAATGTGAGCAATCCTGAGCCAATAACAGTAAGGAACCAGAAGTTAGAACAGACAGACACATTTACTTACCTACGAAGCATAGTAACACCTGACGGCGGAACAAGCAAGGACATTAACAACAGAATGAATAAAGCGAGAACAGCCTTTGCTGTTCTCAATAACATTTGGAAGTCTTCCCAGTACAGCACAAACACCAAATTAAGACTGTATGAGAGCTGTGTACTTTCTGTGCTTCTCTATGGTGCGGAATGTTGGAGAGTAACAGAGAAGGAAATGTCGAAACTGTCCTCCTTCCACACAATCTGCCTAAGGAAAATTCTCCGAATCTTTTGGCCAAACATCATCAGCAACCAAGAACTACTTATTCGGAGTAACCTGGAGGACATGCACACCATCATAGCTGGCAGACGCTGGAGTTGGGTTGGCCACGTTCTCAGAAGGGACCCTGATACTATCACAAGAACAGCTATGCTATGGACCCCCGAGGGAAAGCGAAAGAGAGGCCGACCAAAAACAACTTGGTGGTGAACCGTGGAAGCTGAGATGCAAAGAATGAACCACAGTTGGGGCACTGTACGAAGGATGGCCGCCGACCGAGCAAGGTGGAATCAATTTGTTGCTGCCCTACAAGACGCCACCAGGCGTGATGGACGCTGACTGCTTTGACGGTTGGTGGTTATGGATCAAAGAAGAGAAGAAGTGCGTGGCCTGAAACTTTTCTTTCTCATCCTCGGCTTATATATTATCCATACTGTTCCATCCTATTTTGTTTTATACAGCCGATATATCTCTATCTACCTATCCAGGTACTTTCACAATCTGTTACTTGTTGATTTAAATATTTAGAACAGAAGTGAGTTTATAGGCTTTCAGTTTAACTGTGGGCAGCCGTAATACGCATATATCTCCGTAAATGATAACTTCCTACCGTTTTTCCTTATAATAATTATGCAGTTATACACAAACCTCTCCTGGACTACAAAGTGATATCCTTTTCACAAAGATTCCATTATGCTCTTATATATCTTTGCCGATTGCTGATGTCTGTCTCATCGACAGTTTGTGTATACGCCGCCATTTTGTAAGCGGCCGGCCCGATGATAATCGATCGGTGAATGGTCTGTAAATTACACGACGCCACTTTTGCAATGTATTGAAACCAATTTTGCGACAGTTACAAATTTCTCCATCTTTGAATGTGCAGATTCCTCCTATAAGATAAAAGGAAGTTTGAATGATAATTGAGCGACATTTTTGGGCTAGAGCAAATTATGGCAGTTGTTGCGTGAAAGTGACTGAATTAACAGAGTGTGGAAATCATTTAGACCAGTGGTGGCCAAGCTAAGATTGGCCAAGGGCCAGATTATGGTAAAGGGTAACACCCGAGGGCCAGACCTATAAAATCCTTTAAAAATAACGTTCTGATATTTAGTTTTACATATACGAGTATAATGAACCACGTACAGAAAGCAACGGCAAACTACTGTACTGCACATCTGCCAAGACATGTATACCAGTCTTCGAACTGAAATTACTGTTAAAAAAATATAATGAATCTGTTGTTTTAATTTGTTTTATAATTTGTAATATGACATGTAATTATTTCAAACATACATTTGTGTGTTATTTCATTGTGAAGAGTGTGGCTTCAATCAACAATAAGAGTCCTGCCAAAAACAGGTTGGCGGGCTGGTCAAAACAGGTTGGCGGGCCGGATCTGGCCCGCGGGCCGTAGTTTGGCCACCGCTGATTTAGACTAATAGGGGTTTGTTTTATTTATTAAATTTAACATTTTATTTTACTCATGACCATACCGTACTCATTTTTACATCACCATCGTGATGTATGATTGCGAGATAATTGTTAGCTCTCGTGTTTTTTGGACAATTGGGTGTGTTATTTTAATTAAGGAAATAAATGTGAACTTGCAATTTAACATTTCACTAATTCATGTTTGACGGATGAATCCGCAACAAAACTATGACATCTATTTTCTGCACGTTTTCTACCTTTGATTTCTGTAATTTGTTTGCATATTTATTAGAATCGTTTTAGTTGAATTGCATAAGAAAGAAATCATAACAAAATATTAAAAAAACGTAAATTTGCAAAAGGCCTAATCAAACTATTCGTGGAACAGACAAACAAATATGCTGAGCAGTGGCAGGAAACTAAAGGTGTGCACAACTCCTACTGGAAATCAGTTTTGTTTTCTTTTCTATAAAATAAATTAACATTAAAGTCTTTTAAATGTATACATTTGTTCATTTTTCTTTTCTAGCATTTTTATTTCATTGAAATTAGTGAATATTTTGCATGCTCAAATATGCTTTCAAAGATTACGTCTTGTGGTAAACAGAGTTACGTCCCATTGGTTAAGGAACAAAAATGTGCCAGACCTCCAGGGTGGAATGAGTTCATCTTAATCCTACAATAAACCGGATAATGAAAACATTGTCTTCTCGGACATTCGGTGTTACTACGTAAATTGATATCAAGACAAATTTAAAATGGCCTAAACCCATTACCGTTCGTTTCCTTATGTAAAATAAATAAACATGAAAAATTGTTAGGGTTCTATTCTCTCTCTCGGTTAGGATAGATTGTTAGGGTTCCTCTCTCTCTCTCTCTCTCTCTCTCTCTCTCTCTCTCTCTCTCTCTCTCTCTCTCTCTCTCTCTCTAGGTTAGGATAGATTGTTAGGGTTCCTCTCTCTAGTTTAGGATAGATTATTAGGGTTCCTCTCTCTCTCTCTCTAGGTTAGGAAAGATTTTTAGGGTTCCTCTCTCTCTCTCTCTAGGTTAGGATAGATTGTTAGGGTTTCTCTCTCTCTCTCTCTCTCTCTCTCTCTCTCTCTCTCTCTCTCTCTCTCTCTCTCTCTCTCTCTCTCTCTCTCTCTCTCTAGGTTAGGATAGATTGTTAGGGTTTCCTCTCTCTCTCTAGGTTAGGATAGGGTGTTAGGTTCCTCTCTCTCTCTAGGTTAGGATAGATTGTTAGGGTTTCCTCTCTCCCTATCTAGGTTAGGATAGGTTTTTAGGGTTTCCTCACTCTCTTTCTCTAGGTTAGGATAGGTTGTTAGGTTCCTCTCTCTCTCTCTCTAGGTTAGGATAGATTGTTAGGGTTTTCTCTCTCTCTCTCTAGGTTAGGATAGATTATTAGGGTTCCTCTCTCTCTCTCTCTAGGCTAGGATAGATTGTTAGGGTTCCTCGCTCTCTCTCTCTCTAGGATAGGATAGATTGTTAGGGTTCCTCGCTCTCTCTCTCTAGGATAGGATAGATTGTTAGGGTTCCTCGCTCTCTCTCTCTCTAGGATAGGATAGATTGTTAGGTTCCTCTCTCTGTCTCTCTAGGTTAGGATAGATTGTTAGGGTTCCTCTCTCTCTCTCTCTAGGTTAGGATAGATTGTTAGGGTTCCTCTCTCTCTCTCTCTCTCTCTCTCGCTAGGTTAGGATAGATTGTTAGGGTTCCACTCTCTCTCTAGGTTAGGATAGGTTGTTAGGGTTCCTCTCTCTCTCTCTCTCTAGGTTAGGATAGGTTGTTAAGTTCCTCTCTCTCTCTCACTCTGTAGGTTAGGATAGATTGTTAAGGTTTCCTCTCTCTCTCTCTAGGTTAGGATAGTTTGTTAGGTTCCTTTCTCTCTATCTAGATTAAGTGTTAGGGTTCTTCTCTCTCTCTATGTTAGGATAGATTGTTAGCGTTCTTCTCTTTCTCTAGGTTACGATAGATTGTTAGGGTTCTTCTCTCTCTCTAGGTTAGGATAGATTGTTAGGGTTCGCTCTCTCTCTATGTTAGGATAGATTGTTAGCGTTCTTCTCTTTCTCTAGGTTACGATAGATTGTTAGGGTTCTTCTCTCTCTCTAGGTTAGGATAGATTGTTAGGGTTCGCTCTCTCTCTAGGTTAGGATAGATTGTTAGGGTTCTTCTCTCTCTCTAGGTTAGGATAGATTGTTAGGGTTCGCTCTCTCTCTAGGTTAGGATAGATTGTTAGCGTTCTTCTCTTTCTCTAGGTTACGATAGATTGTTAGGGTTCTTCTCTCTCTCTAGGTTAGGATAGATTGTTAGGGTTCGCTCTCTCTAGGAGAAGTAATATAAAGAGAAGTAGAAAGAAAATTAATTAAATAAAAGAAAAAAAATGAAAAAATATTTTAAAAAATGAAATAAAAAATAACGTTAAAAAATGAAATGAAATATAGCATATTTAAAAAAAATAAAAAAAAGAATAAAATAAAAACAAACTAAAATATGTAACAAAATTTAAAAAATGAAATAAAAATATATAATAAAAAACATAACAAAATTTTTAAAAATAAAATAAAAAATGAAATAAAAAATAAAACAGAATATATAAGAAAATAAAATAATAATAAAAAAGATGAAATTAAAAATTAAAAAAATATAAAGAAATTTAAAAAAAAAAAATTTG